>CAKAOJ020000032.1:3015000-3405000 GCA_916701645.2 Sebastolobus alascanus
CAGCAGCTGCAGCCCTTAGTCAATGTCACTGGATCATTTCAGCCACAGTAATGCCTCGCAATCTGAAGCATTTTGACGGCGCTCACAGCCCAATATACAATCATATACTCACATGTGTATTTGATATGAAGTGTGCATGAAGTGTGAGCCCTCATGTGTGGACAGCTGCGTTGGTTAAAATGGAGGCATATCATGTTCCATCAGACATAGGACTAAAAATCGTGGCTGAAAGACCTGGTGTAGACATATTGTAATAAAACTGCTGTTGTAAGACTACTATTAGCACTTATAGTACTACAGTTGTGACTACCAAAATCATGTAGTACTCCCAGTGTTAATTTTGGCAGCTGTTTTAGATTTAGTCATAGCTATATTACTACTACATACTATTGATATTGATGAACTCAGTATGCAGTGTAAAGTACATGCTGCGTACTGCGTTCCTGAGTAGTATGCAGTATGCATCGGTTAAAGCGATGTATTTTGCAGTATGCTCGACCAGGCTTTAGTCTTTAAACCAGCTCTTAAAGCACTGGACAAAAAACGAACTCGTACCACTATTACAAT
This sequence comes from Sebastolobus alascanus, assembly GCA_916701645.2. Taxonomy (NCBI): domain Eukaryota; kingdom Metazoa; phylum Chordata; class Actinopteri; order Perciformes; family Sebastidae; genus Sebastolobus; species Sebastolobus alascanus. The sequence continues at coordinate 3,015,568 of CAKAOJ020000032.1, forward strand.
ATTATCGAAAAATACAACTTTGACTTTGTTGTTTGTTTACTTTATAAGATACTGCAGGTTTAAACAATTTATTCTAACAGCTCATAGTGAAGTCAGAAAAACAGGATCATCAACGAGGGGAGACGTTAAATATAAAACATTGCTCGACAAAATTTACTCAAACTGCTTTTTCAGTTACAGCAACAAAACAGTGGTCTGATATCCCTCCAGTTATTAAAGTAATGTTAAAAAAGGATCATGTTATCTCAGCAGATATCTCTCTGCCCCGTCAGAGGTGGCTCTCTCCACCTCTCCGCTCGCCACCCTGCTCTGTAGCAAGTCTGTGAGCGTCACTGGCTGGCTGGCGGGCGAGCTACGCCCGCGGGCAATTGCGGAGCTTTTCAATTCTAAAGGCAGATCAACAAAGGTTCCTGTTAATTTATAATGGAAATTTATGTTGTGATATTTACACAAACCATCCCTCAACAAGAAAATAAAAGCCCCTCTTCTACGAGACCGGTCTCTTGAGAGAGCTCCAGCCAGCTCAGCGGTCTGTTAGAGTGACTGCCCGGCTGGAGAGTTAGCGACCCCGGCAGGCGCTAGCTAGCTGTCACGGCAGTTTGAGGAGCTTCTAAACTCTGAAAACGGTGAGGCAAATGTTTGATTCGCCATCTAATATTGTAAAACTGTCAATATTCAAAATCTACACTGTTGATTTCTCGCCTCAAAAAATTTCAGTAGTGAATTTAGTGATGAAATAGCTACAGAAAATGTAAAAAACTACCCGTTTTCGGCTGCTGTTGTTGTGACCGTAGCCTGTACCGTTCAAGCACTTTGCATTGTGTGATACAGTAGGCGAGGTAGACTGGTCCGATACATACTGGATAATTTTTCCAAATGAGTATGACATCAGTGTATTTTTGGCATATACTATAGATTTTGCTTTTTTTCGCATACTGCATGCTACATGCTACATTTTGGCCAAATCAGTACGTACTACTAGTATAGTATGCGGTTTCAAATACAGCCTTAGTCTTTAGAAGAAAATGCCTATTAGTTGACTCACATTTTAGTCATTTTTATCCTTCATAGTTTTAGTCGATGATAACTCAAAACAAATTTAGTGCAGTTCTAGTCGCCGAAAAGTCATTATATTTTAATCAACTTTAGTCATTATTTCTGGTCAAAATGTTTTCTCTCTTAATTTTGTCAGCTATTTTTTAATTGAGTCGTAGTCCTGTTTCTTCCATTTTTTCTCTCTGTTAAAAGGGTTTTTTTGTGGTTTAGTTTTTCCTTAGCCGATGTGAGGGTTGCACTGTCAAGGACAGAGGGTGTTGTATCCTGTACAGATTGGAAAGCCCCCCGAGGCAAATTTGTGATTTGTGATTTTGGGCTATACAAATACAAATTAATTTGATTTGATTCCTGTGTCAAATGTCCTTTTTAGTGATCAGATTATACTGAACATTTCAGGCGATTTAGTCTAGCCAAAACCAATACTTTTGTCATTTTAGTCAAACTTATCTCATATAAGATTTTATCTTATCATTAGCTGATGAAAAACACAGGTTGAATGATTAAGAATGCAGCTTTGCATATCCACCTAACTGTGCTCAGTGATGCGTTCAGTTGAACCTCCCCGTTATGAGAGGTAATCCGCACCGCCCAACATGCAAAAGTATGCGTTATTCAACCACCCAAACCCTACGAGAACCGCAAACTTCATGCATCATAGTAGCAGAACTGTCAGGACTGAGGTCTGAAACATGAAGGAAAGAGACGAACCGAGCGCCGCCGCCGCAGCCTACAATTTTTTAACTACACTTTAGTCTCGTCTTTTTTCGTTAACAGTTTTGCATGTTTGATATCTTCACCATTAGTGTTTCATGACGTTGATGCTGTCTCATCATCGTCTTGTCTTAGTCATGGAAAAATAGGTCGTTGTCGAACATACTTTCGTTCGTACGAAATTAACACTGAGTACACCATAGCAACCATCCAAAATCACCATTTTATTTTTAGCATTCCCAACTTTTTGTCTATTTTTTTTCTAGTAAGTAAGTAAGTTTTTCTAGCTGTGTTCTCCCTAACACCAAAGTTGAGGCATAAGAAGAAAACCCTCTTCACCTGCAGATATGTGGCTCATCAATTTACTTGAAGCATATCAGCCAGTCATGCCAGCAATGTGATTCTACTGGCAAGAGTCTAAAGCTGGCATTAGATTAATGCTCCCAAATGGTGGAAGAAACACATGTTAGCAAATACTGTGCAAGAGCCTTGACATTTTTACTCGCACTCAGCTATCAGCAGAACTCAGTTATAGTACATCCATTTCTCATGTCACCAAGCACAGTGAGGAAACTGATGGAGTGTGATAGCAGTGAAGACTTTACACATACAATAGACCTGAAGGCTTTTGAGTTGTCTCCTTTTGAGTGGCATGACATGACCTCCCCATCTGAAACCCAGTGCAGATACGGAGTGAGACTGTCATACAAGTAACCGCCAGTGCGTTGGATGTCTGTTGGCAGCTCAATTACCGCACAGCCAGAGAGATGGTATTCGAGTCGCTTATCAGCTGTTCGCCCATGCAGGTGACGCAGAGTGAACTCTGAAAGTAAAAGAGGAGACTCCAATTATCCATTTGAAAAACAACCTAACCTGGCCCACTCTAAAACCAGGGTATGTGTAATGGATAACAATTATGCCTCGACCGTTTCTCCCCATACAGGTGTTATGAGAGATACAGAGAGATACGCCACACTGAATTTGTTAATAGTGTAATTTGTCTGTATAGCTGGTGTGACATTAATGCTTTTAATAGGTAGATGTGTGGTGGTGACGCTAAGATAAGACTGGCAGGAGTAACTTTAGGATGAAGCCTGTCACCTTTGATGACTATGCAGCAATGGTGTATCATATCGGTGCCCTATATTAGCACTTTGGTGTTATTTTTAGGACTCTTATGGCTTAAATCCTCTCCTCCATATCATAGGATTAAAGGATTCCCAAGGTGTGTGTGTGTGTGTAGTTGGATTTCTACCAATACCCTGGAGAAACACTACCTTCAGCGTCTATCTGGAGTGTCTGCACCATACTTGACATACATTCAACACATTTGTGCTTTTTAAGGTATCATCATCCACTTAACTTTACATATCTGCATATAAAATGCCTACCTTGAGAAATAACTGATGGCTCAATATCAGCATTGTCAAATACATTTGGTAAGTCGTTCATTAAGCATTTCCAAGCACTTGGTCGTAACAAGTGGTGCATTTAATGGTTTTTAAAGATAAGTGAAATATATCCACCCACCTAAACTCGTCTATTTAGAAATGCTGATTCACATGAATAATGTTATATATTTGGTTAAACAGGTTTGGTTAAATTGGGTTGATGCAACACTCAATATAAAGTAATAATAATAACAAAGTGATAATACTATTATTAATACTAATGTTCACTGGCACTGAGTATAATGTACTGGAGGCTATGTCCACCGTGGCAACGTGACCACACCCACCTCCAACTCCCCTGTCCTGAATTTCACCCATTCTCATCTGGTCACCCTAAGGTACACTCATGCTGAAAATGGGGTATATTATAGACAATCCAAGACAAAGAAGTCCAATAACACAACACAGGTTCAGATCAGGCATGCTGTTTCCCTTAGTCAACCCCCTCCAGGTTTCTCCTTTGAGCGTTGAAGTCCTGTAGCTGAACTGAGAACTGAGTCCCCAAACGGACCCCATCCGGAGACTCCGTTCAACACACACACACAGACGACAGTCAAAGCTTTCCTCTCTGTTGAGCAGAGGTGACCCTCTTGTTCTCCAGGGAAAACTCCAACACAGCAGCACTCAGCTGGGGGCTCATGGGTATCCCCACAGGGACATAACCAACATTTGTTCATGCTTTAAACTGGCTGATTAGACTGCACATCAAGCCTGCAATCTGCATTCTAATTACTGTTGTGTTATGTGTGTTGTGACAGTAAGTTGGGTTCAGTCTGGACAACCCTGGTTGTATCTTCATGGGGCTGTTCCTACAACCTCTGCAGAATTAGCTGTTGAATGTTGAACCATTTTATTTAATTTTGAAAAAAAAAACAACTTGTCATTCATCACTTCATTCATCAAATAGCCTAAAAAAAAATACAACTGAAAATATTGTGATACATATCTGAATCTCTGCATTACCAACCCTATTTCCTACTAAATTACATTCCCATACAACTAAACTGCATTCTCAATTACGTTTTGAGGGAAATGTATTTTCTCCCGGATTATGGTCACAGTTTTAAACAGTTTAAACACATGGTTAACATGGTAAATTGAAAAAAAACAAGACAAAAAACACAACAAAACAGCGGTCTCCTGGGTGAAAGTCTTGTTTTCTGACCCATCCACCACCCTGACCTCCTCTCTACACAGACTTCGGTGAATTATCATTACAAACGTATTTGTGATACGTCAAAAACAAATGTAATCCACGACAAAATACTTTGCCCTCGAAACTTAATTTTACAATGCTGTTTAGTTGTATGGGAACAAGGACCCTCTAGCAAACAGGGTCTGCTAAAATGTTTATTTATGGTAGATAAAAACAGGTATTACAAATTAAAATTCACCATACACCTGTGCGGTAGCTATGGTGATACTAAGGTCTGTGTTACTGTTAAATTTCTAAATGAGTGCACCTAATGAATAGCTGGAGAATGTTTGTTATTGTTATAATAAATCCATCAAAATACCAAAGCAAAAGTTTTATTCATTTAGTGACTATGCCATTTTTGTTTTCCAGGTTTCATTTACCAACAATAATGTATGTATGTAATGACAGCTGACTCTCAAGCCTCAGATGTTGGTGCTTTCCACCAGTACATGAATGGTCCCCATATTTTAGCAGTGGTAGAGGTGTGGCTCTAGGGGTGGCAATGTCGGCCTGTTTGTTGGTCTGTCAGTCCATCACTTTGGTCCACTTTGCACATTCATGTTGCCCTCAAGAACATCATCAGGCGCCATCATCAGGTTCAAACTTCAGTTTATTACATTTCTAGCATTGTCATGGTGAGAATGTTAGCATGCTGATGTGAGTATTCAGCTCAAAGCACCGCAACTTTTAGTATTGTTTTTCCAACCTTACCTTCGATCATAGACAAGGCTTGACTTCTAAATATAGATCTAACCATCACTATTAAGTAGACAGTTCAGGCATAGATAGTGCTGACTACTTTTAGATAGCCGGGTAGTTACGGTATCAGATCACCATTTAGTTGGACAAAAGTTGAACTTAACCTAAATACAGTCTGCGTTCAGGTGTGAAATGTTCTCATTGGTAAAGGGTAACAACCTCTCTGATTCAGACAGGATTAACATTACGGAGTGGTGCTGTAAAAATGTAATTACCTGACCTCCTCAAGAGAAGGTAATCCATTTCGGAAAAGGGGTTTTACACACTTTTTCCTTTCTTCTCTCTTCCATTTACCACATAATGAGCTACACCCAAATAGATGGAGTGGCTCAGTGATCAAGGGTCCAACCATAAAGTTACACTGGATGCACACAATGTCTGCTCAGCACATTTAAATTAACTCTTGGCACCCTTCGTTCGCTCTGGTTGTGCCGTCAACTTTAATGACCCCATACAAACATGAGCACATAAAAGTCGGGGTACAAATTTCCAGCTTAGTTGCGTACTATCATCAAATTGCTCTAACTGCTGTTCAAATTATTCAGAGGGCAGTGAACAGAGTTGAGCTGTCCTGTCTCTTTTTATTGTATTAACAGAATCTGAATTGCTCAGTAAAACCACTCCTTACTATTGGACTGACATATATCTCTTCTAAAGTCATATCCAAAGATTTATGTAGATTTATGTAGATTATCTTGCAAAAATAACTGCAGAGGTGATCTGGATGCTTCTGACAGAATGCATTGCTTGAGGTGGTTCGGTTTCTAACTCAACAAAACACTTCTTATGAAATATGCCAACTTCATACCCTTAATGACATACCCTGTAAAATTTTTATCAGGTGATTAGTGAATGGTCCTGTCCTGTCTGTCTGATGCTGCTGTAGATTAACTATGATTTCCTCTGCAGTCTTATGGGCTTATATATTTACTTATTTTTCACATAGATTATGCAATGAGTATGTACTGTGGTTATAGTACAAACGGTGGCTTACAATGGTACCTTAAAGCTCGACATTTCAAATGTTACGCATTTCTCAATATAACATTGAATATTCATTATCTAATGTGCAAGTAGTCAAAGTTTAAATTAAGAGAAAACATCCTTTTTAATAGTTAGCAGTAAAAAACTCATGAGCCAGCCACACCACAGCTGTCATCAAATTTCGATTAAAATGTTAAATATGCTAAATCGAACCGGTAGATCATAGTAAGAAGCTGATTGACTTTAAAACCTACTGTATTGGTAAATTATGTCCACTACAGTAAGATATTACAATATTATGTCACTTGGGCAGAGGTACAGTATGTAGTAGTATGTAGTATCTTGACACAGAAGGTTTGCGCGTAGTTATGTTGCGAAATGGTCGTGGCTAACGTTGCAACAAGTGGTTAACATAACGAAATGGTCGCGGTTAGGGTTTAGGCAACAAAGTTACTTGGTTGGGATTATAAAAAAACATCATGGTTTGGCTTAAAAGAAGTATGCTTGTTTCGTAACTTAAGCTACGGACATAATGTCCCGTGACATCGGTCATCAGTAAAAATAACTCAACTTTTGGTTTCACATGGGACACAAAAGCCAGTCTCCTGAGTGAAAGTCAGCCCCTCCCACCCACCCTATGCAGACTTTCTTGCTTTTAATACTACATGTGTTGCTCTGAGCATCTAATAATGACGCAGATAGATTTACATTGTTCGTTGAAAGCCTGATGCGTCTCATACGGACGCTAAAAGGTGTCTTGTGAGTCAGTATCGAGACACCAAGGTCCACTGCCAAAGCATCGATATTTGACGCCCTGGGAGTGAGACCAGGCTGACACCTTACTCTCCAGTTTAGAGTTCTGCTACATGACACAAGTATCTGGTTTCATTTTGGATTTAAATGTAATTTTTTAAAATAAATTATATGGCTGCACCAATGTTTTGGGTTCATCTGTGCCATGTATTGCAAGTAAGACAGCCAGTGCATAGTGGGAAAAAAAAGACAGGTAATTTATGTGCTGCATCAGCCTAGCAAGCTAACGGTTAGTTAGTGAAATAAAGCAAGAAGAATTGGGAAATATTTGAAATCCCCAATGATTACAACAAGTGTGGGAACAGTGAATGACCTTGTGTGACCTTGTGTGACCTGTGGTCATGGCTATACTTTTGTTTTGAACGATTATAGTTTGAACCTTTCAGCAAAGAAGACAGAAATGTTTACTGGGAAATGATGAATTTGAGCTTGGTGCAGATGGTTTATTGTTATGAGCTACTATAGTGTCATGAGCTGGTAATTGCCTGCAATTTATGCTTTGCCACTAAACACAAAGCACAACTGAAAATTATTCCTAATGTCATACAGATGGTTATGACTTTTCAATTTTACTTTTACAATACATGTAATTAGGTTGTACTTATTTGTTACCCTGTAGAACATATTAAAAACGTAGTGTATAAAACATACTAATACTATTAAACAATTTGTGGTGGTAGAATGTTTGCTTCTTCTAAAATATATAAATATAACAACAACACTGAAAGAGAAAGGCAGATGATAGAGTCCAAACATCTCTGAATTCTGTCTGAGGATGTGATTTTTGTGGCTCACGTTTCTTGTGACAGACGGGCAGCCGAACACATAGCCCACAGATAATCCAACATGTGCAGAACAAATACAGACTGCAAGAGTACAAGCTCTCAATAAATTGCTTCACATTTATTTCTGATTTGAATTGAATGAAATAAAGGCTTCTTGGATGAATGGAAATCTCATTATTTCTCATGCTACTGTTGCAGATATTTCAAAATGTAATGCAGAGAAAGCTAAATCATTTGGGTCAGTTGGTGGCTTTAATCGGATAAGAAGAAATCACCATTATGTTTTAAAGCAGGTCAATCCTAATCTGGGAAACAGCATGTATCCTTCATTCTTTCCATCCTCTAATCCTCGGGATGACAGCCACCGACATCACCGAGACAAGAGTGTGCCAGACGACAGTCCTGCATTGTCAACTGCAACACCCACTGGGACTCTCAAGTATCCATATCCAATATGAATTAGAATGGAATTTACTGCAGGGATTTACAGTAGATGCTTGGTCAGTTCATGACAACATGGTATGTTAAGTGCACCAGCAGCGAGCGACAAGGGAAAGAGCAGGATTACATCGTGTAACTGAATGTACAATAGATTAGTATGTGCATGTATTTTCATTTAGTAATTTTCTGTACAACAGGTGAGTTTTCCCTGCTGTCTGCCACAGATAAAAATGTAATCAAGCAGCGATGATGAGAAAAATCTGAACTGATACTGCTCTTAAAGCAAGAATTATTTTTATATTTCAAACAGAGAAAGTGAGATAATTCCAACCTCGGTTATTTCAGTCTTTTCATGTGTAGATAGGATCTGATTAATGTAAACATAGTTGTCAAAGCAATCTACACATCCTGTGCAGTTTCTATTCGATGGTATGTTCTTCTTTCATTTGTGACTGATTTTTTTCCCTCAACATAATACAGAATCAAGTAATAACATTTAAATCAGCCAGTTTATAGTCACAGAAGCAAAATCAAATTATTATTATTTATTTATTTTTTATTATTTGGATCCTTGTCATTGTAACAGGAAGAGGATGGTCACACTCTCCACAGTAATGTTAAATTAAGATTTAAAAAGTGTTGCCGTCGTTCCAAGAGTAGTGGTCAAAAACAAACATGCTCCAGCTGTGAGTCACATTACATTGTCTATGGAGAAAATGACTACCGAGGGCAACCGAAATAGCTCCTACAACTTCCCAGCTCCATGTATCTTTTTAAATGATGTATTGAATTTGTAAATATTCAGGATTTTATTTTGAAAGTTAGACAAGTTTGTCAGACAGCATGCCGTTTCAATTTCCATTCCAATTACCCTTTGCTTCTGTGACAATAAATACAGCAGGAACGGTTTCAATTTGGTTTCTGTTTCTTACTTTAAAAACATAGAACAAAAAAATAATGTCAAATTGCATTCTCATTTTTTTGCTGTTGTTCAAATTAAGTTGCAAATAAATTATTAAATAGTAGACTGTACACATATGAATCTATAGCGTAAGGAAGATCAGGAAGACTGTCTCTCTGGATGCAACCCTAAAATACAGAATAAAGTATTTTCTTCTCTTTCATTCTCTATATTTAATGCAAAATTAAATCTCCACTGTTCCAATCTGCATGACATTAAAGAGTGCTGTTTTTTTTTAGCTCACTGCCTGGAATGCAGTTGTTCTCTCTGTCATAGAAATAACAAAGAGGAACTCCGACTCCGGGTGAACACCCTGTAATCTACTCCATTTCAATCGATTCTGTAGATATTACTGGCTCAAGCCTCTAATCTCAGCTAAATGTACTCTAGTTGCAAGGTTAAAACTGTGGATTTTGAGAGGATATCACACAAAAGCTCATATTAATAGAGCAGGTTTCAGTTGTCCTAAGTCAGAAACTCATTAACCACCTCCCAGATGTGAAGGGAAGAGTTCCAAATTGCTCCAAATTTTACAAAGGGCAAAGTCAATTACAGACTTAATATGAAACTTGTCCAACCAGGATGTTTCCAACACAGGTGGTCGCCAACACAGGTGTTTAGACACATTAACAGATGGTTTGGGCCTCTGTAGAAAGTGTGTGTGTGCGCACGTGCGTGCGTGCGTGCGTGCATGTGTTTGTATTACTCATGTAGTGGGGACATGAATCTATATACAAAGTCACAATGTGGGGACTCGCCTTTCCTTTGGGGACAAGATGCATGTCCCCATAATGTAAATCAATGCATTTTAGGGTGAAGACTTGGTTTAAGGTTAGGGTAAGGATTAGGAAAGTAGCAGTTTGGGTAAATCTCCAGGAAATTAATGTAAGACAATGTAATGTCCTCTGTGTGTGTGTGCGTGCGTGTGTGTGTGTGTGTGTGTGTGTGTGTGTGTGTGTGTGTGTGTGTGTGTGTGTGTGTGTGTGTGTGTGTGTGTGTGTGTTTGTGTGTGTGTGTGTGTGTGTGTGTGTGCGTGTGTGTGAGCACATGTATTGTGTTGTCATTTTCCCCAAGAAAGACTTCAGCCTTGCAGTGCAGAACTGAGTCAGTGATGAAGATGATGTGAGTGAAAATCTATTATTTTGAAAGAGATTATTTGGACAGAAGGCTACACATTTCTATTCAATATATTCAAGCATCGTCCTCGCATGAAGGAGGATGGGTTTTGTAATTTTATTTATTTATTCATTTATTTTCTGTAGTAAATCACTGTTGCATGTTACTGTGAAGACATTGGGACACGAGGAAAAAAAGCCTTGTGACCATGTATTTATATAACAAAATAAAATAAATGAAGTTGTACACTGTGAACAACTTTTATTAGCATGCAAATGTAAATGTACGTAATCAGTCACACTATATTCAGGATTATAAACTGAAAGTCTGTTTGTAAAAGACAGAGATACATGCATAGAAGATCTGCTGGTGTAATCACTCTGCATACTAAAATAAAACAGTTTTTTTATATATATTTACACATTAATTTGGAAACATAATCATAATGTTACTAAAGGTATCGCAATTATATCATTGAGCTGCAATATTCCGTCAGCTGTTCTGTAAGGTGCTATTTAAAATACATTTTTCCTCACACATTTGGCATCATGTATTTTATGAATGGAACAGGAAAAATGTGTTTGTCAGAACCGGGGTCGACACGCTGTACTTCCCCCAAGGATTCAAATGGAGCATAAGAGGATAATCCCTTTCTCTTGGAATCCAGAGGTCCTTGCATATTTCCAAAATGATGTAATTCCCTTTTACTGGTCTCCTATGCTAAACTGAGCACAGCCAGGGACAGCCTGACATAAGAGACCATGAAAGCTTGAATATAGATCACTTCAAATGGCTCATAAATGGCTTGCATCCCATTTATAGCCTGCATCCCTGTGAGACGCTGCAACAAATCTGAGAGCTCATACATGGATGGCTTAAAAGCAGTAATGGCAGTAATGTAAAATAATGATACGTTGTCGGAATGCAGCATTCATTATTACACCGACTCAGAGAAAACATTGAACACAAACCATGGATCAGTCCCTCAACGAATTTGCATTTTTTGCAAATGTGTTCAGTCCCAACAGTATTTCTGCAAAAAACTGCATATTTCTCTACCATTGACTTTTTCAACATAATGGTATCTCAGTTAGAACCACTGTTAGGAACCCATGGTGTCTGGTATCCTGCAAACTTACCATGTCAGACAAGTTGGTTACATACTGTTCATTTTCAATCGTTGGCAAAAAGGGAAGGATGTAAAAATGCCTTTCTCAGCTCAGCAAGAGCTTTGTTTTTTGGTTTGTTGTACTGTACAAGCTAAATCAGGGCCGGCTCTAGCCCTTATGGTGCCCTACGAGCGACACCGCAACATTCTATAAGTAATTTGCAATGGAAGCCGGTGACATGAAGCAACAAACTGATGCCTACCACTTGACGTGATATGTTACAAATAAAGTTGAGCTGGTCTTAACTTTTTTAAATGCTCCAATGACGCGGTGAAGCGTCAGTCAATCATATGGTTTCGTTTCACCCTGTTCCGTTCCATCTAAAAAATGCCATTAGCCAGTTCCCAGTGCTATTTAACGACATAACTACATCAACGAGCGCTAGAGCAACACTTCAACGGCACTTATCAAAATAGCAAGGTTAAGTTATGTTCCATCTTCCATTGTTAATTTGCTGGGCTCACATTTAGACTGTGGTGTGAGTTTTCAACCTGCTGTCGGTTAAATGTTTAAAAGTCATTAGAAATCATATTTTAGAGATCGTGTAAATATTTTTTTGTACCTGCATATCCCTAATATTTCTGATATCTTACTTTTTTTTGCAGATGTTTGTCGTCCCTGCACCTGGAGGTGAATGCACACCACTAAGAGAGGCAAGAAAAGTGTTTTCATGAGGCAAAAGCTTTTAGTCTAGGATAGGTGATTGCTTTGTGGCCTCCTGTTTGTTATATGTTGTGTATCTTAAAGTCCACAGCGACAGCAGGCCAAATGAAGCTGATGGAAAGAAAAGTGGCAACATCTTTCAAATTTACCTTGAAATGCGCCACAACTTTTATATATCATGGCTCTTCACACAGTGAAGCTTTAGAAGCCGTTTTGTCGGACAGGGATGGAAATTGATTGCAAAAGATTCTAAATGCCTTCTGTGACCGTGTGTCGATACTCTCAGATGTTACTTTAAAATCTTGTCATCTGTTTGAGCCAGACATATTACTTTTTAATGGAATATTTGTATGTTACAGCAAGAAAAGACACGTTCATAATGGAGAAAGAAAATGAGTCCTCTGTGGGTCCACTGTGAGATTATTTGGTTTTTTGGAAACTCATTTCGTGACATATTGTGACTTTCGGGAGGTAATGATGCCGTAAGAGCATACACAATGCATCAAAGTGTCAGTAAGTCTAACTTTATCGGGAGAGAGGTAGACAATGTCACCCACTGTATTTATATATATATATATATATATATACTGTATATGTGTGTCTGTGTATGTTCCTTTTCTAATACACTGTCCAAGTAGGGATGTCATGTTAATTGCCTAACTGTTACGTATAGTATATGCAATGTATTACACACATGAATAGTCTGCTATTAAGAACCTCTGACTCTTGGTGGAGACTATAATTGTAGTGGCTTGGACAGTTCCCAGTAGCCGTCCCCACCAATGTTCAAATGACAGATGTGCCCTTGGTGTTGTCGCTGAATATATTTCTATGAATTCCACTTGAGCTTTAAAAACACAATATTTCAATATTTATATGTAACAAAACATTTACAAAACAAGCACATCTTTCTGTTGCTAATCATGGAAGATAATGCTGCTATACAGATTTTTTTTTACACAGCTCAAAACATTGTTTTATTCACAGTCATGAAGGACTTCAGGTAATTAACAACAATTTGAAGTTAAGTGAAGGAAGTATTTGCGTATTCTATCCACCTGTCTGACAGTTCCAGCCTGTTCTCACTCCCAACTCGTCAAATGTGGGAGCTTGGTCAATGGCCCTATGCACCAAACTATGACGCTCTCCGTGGCCATAGTTATGGCGGTGTGGAGATCTAGGGCAATATAGGTCAAACAAACACAGGGCTTTCACCCAGGAGAGCACTGTTCTTGTCCCTTGTGAAATCAAAAGTCAACGTTGACTTATTTTAAGTTACGTTACGTAATGTTATTACGTGGCTTAACGTAGTGTAGATACTTAGGTTAGGCTAATTAACGTTACGTAGCGTTACTACATAATGTACATAACGTAGCCTACTTAACTACGTAACAAACATTCATATTTTAAACATCGACCGTATAAATTATGGACGTAGTCTCCGTGACGTCACCATTAGATTTCTGAAGAGCAGTTGTGAAGCTCAATGTGAGCCCTAAATTATGCCGAACTTTAAGCCTCAACGTAATTTAAACGAGTGAGTTGTATAAAAATTCATCCCCCGTACAGTTTTCATTAATGGGGAAATTAGCTATAGAGATCAAAACCATTTTGTGTACCAGGCTGTAAACATGTTTATTTCTGCTGTAAAGTTGAGCATTTTAACATGGAGGTCTATGGAGATTGACTTGCTTTTAGAGCCAGCCTCAAGTGGCCATTTGAGGAACTGCAGTTTTTGGCACTTCAGCGTTGGCTTAATTTATCAGCACCGGAGGTTGCCGCTTGATTTTAACCGAAACCACAATCTTTTCCGAAGCCTAACCAAGTAGTTTTGTTGCCTAAACTTAACCAAGTTGTTTCCTGTGAAAAGGAAGTTTATTTTGTGTATGCATGTCACAAGCAGAAACTGACAAGTAGAAAACTAACACGTGGAAAACTGAGACGAGTTGGGAGTGAGAATGTGTTGTACAGTTCACAACACAGCTTATCTTGTATCTCATAGTATAGTGTTTCTGCTTATAGTTAGATAAATTAGATGAAGGGGCAGTGACATAACATTTGAAATATATGGTTCTTTAATCCAGCCACGAGGATTACTGTCAATCATACCTCTACATTTTTGGCTATGGTTAAAAATCCTTCTATGAAGTCTTCAGACTGTTCCTTTGATTAGCCGTTCTCGCCGTGTTGGATAATCCCTCAATCTCATTGCTTTCTTGAGAGGCTTATATCATGACCCATTTGAACTTGTCTTAATCTCACTACCTCTGCTTCCTTCTTTCTTGACATCACATCTGTTCATTTGGATTGAGCTGCAATACATGCAATGCATCCATCTCGCTATTTTCTTGCCATCTGTTGTCTGTCTGCCTCAAAGTCTCCTTCCAGTCAGCCGAGCCCGGTCACCTTTGGCGACGTCCTTACCAGGTGCCTAAACTGTCTCCACTGGACACGTTGTGAATGTGGACATTAAATCAATATTTTTATATTGGCTATTGATCAAATTACTTTACTGTTTTGGTTCAGTCGAGTCTAAAGATGCATACGGTGCACAAAGACATAATGGTTCAGTATCCAGTCCTGATGAATGCTAGTAGAAGCTACTAGAGATCAGAGTTCAGTAACAGGTGCAGCTTACTCCAGGCCTCTGTCTGACTTCACCACATGGCTGTTGAGACTTCTCCCTAAAGTATTTTACTATATAATTACCATCCAAAACACAGCCGCCACCTGTAGGTGAATGAATGAGCAAACATTTTATACATATGGATTTTCTTTTCAAGTTACTATATAGTGCTCCAGGGACGACGTATTTTTGTAGGCCAACCAGGAAGTTAGCATCGTCCTGGTTCCCTCGACAAAAAGCCAATGGGATTTCCATTTGGTTTTGGATTATTGTAGAAAATAAGCTCTGTGGCAAACAAACGTTTATGATACTTACACGTTTTGTTCCGCAAGATAATCTCCACAAATGAACACCACTTTTATGGTTTTTGAAATGTAAATGCAATTGGTCATGAGCATAGCGAGTATACACGAGGCTGTAAAGGCGGACGAGTTGGCGTGATGGTGTCTAGTAGTCTCATTTAGCCACTTGTTAGCGAGTGGCTAAAAGGTGCATAGAGAGGCTTCAAATTCCAAAGTGGGGTATTTATTTATGTATTTTATGTCGTAGAACAAAACATTAAAATCTCTTAAGCTTGTGTTAACCACAGACCTTATTTCAGCCGTCTAACTAAAAACCCATTCAAAAGACCCATTGACTTCCAGACGAAGGAACTGGAAGTGCTAAAATACTAACTCATTTCCGGGTTTTAGGACTCATTCCTGTCATACTCTATTGCCTGTTAAAATACACTCAACATCATAATGTGTGCCCTGTTTGATTTTAATGTAATTCATTCAGGGTTATTTATATTATCAATGTTCAAAGGCAGGCTGATCCTTTACAGCCCAGGACCAAACCAGAGCTAAAATGACTTACATTCATCAGGTGGACACAACAACAACTTCAAATCAATGCTAATATTGCTCTGTGTCTGCTGGTTGTGTAAACAGCACACATTACACATTCCTCATGTAATCTTTATTTAACTTTATAATGTTAGTGTTGTGTTTACAGCTTGTTCTGTTGCTTCCAAGTGGCTAAAAATCTATTAATAGTGCTTTAAGAAAGACTACTCGTCTTTAAAATGTTTCAATAAATACAAAAAAACTGATGGGTTGTCATAGTAGTAAACAAATCACAGTAAATCATACAGTTGGGTCAAATGTAATGTAACATCTGGTGAGTTAAGTAGTTTAGCCATTGTCAGAGCTTGTTGATGATTTTACTTTGTCTAAACTGAAAGTTCTTAACCGCTGAAAAAGGTAAGAAATTATTATACACAGGAGGTAGAGTAAGTAATACAGGAGGTAGATACTACATTTGCACAAAAATCTCATGCATTGTAACATGATTATTGGCTTTTGTAGACACTTAAGCCTTTGATTTATGTAAAGTAGGAGGATATTTTCTAATAAAGGTTGAAGATATTCCACCC
The DNA here is from genome assembly GCA_916701645.2 of Sebastolobus alascanus. NCBI lineage: Eukaryota > Metazoa > Chordata > Actinopteri > Perciformes > Sebastidae > Sebastolobus > Sebastolobus alascanus. Next base: position 3,031,718 of record CAKAOJ020000032.1, read on the forward strand.
CCCTGTCTCTATTCAGGTTGCCACCTTCCACCTTCCACCTTCCACTCATGCTATCAAACAGCTATACACTATTACTGCCCACTGGCTGTTCTTTGTGTGCAGATAGATTGTGTGGGTGTTGCATTTTTAATGAAAAGAGATGAACTTCATTTTATTACGGCCACAGATGACACATAGCTATTATTCCTTTAACTGTTGAAGCTCATCAAACGGATTCATTTAAGTTATACATTGTTGCTGGCAAAGTTCAGTTACTCAGTCTTGCAAGAACATAACGTTAATGGTGTTTCAAAAGTTAATATTTCTTAGTCGTAGGCCCAAGCATAATCTTGCTGAGTGTGCTAAGTGTTGGATATTTTGCAGCTGGTAACCAGCTCAAAATAAAATGACTTGACCAAGTGTCCTGATTAACATGCATATAGGTAGTCTCTCCATGCTTCATTAACTTTAACTGGGGGAGGGGATCTCCCTCTGGCACCTTTTAAACACCAAATGATGCGCATACAGTACCAGCTAAAATCTCATTTCACTACCAGGCAAAGATAAAAAGTTTGCACATAAGACAAGACAGCCTTACAGAGTAACTAACCACACTGACACAGCTCGGTTAACAAACAAAAAAGAGGCACTTCACCATTGAATGTGTTTCTTCTTCCCCTTCACTAATGTGCCCATTAATGACTGCACATTAGATCAAGCCTCTAAAGTAACAGAGCATGCAGCTGGGATGGAAACAGTTATGACGTCCAACGGAAACAGCCAAGCTGCTCTTTACTTGTTTTAATTTGATCCTAAATAACAGACCAAAAGCAATTACTGCCTTAGCCACTCTCCCTCTCATATCTATTTTACTCCTGTCTCACAACATCTCTGATGGGGTTTAGTTAGGTTTATTGAGAAAAGTATTGAATTGTGCCCGTGGTTCTTGTTTTTGTCAGACAAATAGAAAACTCTTTGAGAGACTTCCATTTAGATTTGTACAGGCATGTTTCTCCTGTAGCCTGCAGCGGTGTAATTAATGATTTGAGGGACGATCAAACACTCTAATCTTCAATGTGAACTTGTGAACTCAAGAAAAGTGAGTTGTTTTTTTTTGTAACGTTGACCATTCTGAATGAGAAAAAGGATATGCCAGAACATTCATACCTAAGGCTTTGCAATCACCTTTTACACATTTTTAAGTCAAATGGAATCTTTGTGATGAGCTAATTTAGATAGGGAGGTGTCTCTCATTTTAGCAACAATGAGCTGTGCTGTGGATGAAAAACAAAGAAAGGGGTAGTATTTCAGTTTCAGATGACTCTGACATCCCTCCACAGAGCCACACTCACCGTTGGTCCGTCAACAACTATTAGATGGGTTGCTATGAAATTTTGTACAGACATTTATGGTCCCCAAACGATGAATCCTGCAGACTTTGGTGATCCTCTCACTTTTCCTTCAGCATCGCCAGCAGGTCAAAATCTCTATTTGCCCAGCAAAACTAAGGACATTCTCGGATATTATACTGATATTTACGTTTATATATATTAATTAATATTAACTGTATCATAGTTTTGAAGTTCTATTATTTACTTATTTTTGCCCAACTTTATATTTTCATGTACAGGGCAAAAATACACTTTTTGAAGGTCTTGGTCCTGTCTTTGAATCGACATATCACTAAATTGCCTGTGTGTTGTTTGATATGTTTGTTAACATCATTCCTGTGATTGCTCATAGAAAACAAAGTACAATTCCCACACATCAAATTCACCTCTGCAATGCCTTTTGATTATTTTATCAAGATGTTTATCATGGTGCACTCACACACATGTACAGTATATATGGCAATAAAAGAGTTGAATTAAGAGGAATCTTCATTTGTTTTCTGGAGGTGTTTTTATAGGAATGTGGATCTTTCAGATCAATTTGAGGAGTGCATATGCATGTTCCACATTTTATTATAAGTGTGTCATGCATTGTGGGACTCGCTCTGGTCTTGATTCGGTCTTAGTCTGCATTGGTCTTAGTCTTGACTTGGTCTCAACCCCACCTCTTGTCTCTGTCTCGATACGCTTTAGTCTTGGTCATGACTTGGTCGGGGTTTAGGTGGTCTTGACTACAACACTTTCTGTAAGTACCATTCTAAAAATGGATATACCTAAAAAATACCAAGTTAGGGTTTTATTCTTAGATCAGTCAGTATTATGAGAGGGATGTTTCAATTTGGTCTTTAATAATGAATGAATAATGATAAATTAAGATTAAGTGACACTTAATTTTCAACTTGATATCTACCATCTATTATGTTGTAAAATGTAATGATATTAGATTTCATCTTTGGCAGATCTATAGTGAATGGTGTCTTCTTGCATGGCTTTTAACTGTGATTAATATCTTATAGCAACTTCCATTGCATATTATAGTCTCATCATAATGAAATAATTAGGCTAAATCAGGGTATGAGATTTTCATTTTAAATTTAAAAATGCAGAACATACCGTGACTGTTTAGCTGTGAGATCTTAATCAAGGTCACTCACCGAACACATAGTAGCCATGAAGTAATGTCTGGCCAGCAAGCGGCTCCCATCAGATAGTTAGTGTCAAGACCTCTAATGGGCTGAAAATGACAATCCTTATCTTCAGGCTGGCAGATGTGGATGAAGTACACTGATAAGGAAGGAGCTGGCTGACGGTGATACAGTGTTGATGAGACGGGGTGTGCATAGATCTTTAACACAAAGCTGCTTCTGGAATGAGTGTCTCATTAAATACATTAAGGGCATTTAAGTAGTGTTCATTTTGTCAGCTGTTGTTTTATTTAGTCTTAGTCTTAGTCCTGGAACTAGGAATTGTTGCATTTTAGCTAAAAAAATTTACTTAAAGCTGCAGTGTGTAGAATTGGAGCAAATATGATTACCATCTATTATGTTTCTCTGTGACCGCCGGTGCGAGAGTCTGCCGTCTCTGAGCAGCTGTCATCACTCACAAACTCCAATCAAACGGTCAATAGGCTGCGCTGATGAATCAATATTATGTTACTGTAATGCCTATTTCTTGCCACAAATGTTTTCAGAAACATCTGTAGTGTACTGTTTAGCTGTAAAATGAGAAAGTTTGTAACCCATGTTCAGAACAGTTGAGGAAATACTAAGCATCGCCCACCAGCCGGAGCACACTTTCTCATTGTACAGCTAAACAGTACACTACAAGATGTTTCTGAAAACATAATAAATAAACAAATAGGAATTAAAGTAAAAGAATATTGATTCATATTTGATCAGCGCTGCCTAGTTTGACCATTTGAATGGAGTTTGTGAGTGATTGACAGCTGCCTCCGTTGAATGAACAGCCAATAGGAATGCTCTCTCTCTGAAATGACCTGTGATTGGCCAAAGTCTCTCATCACGGGCTAGATCTTTTAAAGCCTGAAAACAGAAACATGAGGAGGAGCAGAAGTCTAGTTTTCCCTCAGAACACTTGATTTACAATATGCTGAAAGGTTATTATGGAAGTTTTGCCCAATGATGCCAAAAACATTCTGCCTACTGCAGGTTTTAATGATGAATCGATTATCAAGCTAGATCCCAATTACTTTTTTGTCGATCGACTAATTGTTGGATTCTGTGCTATGATCTGACATCTGATTTAAGGTCCCATCCAGTCATATATCTTATGAAATAATCACTTTAAGTCCCTCAAGTTAATTCTTCTCTGAATTCAATCCTTTCAATTCAACGCTTGATGCATTTATTATGGTGAATATAATTATGCATATTTGAACATTTCTGAAACACTGAAAGCTAGTTGCTGTTTGGCTTTTTTCTCTTACAAATATCTCTAATGAGGTCTGCAGAACACATGCTGCCAGGGTGCCCAGTTCCCACCTCTGTCTGAAGTGGCTGCGGTAAAGCGTTTGGGTGGCACAGACCTTCGTGGGACATGCTTTGCTTTTAATTTGGTCCCTCCAGATTAAAGAGTGTTGCGTTTCAACAGGAAACAGAGACGTTGGATGTAGAGAGCAGGTTGAGATTAATGATACAGCACTTGTTAAACTTTTCCTTTTAGGCCTGTTTCTCTCCCTCTCATTTAGTTCTTTGGTCATTGTTTTAGTCAGGCTAATGTGGCATAATGAGAGTGATAAATCAATGCTGTCTGTTATGTATACCACCGTTGTGTGAGATACTGTGTCAGTGGATTTATTCAGTTGTTTGGGCTGAGAATAAACAGCTTCAAGAATAGGACTTCTTTCACTGACTGAGTTGCCAGATAAAGAAATTCCTTAATAACAATAAACACTGGTGGGGAATCCATTATGACAAAAGTTACTGGTATTAATATGTACAATATACGGCACAGTTAGTTGCTCAAGTTGATGTTTGTGCACCTTAATTGACTGATGTATGAGTGTTAGCATGTTTGTGCACTAGAATCTTGTAATGATAACTAATCTTTGCTACACATCCAAATCCCATTAACTCACTAATAACTAACTTAAAGCATACATTTTCATGTTGCCAGAACTGGCCTAGTATGTGGAGAATCAGACTAAACCACTTAAAGTACAATATATCACTTTTGCCAAAAGCCTACACTTAACACTTTTGATCATCCCGGCCTTTTTTAATGGGCACTTTTCCTCAAACTAAAAGGGAGTCACTTTTCAGTAAACTACTAGAACATAAATCAATAACTCTAAACTATTAAATGAAATTTACTGTACAGAAACATTCAAATTCAAAGGGCTTTATTGGCTTGACCAAATTCAGATTCACTGCCAAAGCACCATATGAATACTGATATATACAACCCGTTCTCACTCCCAACTCGTCAAACACTGCCGACTGGGCAGCGACCCTCAGCATCGGAAATTGACACACGGAGGTACCCTTTAGTGACAGTTTGTGACAAACCGGGCTTTCAATCAACCCCAATGTAAACCCACCCGCGGCGTTATTTGATGCTTGGAGCAAGTGATGTAGTATTAATAGCGTGAAAGTCCGCTAAGTGGGAGGGATGTGTGGTGGATGGGTCAAACAAAGGCCAAAGGCTTTTGGAAGGAGGTATTGTTTTCACCGGCATTGGTTTGTTTGTTTGTCTGTCTGTCTGTCTGTCTGTCTGTTTGTATGTCTGTATGTCCTTCTGTTTCTAGGATTACTCCAAAAGTTTGCGATGGATTTGAATGAAATGTTTTGGAGGCCTGAGCATTAAGACCACAGGGTATAACACATGCGCAGTGTAGCTGATGACGCGTTGATCACGCTCCTTCTTCGAGCAGAGAGATACGTGTGTGGATTTGTGTGCGGGAGCTGCTGGCCGTCCGCGGTGAGAAATAAAAAAACATAGATGACAGGATGAGAGACAACGTAGTGTAACGTTATACAGACATAACAAGGCTGCTGAATGAGAGAGGCCTCCGCTGATGCGTTACACGGAAACACACCGTGTTTATACCACCTCACGGTACTGCCAGCTGTGAGCTGTGATCTGTTTTTAAAGTCACGCACCTTGGCGGAGGTCTGCGCTCTCCGAGTGCCATTCTAGTTTTTGTTGTGCATTTACTGGAGAGTGAAAAGTAATGAATGCACATGGAAGTGGTCCATGTGCCACATGGGTTCTTCAAATTGCAGCCCACTCACAACCAACCCTCTATGCCCTTTGAGTTACAGTGGCCTGTAATTTACACAAACTCACACCGTCACATTAGAGACAAGTAAACTATTTCATTAAAATCGAGATCCAGCTTCCAACTTGGCCATTAAACAGATGCTCTTACACACAGTGACTCATAATGAATGCAACAGTGAAGGAGTGCTCCTTCAGTGTCAACAAGCCACATAGTGTGCCTGTCGACACTCTAATAAGGCTGTTTCAACATCCAACAGGAATGTCTAGTGACAAGGTAATCAAACACAAAGTACTGGATTGACTGATTGTTGGTTTGTTTGTTCTATTGATTAATTGACTCCAAAAAAAACCCTGCCTAACACTGGTAGTGTGTCAACATGCACCAGAGATGAACCCGAACCATTTAAATTTAGAACAAAAGGTTAAGTCAAATACATTTTTTTTTATACATTGTGCCATTTTGCCTTCATTGGATTCTAACAGTGTCTCAACGGCTGCCTCAGTTGCCCGGTCCGCCCCTCTGTCCCGGCCTCCAACCACTTCTCACTTCCCCCAGAACCCTGCATTTCTGAGGAACTTTCCAGACCTGCCATTCTCCACCTGTCCACCAGATGCCCTCAGACTTTCCCACCAATGGTCAACTGACTCCAACTACTCACCTGTTCATGTTCGCAAATCATCCCCACCTGCTGACACACCTGTCTCTTATTATCTCATCAGTCCTCCAGTGTATATATTCTGTTCCCTGATTTTCTGCCTCATATCTGCTACCTGTGTTTGGATCTGTTTCCTGTTTATAACCTACCTGCTTTCCTTGCCCCTCTGGATTTGTTTGCTTGTTTGGGCTGCTCCTGCTTGTGCCTGTTCATTTCAACACTGACTTAGTAAAGTCCATTTTGCCCACACTCGGGATGTATTCCACTATTCCACCGCTGTCTTCTGGCAGCACATCACCTTGGAAGTTTTTAGAAAGGCAGAGACTCTTTCCATAATGTCAGACGCATATTACTAATAACAATCTGAGCCTGTCATGGAAAAATAAGCACTTTTAATTGATGCAGCTGACGTCTCCAGCGCTCTCCCTCAATACTGGACCAATTTCAGAAATTGTTTTCGCTATAAGTCAGTTAGACACAAAAACATGGGAAAATAGGATCCTGGTTGAAAAATACCAAATTTATCCTTTAACAGTCCAGAAAACAACTAAATTCCTCTACATTTTGGCTGAGCCATCTACCATTAACATAGTTAGGAAGACATTAAGGACCTACAAAGGAGCCTTGTGGCACCCCACAGGTTCCACTATGGTGCCTTCAAAATCCCACTTGAGCTGAATCATTTGTCAGACCTGTACACTTTGGCTTTGACAACTTATTGAATGCTTTCTGCCAGTCAGGCAATAACATACAGTGTAAAGTATCAGTGGGGCAACTTTAATTAAAACGCTTAAGAAAGATCTCCTGAAATGAATATTCCTCAACCTGACAAACACTAACCAAACTTATTAAAATGAATGCTGACATGTCATCGGATTTGATTTTGACATAATTTACTGTCCCGGGGGGGAGGAGACCTTTTTCCTCAGGTCACAGCACTGCTGAGCTAAACACTCCTGAAATAAGATCTCAAACAGACACATCACTGATACATATTAAGGACTGAGACAGGAGCCATCTCAAATGCATCAGGAACAACGCATCTGCCTTGAATTAATATATTTAATCATCATCATCATGTTTTAATTATTGCTGTCAAAGTCAAGAATAATGAAAAGCAGCTGTAGTTTAACTGTTATAATGCATCAATTAAACACTGTGTAAGAGAAATCCACAGCATAATAACAGCTTGTCTTGTTTGAGTTGTCAGGATTCAGTCATCCTTAGGCTGCTCAGAAAGAGAAGGAAGCAGGAACAACTCCTGAGGGGGTTTGCGCATACAGGTCAATATACTGATGCATCGTGAGACTGCTTCATGGAGAGAGAGAGAGTGTTTGGCTGTATGTGTGAAAGAGAGATGGGGGTATTTCTTTCTCCCTAAGAGAGAAATAAAAAAAAAGAAATGGAAAGATTTATGTTCATTTCCCCTTCACTTGCTTTCCTTATGAATGGTGCATGAATAATAAATGCAGCCAACATAAACCTGGCTTCCATTGTTGCGTCAGGTGATGGATTGGTTTGACTGGGGCGTGCCCTTCCTTTGAACATTGTTGCTCTTTGATTTAATCTGACAGCTGGGGATGTGTTGGAACACAGAGAGGTATATAGCCTTTCATTGTTCTACACCACTGCCTCTCAAACCACGAGGCATCGAGGGACGAGCATGCAGGTTGTCATTCCAACCAAACACTTCTGCAGTTAATTAAAATACCTCGGACCACAGGGGAGATCTCCTCAGTGAAATCGCCTGCTGAAATGATTGGTTGAGAAAAAATCGAATGGGCCTAGTTGTACACACATGGCATGATACGCCACAGCTAACAGTTCATTCATATGTAACCAGGCAGAATAACATGTATCTTGTCCTACACAGCAGTTTGCATCGTTTCTTGTTACAGAGGTAAAATATATAAATTAATAATAGGTGCAAATCAGGAATAAATGTGCATTTATTACACAAAATATTGTAAACCTGCTCGAGACAACCCTGTCTCCTACAAATTAATATTATATACAACTAATTTGCAACAGCTGGATTATGTTTTTTATCTACATAATGAGGAAATGTGGTGTTGAACATATCTATAAAATGTTTATTGACATCATTTTTATTTCTTTTCCGCCAAAATATCAATCTTGCAATAGTGACTACAGCATTATTAAAATTTTCCAATGTTATGTTTAGGAACCGGCAGCGCTTGTTTAAGGTTAGAGAAAGATTCTAATCTTGGTTCAACATAGATGAAGTCCACAATGACTTGAATCACGAAACACAACATGATAATCAACATTTAACCAAATTCAGGATATTTCCCTAACCTTAACTAAAGTGCTTTTGATGCCTAAACCCAGTAGGCAATATGAGGTGGGATGCTATCCCCCTTGTTAACCTTCCATCCCCCACCTCTCCATCCCCTAGTAGCAGAGAGAATGCCGGGGCAGAGGGTTTGTTTGGTTGAATATGTTAGGCTAGTCTGCCTGACTCATTGATCCTTTATCTGACTGAGGTTTGTGAAAGTTAATAGTGTCCATAGGCGTAGCTGCACTCCGTTCCAAGGACGCAGACGCCGGAGCTGATCGCAAAGGAGAATGAAAGAGTAAATCATGTCTACATGTGTGTTGACTCAGCAGAGATAACATTAAATGAAAATAGTTGTTCTTGAAAGCAATACAGAATGCCCGAGAGCCTTACTGTAACCTATTATATTTTTGAATTTTCACCTGCCGCCTGAATTTTGTGTTTTTTTGCAAAATTGGTGCATAAAAATTCACCAGAATACAGGAAATGAAGTGTTTGATGCTCAAAATTTCCATGGGGGGTGAACCATCTCTTCGTTAAAAATTGACAAACAAACACAGGACTTTCAACCAGGAGACTGCTGTTCGTGGCCCATGTGAAACTAAAGTAAACGTATAGTACTGATGACGTGTGACCTCTCCTCTTTTTACCCTTCTTGGGTATTTGATGAGTTGGGGGTGAGAATGTGTTGCACAGTCTTGCACTTTGTATACCTACCAACCACCTCCATACTGCTCTGATGCGTTGCTTGTGAACATAATCGTGGCAGTGATTTACATTTCTCAGTACAACATAATTTGGAAAACAATATAGTAAATGTAATTCCTAGGAGACGTGGTTGGTTGTAGGTTGTGGTTTGGGTGGATGGTGGATGACTGTGATAAGCAGATGAAATTCATAATTTCAAACTATATGACTGACATATACATTACATAAGGGGTTTAAAACTGCTGATAAGGCTTACTGATGTGGTGACAAAATACATGAAATGTGTATTGATTTGGCCATAGAAACTAAATGAGCGCTGGCCTTGCCGGTGCTGAGTGGACATTCATGCAGTCGGGATCACATAGGGAGGCTTTTTCGAACACCCCATGCTTCCTTTCTGTTCCTCCGTGATGGTTTTGAAAACATGAGCCTCCGAACTCTGAGTTCCCACTGGGGAAATGGCACATATTGATCTGCTCACCGAGGAGCTTGAACATGTCTCAGCTTTAGCAGCGCTGGGCATTATGTCCATGTGTCACCCTCTGGTTGATTGAACAGTTTCACAAGCTGAACAAGCTGGTCGAACTGCTCCAAAGCAGGCAAAAATTGACCATGAAATGGTCACTATCCACACACAGTTCTAAAACTTTATCCATGTGTTTTAGTTGTTTATCTGCTGTGTAGCCACTACACCGGATGCATAATTTACTTTATTCTTACATAGATCCCTTCCAGTTTTCATGTACTCACATTGAACACTTTCTTTAACCTCCTCCAGCCTGTTATATTTCCACTTATTGGTGAAATGAACACCTGTCTACAAGAATTCAGCAACAAGTTTCAGGGGAAAAAAAGTATCACAATCAAACAAATTACTTTTTCAGGGTTAACCAATTTTGTTATATAGGCCTACAATTGAAGACGTAATGAAATGTTTCACAAAAACAAACCAAAAAACACATATTTGAAGATGCAAATAGGAACCAAAAAACATTTTTGTTTACAAACTCTCCTCTTAAAGGGATAGTTCGGTTGTTTTGAGGTGGGGTTGAATGAAGTACTTATCTTTGGTCAGTGTGTTACCTACAGTAGATAACGGTCGGTGTGACCCCAGTTTGGAGAAACAGACAGGAGTACCGACACTGGAGCAAAGCAATACAGTGCTGTGGACGGGACCGGCAGAAACACGTATTTTAGCCACCTAAAAGAAAGGCTCACCTAAAAAAAACGATATCCCTTTAAGTGTACGCTATATTTAGGATATTTTCACCGTTTTATCCTGCCGTCAGACAGCCCTTTCCTTCTTCTTTCCGACGGGGAACTGAACTGAAAGTGAAACTTATCTATGCTCTCTTCAAAGTCAGCAGGCTCAGATAGATACGTTTCACTTTCAGTTCAGTTCCCCTTCGGAAAATATTGTTAATATAGCGTACACTTCAACATATAGTTTTTTTTAGGTGAGCCTTTCTTTTAGGTGGCTAAAATACGTTTTTTCTGCTGTCCCCGTCCACAGCACTTTATTGCTTTGCTCAGGTGCCAGTGCTCCCGTCTGTTTCTCCAAACTGGGGGCGTGCAGACCGTCATCTACTGTAGGTAATACACTGACTATTGATAAGTACCTCATACAACCCCTCTTCAAAACACCCAAACTATCTCTTTAAATACTTTATGTGTAGCTTACTGAGCTACATCAGCTCTCACTTAAATGCTAAATGCTATATATTGAGTAAAGATGAGCTGGATCATAATATTAATCAGAACAATGCATGCTTTAGATATAAAACCTGGTTAGAATTTCTGTTTAGATATGTCTCTACAAATTCAATCATTTATCTGATGTACTTCCTCTGTCTGGTTGTCTCTGTTCATTAGAAGTACAAGTGCGATACAAACGGATGTTAATTAAGAACTCATACATGTGAAATCCAATCCCAGCAGGGACAAATAAAATGTGTCACATACAAGGTGAATGCATTCATACAGGTGTAACCAGGGCTGGACTGGGACAAAAAATCGGCCCTGGCATTTTGGCCCAGACCGGCCCCATCACCGCCCGTTTGTGCTGTGTGCACCATGTTTTGTTGAAGGCTCTATTCGAGGAAATACCTTCAAATGTGGTTGTTTTGTATACTTGCCAACCTTGAGACCTCAAACCTCAAAAAATAGGGAGGGTTTCAAAACCAAAGCGGGGGTCTGGGGGTCCTCCCCCAGAAAAATTTGAGTTTCAGAGACTTTGTTTCCTGAATTCTGGTGACTTTAAAACAATGAAAATAACAAAATAATAAGTACACCGCAACAGCATTTTATGTTGAACTTCTAATTTTACCTTTAAATCTCAGGAAAGAAAACTGAATAATTTGCCCCTCTGGCATAAACTTTGCGTGTGAATATCTAGCATAAACTAATATTCATAAATTATAATTCATTTTTTTGCCACTGCTGTCCCTTTTTAGGATTATATTGCTTTACAGTGCCAGAAACAGTGCTGCTGAATTCCTTATTAAAAAAATTTGAGAATTTCAGCTGGGTCTCATACAGTATATCAGTAATACATCAGATCATCATTAATGTTTGTTGAGTCTAATTGGACCTATCATATTCAGACTCTGATGGGGGGGGGCATTTAGATTCCAGGGGTGGCCCGTGCCGGCCCCGGCCCCCTCTTTGGCCCCGCCCCTGGCAGACACACATAAGCAGACAGACAGAGAGAGATGGATAGTAAACAGCAGAGGATCAGAATCACATGTTGACCAGCGCAGAGAAATGCGCTTCAGGCTTCAGCTCGAGCGGAGATTAATAGCGCAGCGCTTCTGTCCCCTATAGGAACCCACGCTGCGCAAATCCGCTGGCGCTGCGCCGTTATGTATCACCGTTATGAATCTCCCAGAGAACCTGATATATGGAGAGGGCAGAGGAGAGTAACGGCAGCTTGTGAGAAGCTCCGGTACGCATGAAAAAGTCACGGTACGCCAAGGAGTAAAATGATTAAAATACTGCGTACCGCTACGTACCGGCCCACTTCGAGCACTGCTCATCTCTCATGACATGTTGAGCCAGGCTGCTAGCCCATAACTGCTTACTGCAAACTCTACACTCCCTCCCTCATCTCTCTCCCTCTCCTCCTCAATGTGGCCGCCACAGAGCGAATGGGCCAAAGAAATGGGCCGATTTACTTGTTTTATAGGCCAAAAAAAAAAAAAAAAGACATACGTCGGCCCCAAAAGGACGTCGGCCCACCGGGAAAACGCCCGGTATGCCAGATGGCCAGTCCAGCACTGGGTGTAACAAAAAACAACACCTTTTCTGCTTTTGTCAAGTGTCAATGAATGTGATGTGTGAATCACAGACTGCAGAGCATCTCAGTTTCATACATTTTAGAAGACACTTCATCAATAATTAATGGAAATTAATCATTTATAGAAAATCATTAGGACATAGCCCCCTCTATTTACACTCATTTACACCTCTATTCGTGTGTGAGATATGATGCTAACTAACACACAAAGTCTTTTCCTCACAATGCAACATAGCAGACTGCACACTGGTATTCATTTTCATCAAAATCAGTGAAATAAAATAAGATCCTGCTTCTTAAAGAGGACCTGTTCTGCTCATTTTCAGTTGAATGAGCCCAGTCTGCTCTGATTGGTCAGCTCGCCCATGGTTGTGATTGGTCAACCGGACCAAACTCTTTGGACTCCGCTCCAGCTCAGCTCTACTAACTTTGTTTGTGGAAGTAAAACTATATAACAAACTAAAGGAAAGGGGAAGCATAATAGGTCCTCTTTAAATTCAGATCTAGTTTTCTGTTGTCAGAGAGAAGTTGAATTACTTTTGCTTGCTAAAGTGTTTGAATATCACTCTAAATATAGAGACCCCTGAGGACCGCCCTGATAATGCCATTCCACTGTAATAATTTGTTGAAGCTTTGAATTTTAACTAGATGCAATCATGTGTATTCAACATTGTCAGGTGGGACTGAAAGTGTCTCGGCAGAATATATCAAATAACAACGTTCTGATTTATCTCCCCCTGAATACCCTTTGTTGCTCAACCATTTTCTCTTATCTCATGCATTTCATCTCACCCACGGGTATTACCAACACGTCTGGTATTTGCAGGTTATACTCTGGTGGATTTGTGGATGGATGTTGCAGCATCATGGCATTTTATTATTGTGTTTCCCAGAAGACATACATGTGGCTCCAGAGTTGACAGTTGTCACCGTTTAAATATCTGAACAAATGCAACTCATCTAATTGTTTGTCAGAATAGGAGACACAAGCATTTACCATCACTGTCAGCATCCTAAACACACAGCAACTCTGGTTTCACTATTTTGTCAATCAAACCTTACAGACATGATCCCACTACAGGCTGAGCCATAATTATTGCCTGTAGGTCTTTGCATATAGTACGCCCAAGATACCAAGTTTGAAATCAGGATGCATCACACACAGTTTCACAGATTATCTGCTATCTGATTACAAACATACTCATACAAGATTAGAAAATAGCAGTGCATGACGCACTACACAACTTTATTAAGATCTTGTAAGATGCGGTGCACATCACATCTCTTTCTCTCTTGCAGACTCTCTCTCTCTCTCTCTCTCTCTCTCTCTACTTCTGTGTCTCATATGAATTTTCTCCAGCTTCTCTCACACGTCTTGGAGGGCATGTTAGCTTGCCACGTTCTTGCCACTTCCCACGGATTTCCTTCATATTAGCTGTCCATCAAGTATGCATAATAGGCCACACTGGCTTCGTGGTCACCATTTCAAAAGTTCTTTCCTTTTTTTTCTCCCCGGTAATGCTCGATCTGTCTAGATTGCAGTGACTCAAGCATATAAATTCTTGAGTTACGGCCAAAAACATGTTTTGTGAGGTCACAGTGACCTTGACCTTTGACAGCCACAGTCGAATCAGGTCATCCTTGATTCCAAGTGGACATTTGTCCCAAATTTGCTGAAATTTACTCAAGGCATTCCTGACTTATCGCTTTCACAAGAATGAGATGGACGTGAGGTCACAGTGACCTTTGTCCACCAAAATCCAATTAGTTCATCTTTGAGTCCAAGTGGACGTTTGTGCTGAATGTGAAGTAATTAGCTGAAGGCCTTCCTGAGATATCACAAAAAATGGGACGGACACTAGGTCACAGTGATCTTTGACCACCAAAATCTAATCAATTCATCCGTGAGTCCAAGTGGATTTTGTGCATAATTTGAAGGCGTTTCTGAGATATTGCTTTCAGGAGAATGGACCGGACCGACGGACAACCCGAAAACATAATGTTTCCGACCACGGCTTTCGCCGGCGCGGAGGCATAAAAATCACAGACACATTTCTGATATGGTGCAGCCTCATTTGTAATTCAGTAAAGTGTTCGGATCTTACAGGTATGAGCTTAAAAAATCTCCATTTTAAGGGCTTACTTCACGATGAGATAGGTAAGGGATAATTCTCAGGAGCTAGATTCAAGAGATGTGAGAAAATTGGAAAAAAAAGTCTTATATCATTATGAAAAGAAGCCAGGGCATGTCTTCAAGAAAATGGCTGAACAATTTTGAATCTCCCTTTGCGAGTCACCAGACATCAGGGCCTTTCCAAAGATCTATTACTGTAAATTGTCCTTCCTTACCCATGGGATCTAGCTATATGAATGCAGGAGTACACAGTCTAGATATTGTAGATGGCATCTTGCTTTGTCATATTAATCTCAGGAATGTCCTGCACTGTTAAAATGTAACTATCTTTTCATGCATCAAAAATACTGTACTGTGAGAGCCCTAAAGTGTGCAAAAGCTTTGTGTATTGATTCTCAGCACATTCATTCCAAATTCAGTGCAGGGAGATGTGGAGATGAGTGGTTGAGCCAGTAGAGCCTCATTACAGCGCAAAACCTGTGTGAAATAGAAGAGTAAAGGTCAACCTTGAGATCAAATGTACACCAAGAGCTTTTAAATGCTTCGCTCAAGGGCGTTTGTTGACATGAGATGTTTCCTTCATCCCTTTAACAACATTCTCATGGTTTGCATGTTTTGCATACTGCTGTCTTGGCAGGCGTTTTCAAATTCGCTTGTATGAAACAGGACCTACATACAAATCTGTCCTTGAGCAGATGTTTTCTTTCTTGAAGATGTCATACATAGAAGCACCATAGAGCAACTATTGATGCTTTCTATACACGTACCTCCTCTGCTTGCAATGCAGGTTTAATTAACTACAAGTTACAGCACTGGGGAAAAAGTCAGTTAACAATGAATTTAGGATATTGCATTTATTTGAATGAGCTGCGGTCATATTTAGTTAATTAGATACAAACAAAGAGATCGGTGAGGAGGCATTTCAGATAATATAATTAACACATCTTCAGTTAAATTGTAAACAAAGTTTGACATTTGGCAGAAAGTAAACAGAAATGTTATGATTGAATATCTGTGTGACCTGCAGGACTCACAGTTCCAGAAGACAAACCTCCAAGCAGGCATTTCTGTGCAGCAATCGAGCCGGCTGTGACTTGGCAACCTTGCACAAGTGTCAATGACACAGCAAAACGGTGATGTTTAAGACAAGGTCAAGTGGTTTTCAAACAAATCCATCATGTGATGCAATCGCAAAGAGGTCAGTTTAGGCTGTGTGAGTATTCATTATTCATGAGCAGGAAGAGGAAGCGCTCACGTCTCACCAAGTAGAGGACAAATGAATATAAACATCACCATCTTTCCTCCTCTTCTTACCTTTGTCTCTGAGGGGATTTTACCCTTGGATCAGTCTCAAACATACATCAATATATCGACTGGAATAATGCATTGAACTCCCGGAGGAATCCGTTTCCTTCCCTCCTTCTCTTGACAGCGTGTGGAAGATTGAAGCCTTCCTCTTTCTCATTCAAGGGAAACTGCGCCGGCATTAAGATGTTTCAATCAGCTCGCTTTGAAGACAAGCAGCAATGAGAGCGTGCAGCTAATGAGGATTTGCTGAAAGATCAAATAAGCTTTTAAAAAAAAGCTGACACTCTTTCAAAAGTATTGTAAATTAAATTAATACATTCTCTGAAAATGAATGGCTATGCATGGACCAAAATGTGCCTCTTGCACACTGGGGCCCCGAATCCAACGGGAATTGAGACACAGTGTGTGAATTCTGCTTCCCATTCTTTATCTTGACTCTCTGTGTGGGTTTTTCCATTACCAAGAGGAAGTGGGGGCAGCCAACCCCAGACTGTCTCCCAATGGCTTAGCGCAGTTGGCTGGAAAGATAGATTTCCACACTTCTCTCAGTAAAATCACAGGAACAAACAGTGCCTCTATTTAATTTAGAGCTCACCTAGCCACAAAATATGATTAATACATACAGCAAAGTCTCGTCAATTACAAATAGGCAAAACAGGGTAGAAATTAGTAATATATCACCGCTGATGTAATTTAAAGTCAGCACTGGCAGCAGAGAGGAAACAAAGAGGGAGGTCCAAAGACGAGAGAAAAAAACTACTGATGAAAGATTGGGCTCGGTAAAGTAATGGTAGCACCCGGCCCATTCTTTTACTGTACTCTTCTGCACCTTTCTGTGCTTCTGCTGATACTTTGATCTGGCTAGACTCAATTAAACGCCCTACATCTGCCACCATGCTGTGCCACCCACCTCACAGTGCCACAGTCATAAATCGTTTCTACCACAGAGGCAGAGAGCTGGGCAGCCTCGTTCCTGGGAAGAATGTGGTCTGGCTAGGCTTTTCTTGATAGAGAATTTTTCTTTTCTACCCAAGCTTACTTTTTTAAAAATGACATCATAGTTTCTTCAGCTCCACTTTTCCTCACTGGTCCTTCTTTTGGAAAACACGCTTGTTTGCTTTCTTGCTGAGAGTTAGTTAAGTAGATCGATAACACTCTCATGTCTGTCTGTTAATAGTGAAGATACAGCCTGCGGACAGTTAGCATAGCATAAATACTTGAAACAGGGGGTCTGTGCTGGTTGCCTGGCAACCTCTTAATGATGACAAGACTTCAGGAAGCCACTTGCTTCCCATAAAACCACAGCCTGTATTATTTACATTTCACTTCTTGTACATTAAACAAACAATAAAAAGTGATAATTAGTTGGCTTTAGACGTGCAGGTAGCTGTTTCCCTCTGCTTCCATTTTTTATGAAGAACTGGCTGAACTTACTTGATGTGTCTCAATTTGGATACTTCCGTTAGTACACTTCAATGTAGTACACTTTGTACACTATGCAATTACTTGCGTAGTGTGTGAATTTTGACAGGGTAGTGTTGACTCAAATCGAACATGGCTGTTGTGCACTTACAGGAAATGATGATCGCAACATTTGGTTTACATCTTTTTAATGGCAAAATGCAACCGGATGGAGCAATACCGCCAATATTTGACCACGATTGGCACCCGCCAGAATGTCTGCCAGCTTACATTTGTATGGTGCGGTGTTCACCGGAGCAACCGCAACCGCTGCAGCTTCTTTGGCCAAGATGACAACCATTGAGGGCGAGAAGTGTCCGGTATGAGTACACCATCCAGGTATTCATAGTGCACTGCATTTTGCCATGCTTGTCAGTGTGAACACACTTATGCATTCAAAATAGCAAGTGTAAGTACGGAAGAATGCAAATTGAGAAACACCAACTGTCGTTTTATTTCTTCCTTGCCTGTGTGCAATTTCTCTGCATCTTGAATTCATCAAATGCTGTTGCAGACTCCCTCACCTCTCCTATAGAATCCTGTAATGTACTGCAATCATAAAAGCTACTTTGAAATTTTAGCTCAATTTGCTGCCAGCTACCCTACATTGGAAGTAGTTTTACTGAAAGCTACAAGCTTCTCAGAAAAAGTAACAAGTCCAGTTTTAACAACAGCAAAACTATATAAAAAATCTGTTTACAAACTCTCACCCAACTCGTGCAGTATAATCCGTCTCAGTTATCCATTCGTATGCTCACTACTTCCCAAACACATGCATTATCGACAAAATCTTACTATTTAAAACACTTCCACAACTACCATCTCATGCACGGACTCGCAGCAAGCATGCAAAAGCATGACACGGTTGCATTATTTTGAAAAGCAACACTATAGAAATGTAATTAAACTTGTATCTTTGCTACATTTAATGTCACTATTCAGAATATCATAATAAAATAAATAGATTGTTATAATAATAGTTAACAAACATTATTTTGGTGCTGTTTTTGTTTACAGTGATGGATTGTAATATGTCCCACCCGAACAACCACATGTTCATTCTAATTTGTTCAACCATATTTCTTCCTACCACATTTACCGCTTTAGATTGAGTGTTAAGGAATTTAGACAGGTCTCTTTCTGCTTCTATCTCTCTACAGCTCCGTTGTTACTCTCACAAAAAGTCACGGGTGTTTTGTTTTCATATTGCAATGATGCTACTGGACCATGAAATGTCATCGTCTCCAACACGATGCTTCAGTTCCCCACGGGGGCAGAGGTGGTTGGGGAGGGGGTTGACATTATGCTGCCACATTTTAGGACTGCCTGTTCCTAACAACACACTCTCAGTAACTATTTTTAATGCTCAAAAATGACTGCTCCCACTTCATTACATGCATTAAGTGTACACAGCAACAGGAGAGAGAGTGCGTACATTCACCAAGGCTGCATAATTCCCAGAAGCTTTCAATTTTTAGAAATTATGGTCTGGATGCAATGTTCATAGAATTCATGTCATCCCTGATACAGAACTGCAGCTAATTCATGTATTATTTTTTTCTTTTGTCCATGGTTTAACCATGCATAATATTTTATTCAAATCTGAAGTTATTTAAGTTATTTAGATATCCTTTTACCTAACAGAAAAACAAACAGGACCAAAAACATGACCACACTTGTAGAAGTGATAACACACATTTTGTCAAAAAGTGTATTTATGTAAAATGTATGTAAAAATACTGTACTTAAACACATGCATTTTAATTTGTTTTATACCTTATATTGTACACATACATTACGTTCATAAATTTTAAAATGACAACAACAATCGATAATAATAAGTAATTATTAATTATTGTTGCATTTAAAATTGTGTTGTTACATTAGAATTAAATCAAGAATAAAAACATGAATCAAGATTTTAAAAACAAAAACATTAATGAAGAGATATTAAAATAATGTAATACAACACAAAATACTTCATTTAAAATTAGGATAATAACTATCAAAAAACTCTGGATCTCTGTTTGCAGATCCTTGTGGAGCTACTTACTAGTGACACATTTGATATCTTCCTTACTGCTTTAAATGTGTATCTAGCGGTGAGGTTGAAGTGCAACCAATTGAAACTTCTCCCATGTGCTAAGCGTGTAGATTAGAAGAATGCAAAAACCTGAAAACCATAGTCTGTATTTAAGAAGTGGACGTATTCACCATGACGTCACCCATTGGTTTGTGGACTACAGTTTTGAAGCCTCAAGTTCAGCATTTTGGCCGTAACTATCTTAGTATTTGGCCGTGGCCATCTTGTTTTTTTTGCAACCAGAAGTGAAACGAGAGGTTGGAGCTAAGTACAACTGAAGGCTGAATAAGAATTTTTTTAGGCAACCAAAAGGTTATAATTAACTTTCCTGAACTGAAAACACACAGTGAAAGGGTTGAAGTTCAAAGACGAAAACACGGACAACTCCCAGACTGGACAACGCCTTGGTAGCGACCTGTCAATAACAAGGTAGCCACGCCCTAAAGCATACCCTGCTTTATCGGGACCATAATTTACTAAATGAACATCTTGCTGTATTGAAGAAGACTTGAAACTAGTGATTGAGACCATAAACTCATGTTTACAGTGTTTACTGAGGTAATAAATCAAGTGAGTAGTAGGGTCATTTTCTCATATACTTCTATACAATCAGACTTATTTTTGCAACCAGAGAAGTCACCCTCTGCTGGCTAAAGAATGCAAGTTTGATGCAGCATTGGCTTCACTTCTCAGACCTGGAGGTAACCCACTGGTGAAAACACAAATGGCCCTATAGAGCAAGTGTTTGTTTTGTCCGTTCTGGGCTACTGTAGAAACATGGCAGCCTGCTCTGTAAAGAGGACCCGCTCCATATGCAGATATAAACGA
The DNA here is from genome assembly GCA_916701645.2 of Sebastolobus alascanus. Taxonomy (NCBI): domain Eukaryota; kingdom Metazoa; phylum Chordata; class Actinopteri; order Perciformes; family Sebastidae; genus Sebastolobus; species Sebastolobus alascanus. Next base: position 3,052,102 of record CAKAOJ020000032.1, read on the forward strand.
CTCATTCTAAGGTAAAGAAAACACAATTCTTATTTTCAGGTTATTATACACTATAGAAAACATACTTATTATTCTTATTATTATATTATATTTCTGCCAATAGATCCCCCTAAATGCTACACATTGTTCCTTTTAAGTTCCTCTGGATGGAAATTATAAATTCTATTTATGTAAATATATAGGTTGTTTGTTTATTCATGTTTTTTTTTTGTTTGTACATGCAATAAGTGCATCACTCCTAAACTGCAGAGCTGTTCATGTCCCAACTTAAAACATCACAGAGAAGAGCAGCAGGAAATTACAGGCGTGATATCAAGTGGAATTGCTCGACTTTCTTGTTTCATGTCTAACCCATTAACTACAGCAATCCCCCAAACCACCCAGCAGTCCTTTGTAGTGGGTTTTTATGCCAAACGGAGCGAAAAACACAGCTTGACTCAGCCAACAGTGATCAGTACTTGGCCTCCAGAAAGTGTCAGTCAAGGAAAGCCATGGGAATAGAGGGAAGAGTCTAACCAAAGCTTGTACAGGTTTTTACAGGTGATGAGCTGACAAGCCATGGGAAATGGGAGGTCCATGTTCTGTTTGATTAGCCTGATGCTGTTAGAAGGGCTCCTGGGTTGTTACATTGCTGTAGTCAACAGGGGGGGACTGTGGCACTCTTATTACTCTTATTTTACACCATTGTTGACAGCTCGTTGTTTCCTGGCAGCTGTCTGCAGTCTGTTGTTTCCAGTTATAATTGTTTGTGATTCGTTGGTAGATGTCTGTTAATATTGTATATCATGAAAGCCCAATCATGTTTACAGTTTGTGAGAGCTGTTGATCCCCCGAACCAGCTCCACTCGCTGAAGAAGACAATGAGATGCAGCTGAAAGCTCCTGAAAAGCTACAAAATGGGCTTTTGAGCTTAGATTATTTTATTACACATACTGTGCTGTTCCCGGAGGTCAAATATGAAGTACCATGCTCAAATGTTTACAATCAATAATTTCACCACCATCCTAAATCAGAGAACAAAGAAAGCCATGCAGGTAACCATAGCAACTTTTCCTCTCCTGCACGTCAAAAAAACAGCTTTTATGAACATTGTCTACCAGCCGTTGTATAAAAGTCATTCTACACTCTGTCTTGATAACTCTTTCTTTCTACAATATCTGCAGATGGCAACTACGACCCGGTAACGGTTAGGGAAAGATTTTGGTTAGCAAATAAAAAATATTTAAAGGGAATTCCTCAGTTTCTGTAGGAATTAAACAATGGAGACATCACATGTTCAATTCATGAGCAGTCGATGTGCTGTTAGGTTGATTATGTTACCTTCAGACAGAGCTAGGCTCGCTGTTGTCCCCTGTTTCCAGTCTAATGCTAAGCTAAGCTAAAATGACCGGCTGCTGGTCGGTGTCACAGTGGTATCAATCTTCTCATGTAACCCTTGCAAGAAAGCTAAGACGATTATTTCCTAATGTCTGTCTGCAAAGAAAAGGTTAAAGGCACGGTCACACATGCACAAATGCAATCAAGAGACCATCGCCTGCCGAGGTGATATTTGAATGGAAAGTTGAACTCACAACCGCTGGCAAATGTTTTTTCGCCCATTCGCTCGCATAGAAGGGAAGTGAATGGGAGGCGAATGGTAATTTGGCGCATGTGTGACCGTGCCTTTTACTGTCAACACCTTGTGCAAAAACTGACAGGGTTTACTCGTGGTTGTATGAGTTTTAAAGATACATTTAACTTACAATACAATTTATTTTAATATTTGTTTTCAAGAACTAGGTGTAGGGTTGTGTGGGTGTGAATCATATTCTGCGTTTTTGTCTTGTATAAACTTAATTTCAAGGACAAATACGCAATATTTAAGAAGTTGAGAAATGTTATTGGACCTAAAATAGCAAAACAACTAATTTCCACTGAGTGAAAGGCTGTTGGAGTGTGTTTTAATGGTGTGAGAATGTGTGTTGATGCAAATGACTTACAAGAGCTTTGTGTGTTTTTGTTCATGTTTAAGTGGTGGATGAACTATTTATTTGAAATTGTGAAGTAATATATTTCTTAGTATTTATGTAGTGTAAGAGGCTGTGTGTTTATGTGAGATGGAAAAACAGCACAAGTGTCTCTGCGAATGTCAGATGTATAGTATCAAAAGTAAATTGGCTGTGGACATTGTGAAGTGTGAAGTTTCAGAAAAAACCTGATAATTATACATGCTGCGTGCACTGGGGCTGCGTGTGTACAAAATGCTTTTTGATAAGTGTAAAGCTATCCTTCATCATTGCATTCATTGGAATGAATGAGGGTGTTAAGTAGATACAGTTCTCCATTCATCAAATTATATGCGAACAAAGCACCGAGATCAATATCTAAGTACAAATGAAATGGCATTAAAATAATATGCAAAGATTACATCTACTTGATCCTCTCTAAATATGTCAAACTTTGGTGAGAACCATCATCACATTTTAGAACTCTATTTCTAGATCCCTGTAGAGGTATTTAGTGATGTGTAATAATTTGTTCCCTTATCTTACTATTCCTTTGAAAGGAAGCTGAAGCATTCTGCGAGACACAGACCTAAAAGCTCGACACTGTTCTTCCAAGAAAAATGACATCACTTGTTTCAGCAAACGACCCTAAACGACTCATGTTTACATTTAAAGGTGGAGTCAGTGATTGTAATCCAATACACTTTTTGTCAAATTCAGCGAATATCTCCTCATGGCCCTCTAGCTGTCCGTTGGGTGTGTGAACTGAAAAAAAATAATCCGGTGTTCATACACAGCCCTGATTCTGCAAATAGGAAACAAACAAAGTGGCTCAGATCGAGCCACAGAACGCTATTCCAGCCAATCAGCAACAGGGGGCGTCCGTGCTAGTGCACGGGACAGGGGAAATGCCATGATGTATGGCAGTGGGAGCGAGAGAGACGGTAAATCTGGAGTGTGGTATTATTTGTATGTGTGTTGACTTCAAATATCATCATCTTCAAGTGACAAACCCCTGAAGCAGCTGTAGGACTCTTGTCCGATGGGAGCAAAAGAGGAAATATTGTGATGTTATGGAGCTATGAAGTGCGCAAAGGGAGAAGATCAAGTTGCTGGATGGGTCAGCAAAATGTCAGACTTTGACAGCAGGACAAGGATTTCATGGTTGTTACTGACAGTCAACATCGTTTTCTTTTAACTATGTCCTCGACTTTAAACCTGCAATAACAGATTTTTGTGGCCACTTGGGCGGTAGTGGAAACAAACATTAAATACAACACTGACATACTGTATTATCATCTTTAAAGTTGATATTGCAAACTTACTAGCAAACAGTTGCCTTTTTTTACGCATTCAGCAGATACTGAGTCATGTTTCTGGCCGCCTGGCAAAACTAATTCCAATATTCACTCACCTTTTAGATCTGTTTTGGTCTCCACAAGCTTCTGAGGGAAATATCTGTCTCTTCAGCTGCTAAAACCTCTATGTTTAAAAGCTAGTCGCTAACTGTGTTTGTCTGTCATTTAGTACCAGGCAGGTGGCACACGGTGTGTTTATCAGAACTTTGGAAGCAGGGCTTTAGTAATCGAGCCCAGTCTCGGTCTCGAATCCGGACTCGAGTCCACTTTTTTGAAGTCTTGCACTTGTCTTGGACTCTTGCCTTGTTGGACTCGGACTTGCCTTGGTCTCAGGCTCAGCTATTGAGAACTGGTCAAGTTGTTCCTGGCTGTTGATTTGGGATCAGTTGTGCAGAATTCTACAGTGTCTACCATATGCTGCATTCAAAAATAAAAATACACCCGAGCACAATTTGGGCCACCACGGTAGAAAAAAAAAAGAACTCCAGTTCTATCTATCTATCACTATGCATAGCCTACTAGCATTGGAAAGACACAATTGCCTTTTATGATCTTGAACAGGACTCGATTTGCTCTAGACTCGGTCTTGACTTGGTCTCAACTCCCTTAGGACTTGGTCTTGTCTCAGACTCGACTGGACCTGGTCTTGGACTTGACCTGAACTCGATTAAGTTGGAGTTGACAACAGCCCTGGATGGAAGCATTGGGACTTTATCAAGAGAGTAAAGTTGCGGCTGTGAAACCAAAAACAATGGGTTGAAAGAAACTATAAAGCTCTGCAAAACTGAGGGGAACTGCAGAGTTGGGTAATAATTATCTGCAGGTTTGTCACTACTAGTGATACTTTCACATTTGATCCATTGCTAATAGAAAAATATTGATTATAGCCACTTTAAAGATAACCTTTACTGGATCTAAAGCGTCCAAGTGTCAACTTATCAGCAAACCCTTGATCTCTGTTTCCAGATACTACTGTAGCGGTACATTTGAAAACTTTCTTCCTTACTGCTTAAAATATATATCTTAGAATTCTTCTATGAATAACACGATTTACAGTCACTGCAGCTGCAGTTGGTAACATTCACTATGATATTTGTAATGATATTTATGTCATTGCAGCTTGCTGATTTTAAAAGAAGTGGATATGTTGTTTAATCATGCCACTAAATATGAAAGTGATCTGGAGTAGAGAAATTCCTTTCACTTGAGCTAATCAAATTCAAGTGCTGGTTTCACACAGCTCCTGGAGAACACCATTAAGGAGGTAGTCTTGCTAACTGCTTGCCTCATTTAAAGGGGGGCGTTTCTGATTCATTGCTAGTTCATCACTGATCCAGTTGTATTTCCTCTTACATTTGATTTAAGGAGGATGAAATGATCTTTGAAGTGAGTCTCTCTGCAGCAAGTGTCCTTTCAGAGTGACTTCAGAGGTCTGAGGTATTTTTTATTTTTTTGCTGACAGTTATATTTAATATCAAGAGAGAGTTGAGTGTAGATCAGTGGCAATGATCAACTAGAAACTGTGTAGGAGTCTTACAGAACCTGAGCAGTTATTGCAGTCATGCTGAGCTGTAATCAGGAGAGCCTGTCAAGTAGCCACCATTACTTCATGTCATAAGTCTAGTATGTGAACACTTATACAGAATGCTGTAAATGAGCAGGATGTGATTAGGTTAGAGTTGAAGAGGTAATTTAAAGTTTTGAGCCAAAGTGATTTATGCTTCAAGAGGAAAATGCTTCCAAGAGTATGTATATTTTAATCTTAATAGGAATAAGAAAAGAAATGAATGCATAGCTATAATTACATCCCAGTCTGCAAGTGAAGTTTTGTCAGATTGGTCTGAATTTAAATCCCTCTCAGTTGAAGCAGCTCTAAATACAGAAAATGGATTTGATCTGTGTTTCAAAATGTAATTCTTCTTGTGAATTTTTATACTGGGTTTGGATGAGAAATGGTCCCACTATCTGTATGTAAAGAAAGAGAAATGCATTTTTTAAAGGATTTAGACGAAAGGGTTAGACCTCTTACAGTTAAAAATTTGCAAATCTTCAGTGTTTCTGTGCCACAAAATGTAGTTTGCACCAGTGAGCTTCAGCACTTTGCATAAGTCACACTCCAGTTATTGATGTGCTTTTGTAAGGCATTTGGCAAAAGGTCAGATGTTCATCGTACAGTAAATAGAGGTGATGCTTTCAGTCCGTGTAAAGAAGGGTAATCTGCTTTCTTTACAGAATATCTTTAGAGACGACATCAATAATGACACCATTTATGTCCTTGACTCATCATATCTCAGTAAATCTGTAATCAGTAATCTGTCAGATAATCTGAACAAAAAAAACATTATAAAGTATTGTGGGTGTTTTGATAATTTGGTGAGGTTATTTGCACTCCGGGCCAGTAGAGGGCAACATCATGGTTATGGGAGTGGCCCTCATTGTTACTCAATATATTGCACCTGTGTACTCAGCAAGTGTTTTTGCATGGCGGGAGGCAGTTGGCTATCTTAGGTATTAACCTTTTTGTTGACTTTTTGTGGCCATTTAGGCACGTACTGCCCCAAGTATTTCTTGAATGGGAGCATCTGTCAATATACATACACATAACCCCCCGTAAAATGGCTATTTATCATTTGTACACTTAAATTTTTTTATGGATTTATGATGAGTTAAGATAACCATCTGGTGGCTGTAACCTTCTGCAGATATGAGGCTGCATTCACATCAGATCAGGCGGTGCAGCGAAAAGTCTTCCCATTCATTTTGAACGGGGACAGTGTGTTTGGGCTGTGGCTGCAGATGCGGCGGTGGCGGTCGCAGGGGGTGCTGAAAAAACTTTTGGAGAAACAGAACCCAACGTCACGCTGCGGTGGCCAATCACGTAACTGCCGATCCAGAGTTGTACAACCCAGCCATGAAGGAACAAAAGATGTTAATCGTCGCAGTTAATGGGCCATTAAAGTGACTCTCCCACACCGCCGGACAACCCTGCTGTGAATCGCCACAACGCCTGGTGTGAAAGCGTAAAAGCAAATTTCCCAAATATAGACCATTTCACAGTTGTAAACATTCCAAACGTGTCCCAGTTTATTTCCTGTTGCAGTGTATGTGAATGACATCAGCTGACAGGAGTAAACATGGACCCAGGGTGTTGTCTAGCAATGCAATTCTGTTGAAATGATCTATTAATCAGGAGAGCACGATGCAAAGTCCTTACGATAAAATCTAGGGTCAACGTCTGGGGTCCAATTAAGAGATACAGTAATCTGTCAGCAACATGAACCCTTAACACCTTCGCTCTGATCTTGATGGTTGGTTGTTTAGAGGCCGAAGCTGAGAGAAGTCTGCTACAGCAACTGCAAATAATTCAACTTATATTGGATGGTGATTAGTGATTGACTGTCAAGAGGTGTGATAGTTTGAGGGGACGACCGCACTGACCACCACAAGGCCCTTTTTATATATAATACAACACAAAACATACCAAACAGTAGCCAAAGTATTTTTTTGTACAATACACAAAACCCCCAAAGAAGTAAAGTTCTAAAAAGTAAGAGTTGACTAGTTTCTCCACCAGCAATAGATCAGGCAAAGATAAGAAGTGTCACATAGATTAAGTTCACCTGTCCAGGAGAAAAATCCCCCACTCAGCATTAGTTTAAATTCCTTTGGTGTGACTCAGATTCTTCCTCCTTTCATCCAACAGCACTTTTCTCATGCTTTATAAAAAAGTACTTTGGGTGGCATACTAAGGGGTTTTGGTCTTACAAACTGCTGCATTTTCACCTTTTTCACAGCAATTTCGAGGAGCCTGGGGACATTGGTTAAGAGGGGGCCCAGGTAGTGAATTTTTCATCAGGCACCCTACAGTATAAGAAAGACTACTACTAAAGGTTTTGTTTGACATTTTGAGAAATGCACTTTCCTTTCTTTTACTTTCTTGATGACTAAGATTAATACCACTCTTATGAACAAAAAACAGAGTTTAAAAACAACAATTCATTACTTTACGGGGGAATATGTGCCAGATTTCCTGCCCAGGAGCAGTGACTTTCTGGATTCTCTCCTGGTTGCTTAGGAACCTCACGGTGACAACGAGAATCAAGGTCGTCACTTGAGGTCAAGAAATAGTCTGTCACATACCCACCATGAAACCACAGCACGTTTGTACATATTAAACAAAGGAGATATTAAATTAGTGAGCTTTAGAGGTACTGTGAGGTGGATTTTGTTGAGTTTGGACGGAGCCAGGCTAGCTGTTTCTGCATTTCCAGTCTTTGTGCTAAGCTAAGCTAACTGCTGACTGTAGCTTCATATTTAGCATACAGCATGAGAGTGGTATCAATCTTCTCCTCTGACTCTTGGCAAGAAAACAATGAAGTGTATTTCCCCAAATTACTATTCCTTTAACTTACATAGGCTTACCTAGTTATTCAGCATCACTAATTGTAACATTGACAATCCTGGATAAAGCTGGTAATCACATGGCTCCGTTAAACCCAGGATTTCTCGATCCAGATGTGCCAGTGTTCACATGAAAGAGCTGCACTTTTAATCAGGTGCATTACCAGAGGCTATAACTATTAATAATTGCAGTTATCTCCTTTAAAAAAACTCAGAACCATAGTAATATTATAAAATGTAAAATACAGGGTTTTCGTCTGAATCTTTGGGGAGAACTGAAAGGAACATGTCTGAGTTTGTGAGTCTGTGTTTAACAACCTGACATGCTCACAGGAGGGGCACGTCCCAGCCGACTCAGGAATGTTTCGGTGAACCTCACTAATGGGGGTTAGGGTGCTCATTTAGCAGCCAGAGAGAGTCTCGTTTAATCCCACAGATGTGTCTTATCAGTGTTTTCCAGTTTTTATTACCTTACTTCCTCTACTCCGTATTCAGTGCCTATTTTTTGTCCTCTGGCAATACAGATGGAAGTTGGAGAAGGAGAGCTCCGTTGACGTCGGAGTGTTGGCTGGGAGAGAACAGCCTCATGCTGCATATCATGAAGTGATAGCACCGGTGGCTGTTAGAAACTTCCACATACTGTGTAACTCATATTACTGCTAATGTGGGTCTGTTTTCACTCTCATTCCCCTAAACTATTTAAACTTATTTCTTTATTTTTTTTTATTTTTTTTTGCCTAAAATAAATTAATGTATGTCAAATTGCTTTTTCTTCACATTATTCAAGCTCTCTGTGTTCCCTTTACATTAATTTCATCTCCATTACCAAACAATTCCTCCCTTTTGGGATTCCTCGTCCATTCAGGCTTAAAGAAAGCCATGTGATACAGTTAAAAGCTCTGGAAAAAACTTAGTAAGTGGACATTGAGTTGGGATTGCTATGTCAAGCTACTATTTTCTTGGTTTTGTCAACATTTAGTACAAGTCTGAATTCACAGAGATTCCTCTGAACAACGTTGAAAGCATCTTGCAGTTCCTTAATCACACTCACTAAAGATGAGGCAGAACTAGGCCTATACATAATGGTGTTGTCTGCATAAAAATGAAATTTTGTATTAATAACATTGCAACACAGATTATTAATACAAATTGTAAATAAAATTGGACCCAGTATGGACCCTTGTGGGACACCATTTTGTATATTTAAAAAGCTAGAAAATAAACCATCTACTCAGCGTTCTACCGCTCAAATAATTTTTGAACCATTGAACGTTTTTTGAAGACAGCCCCTTAACCAGCCTCTGTAACCAAACAGACTGGTCAACTGTGTCAAAAGCCTTAGATAGGTCTAGGAATAGTGCAGCCCAGTATTCTGTCAAGTCAATTGCATTTAGATGTCACTTTGGACCTTCATTGTACCCGTTTCAGTACTGTGTTTTTTTTCTAAAACCAATCTATAAGTCAGTGAGAATGCGTTATGTCTTGATAGAAACTCCTATAATTGGTTACTTATAAGCCCTTCCAAAATCTTAGCTAAATCTGAAAGTTTAGATATTGACCTATAATTGTTAATTAGATGGCTCCCCGCTCTTCAATAATGGAGTAACATATGCTGCCTTCCAAACTTCAGGTATTTTACCACTTTCAGGTTCGAAATGTGAGTTGAAGGTTAAGCAACATCCTCAGCAGCAACACTATTTCATGTTGGAACACAGCAAAAACATGCCTGTGTTTTCTGCTGCAAGACAACACCGCAATTAAGTGTAAACAGGATCATCTGAGAGAAACTTGCATTCAAACTTACCGTATTTAACTTGAATTCATTAGTGAGACATGCAGGCTTGGACTCATCATTTAATTGACCAATTTCTCTCTACATAATGACCAAATGCCAGCGTGTGGAGTTCTGCAAATGTAGGAATAGAGGCTATATGGATGAAATGATGCAGTACAGACCCCCTATAGCCCTCACTGCCTTAAATCTTCAGCGGTGACCTCTGCTTCACAGCGAGAAAAAAGAGTGGGACATGGTGGTCTGACAGAGACTAAAGCCAGAGAATATCTCATATGTGGGGGATATACAGGTGATGGAGTGGATTGAAAAAGAGCGAGAGAGATGACGTGCTGCGAGGTGCCAATGAAAGCAGGAGGTGGAGTGAGAAAAAAGGAAAAAATGTAGGTTGAGGGAAGAACACAGAGGATCAGATTCACTAAACCGGCCTCAACTCCTTTTAAATGCATTCTGCACCTAGAGACCTGTCTTATTTATCAAACAGAAGAACCAATGTGGAAGCTGTTTAGCTGTCATCTGATGCACACCTTGAGTGCATCCCTCTCCTTCATGCAGGCATTTAAGGCAGCATGGTGCAAAGAAATGGTCGGAGATATAAACAGTGCTTATTCACATTTTGTTATGTGGCTTATATGCTGAAATCATTTAAATTCATTTTGTCCTAATCTAATCTACACTCAGTACCTCATAATGGCAAAGTGAAGACAGGGTTTTAGATTTTTTTTGCAAATTTATTAAAAAGAAAAAACTGAAATATCACAATAACATAGTATTTCGACACTTTGCTTTGACACTTGAGGTTTAGCCCAGGTGGCTCTCATTTCTCTTGGTCATCTTTGAGATGCTTCTACACCTTGATTGGAGTCCACCTGTGGTCAATTCAACTGATTGGAACATGATTTGGAAAGGCACACACCTGTCTATATGAGGTCTCACAGCTGAGAGTGCATATCAGAGGAGAAACCAAACCATGAGGTTGAACAAACTACCTGCAGAGCTCAGAGACTAGTGTCGAGGCACAGGTCTGGGGAAGGCTACAAAACAAAATTGACTATAAACAAAATGGAAAGTTCCCAAAAGCAGTTGCCCCATAATTCTTAAATAGAAGAAGTTTGGAACAACCAGGACTGTATGTGCCATTGATTGTGCATCTGTGCATGCACACGGAAATCTGAGTTCACAGACAAAACTTGCAATGTGTCAGGAGAGGTGGTGGCCACACTGTTCTGCTGTATTTATTTATTTATTTTTTCATGGGCTGTGAAAATGCAGCTGAAATGCAATAACCGAAGCTCTTTACAGGCACATACTCAAACACAAAATGTCTACCCAGACTTGACTTATCGAAGGCTTGACGCTTTGTCCAAAACAGCAGTTTTTTGGGGTTTTGGAAGAAAAGTCAGTCTACTCTGGACAGGATTATAATCATTGAGTCATACATGAGTGGATCTTTAGTGATGTTGGTTTAGATAGAACTAGTTTGGCCTGCGGTCATGTTATTGGACATATTACAGGCCATAAAAGAGGCCAACATTTTTTTTTTTACCAGCGTGAGTACACACTGGGCTTAATAATTACTGAAATGATAGGAATTAGTCCAACAATCCCCTGTTAAACCAACTCTGTATTAATGGGGCTTTTGGGGTTGCTGGCTATTGGGAAGACAGCCTTTGAAGGGCTTTGACAAACAGTGGTACAAAAGCCAGGCCAATGTTTGGAGATAATTATTTAGCTAAATTTTGTCAGATGGAAACCCAGGCTACATTCAGTGGAAAAATACATTTTTCTGCATTTTTCTGATTAGTGTAAAAAAAAAAAGTCTCTTGCCCGGTGTGTGATGTCGAGTTTTCACATTTTATTTTATAATTTTTTCATTTGACATCTGTTTGTTTTTTGCACTGGCAGTTTAATTATTCCTGTGGAAAATAAATTTGAGTTGATTAATTGGTAACGTTTGGTTTCTTTACACGCATAAAAAAAATTCAAGGGAAATCAAAATGCCTCGACTAAAAGCCAGGTTTTCACCCACTCATTGGTTAGATGTGTTGGGGGTGTGTGAGAGAGTGTAAGCACAGGAAGAAGGTCTAGGAAGATGCTCCTATCTGCCCAAATGGGAAGAAGGCGGCAGACTTTGTTGCTTCAGGTCAGACCTTGATTCATTCTCAAGTGCATCTGGCTACGGGAGGGTTTTGTTGCAGTTGTTTTGGTACTCAACTGAGTATGTTTGCTGTGTTTAGATCTGCCCAAACCAATTGTACTAAGGGGTAAAAATGAACCAATTCAACCGCACCAAACAAGCCAGGTTTTAAAATGTCCTACAAAAAAAACCTAAATAGAATTTTAGGCCTTGAACTGAACCAGCACAAGATGAATCATGATGTTATTAAAATTTAGAGCAGAGCAAATACCTGAAAAACAGAATAAGGGTACAAGCAGTGACGTAATGGTAGCAGAAAAGTGAGAATGCTTTAAGTACACCCAGAATTTTACATATAGCTTTTAACCTTATAGCCTCTAAATATTTTAATGTTTTCCCCAGTGGGCAACTCCGGGGTCTGAAAAGTGAAGCCAATACAGCAGTGCCTTAAACTTGCATTCTTTCTAATAGCCAGCAGGGGGCGACTCCTCTGGTTGCAAAAAGAAGTCTGATTGTATAGAAGTCTATGAAAAAATGACCCTACTTCTCTCTTGATTTATTACCTCAGTAAACATTGTAAACACGAGTTTATGGTCTCAATCAATAGTTTCAAGTCTTCTTCAATACAGCATGATGTTCATTTAATAAATTATGGTCCTATTTAAAGTCAAATAGACCATCAAGCAGGGTATGCTTTAGGACGTGGCTACTTTGTGATTGACAGGTCGCTACCACGCCGTTGTCCGGTCTGGGAGTTGTCCATGTTTTCGTCTTACAACTTTTACCCTTTCACAGTGTGTTTTCAGTTCATGAAAGTTAATTATAACATTTTTGGTCATCTAAGAATTTCCTATTCAGCGTTCGATTGTACTTTGCTCCAACCTCTTGTGTCACTTCATGGTTGCAAAAAGATGGCCACGGCTAAAATTTCAAACTTAAGGCTTCAAAACGGCAGTCCACAAACCAATTGCCCTTACATGGATATAAAAAGTGTTAACTGTTACAAGGATGTGCGGTTTCACCCTTTTATTTATCATCTACACAAATATGTGTCAGACCAGGTGGAAAACAGCAGACATCACTCAGATGAACAAGTAACAACATTGCACGTCTATTACATGCTATAGAAGCAACGCTTACATATTTATCCTTAAATATACATATATATATATTTAGTGGTTTCAGTGGTCATTGGAGCCTTGAGTATTGTTATCATGTTTGTCTATTGACTGTGGTGTTGTGTGCAAAAGAAGGTGTCAAGAAGGATGCCTCATCTGCTGCAAACCAAATCTACCTTCTAAGGAAAAAAAAAGTAACCTGAAGCTAATTGGATATTAAGGCTAGAAATGAGACTCTCAAAACTAAAGAAACAGATCACAGGTCTACTGGGGAAACTCCTGATTCAGCAATAATCTTTCTTTAATCTCATTAGCTACGAAGAACTTTCATTGTTTTTTAATAAAGAGCTGTGTATTATCGTCCTGTCTGTGTGATTACAAAGCCACCTTGATTCATCCACTCCAGTGGCTGTTTAGCTCTGGTCCACTCAATTTAGAGGTGTGTTCTAATTAACATTAGGTTAATTGCTCTGAAAGTCTGCTCCCACTATGTAGGCTATATAATGTGGTTAGAGTCACATGACTGCTTACCAGCCAAGATGTGTTTATACAACAAATAATGAGAGGAGAAAATAATTACGAAAATTAATGAGTCACTAACTAGTGTAATTTTGTTATGGCAGTCACGTATGAATTAAAAGTAGTTGGACAAAATTTGGCTCCGGGTTACCTAGCAACAGATATTGTGACAGGCAAATTGAAATATTCAATTGCCAGCTCTGTATATTTAAGGCTATGGATCTGCATTGACTGTTGCTGGGATGTTAAATTCAATATTCAGTTTTACATGTTGAAATAAACACAATTATCTAAGTTAGCCAGACAAAGCCGGGAAAACTGTTCATTAGTGCGGTGCTTATTCTGTTCACCAAGGCCTATAAAGAAAGATGTGTCCCAATTCAGAGACCAGAAAGGATGCAGTCCAAGAAAGGGGGTCCTTCAGGCGACCTGAAGGCCAGCCTGAACTTGCACGACCTCTCCAAAAAGACCAAAATTAAAGTTTTGTGTGGGCGACCCGCTGCGTCTTCTAAAATGAAACATTTCCAACTTTGTCACCAACAATATATAAATACCAATGGTCTACACAGACTTGACATTAACTTCACCAGGTTAATGGTCATTATATCCAAAATTTCAATTTCTGTATGCCTTGTGATTAATAATATGTCCAACTTGTGGCCGCTAATAAGATCAGAAAAGAGGACACAGAGGTCATGTCCTCTGTATTTTTTTTCCTGTGCAGTTTATATTTTATAATTTAGAGATACACATACAGTAATGAGGTTTGTAAAGGTAGATATCATACTTTCCAGACTTGGTGCCATTAAAGAGTAAATACATCCAGTCTAATCCGGCTTGCTTTGTCAACTAGTGGTGATAGCATGTTTTCTCAGTGATGTACCGTGGTACTACAGGATCATACTACGTCGGAGCTGGGTGTAGTCACAAGTACAACAGACCGCACCTGACTACAGCCAGCTCAGTGATGTTGGATGTGGTTCGAGAGGTTCAAGAGACTTGTACCATAGAGGCCAGTGCAGCTATGTTTCCCCTCCTTCCAAGATCTAGTGTGGACTTGTTCTTTGAATTTCATTTTATATTTGCACACCAAAAATGAAGGCAACCTGAATGAAAACCTCAGCAGAATTTAATTCTTGGTGGAGCAGAGAAAGCTCTTGGAAAACAGCTTTGGGACCATCATGCAGTTTAAATTAATAACAGGATGTAATAGAACAGTTTAATTAATTAAACATGGAAGCAAAAATCAAATTATAGGACATTTTATAGGCTTTTTCATTTTTCAAATACTGTCAATGGGCCTGTCCCTATTTTTTTTTTTTTCTATCAACAGTTTTATCGTGCATTTTAAGACATTATACCAAACAGACATTCGACAGAGACAGCGATTAGTCAACTAATCGATTAGTCGGTTGACAGAAAAATAAACTGCAACTATCTTGACAGTCAACTACTCATTAAAGTAATTTTTCATGCAGAAATGGCAGAAAATGCTGTTTTCAACCTCTCAAATATGGAAATTTCTTGATTTTTCTCTGTTTTATATCATATTAGACTGAATATCTTTGGGTTTTGGACTGAAAAAACAAGACTTTTAAAGACATCACCCTGCACTTTGTAAGCCTGGAATGGACATTTTTCACCATTTTCTGACATTTTATAGACCAACTGATTAATCTAGAAAATAATCAGCAGATCAGTCGATAATCAAAACAATCAGCAGTTGCAGCCCTTTTATACAATCCTTCTCAGGTGTGAGCGAGAACCTGAGATATAATGGGCCTGACCCTATTTAATTCATGTGATGTGCTGTATTAACTGATGAGTATCTGAACACAAATACCTAATTAATGTGACATGGACGAATTTACAACCTGATGAAGATTGCTTGAACACAGTTGTTATGGTTACCAGGTTATCTATGAGCAATGATGATAGAGGTGTATCAATGTACAGTAGTAAGACATAATAGAGTTTGTTTAATGGCTTGAACTGTGCTATAAACAACCAACTAGGTGCTACAAATGGTTTCAGCTTAACAGGTAAAACGGTATTAATCCATCCATCCGTTATCTGTAACCGCTTATCCCATTCGGGGTCGCGGGGGGCTGGAGCTGATCACAGCTGACATTGGGCGAAGGCGGTACACCCTGGACGGGTCGCCAGACTATCACAGGGCAGACACATAGATATAGACAACCATTAACGCTCACATTCACACCTACGGGCAATTTAGAACCTGCATGTCTTTGGACTGTGGAAGGAAGCCAGAGAACCCGGAGAAAACCCACGCTAACACGGGGAGAACATGCAAACTCCACACAGAAGGGCAGCAAGCCGGATTCGAACCTCTTGCTTTGAGACGACAGTGCTAATTACCGCACCACCGTGCAGCCCCTGCAACAGTATTAATGACACTCAAAAATGTATTCAACAGATGATCCTGTGTTTTACAGTAGTAACACGGACAGATGAATTACTAAATTTCACACAGTTGGTAGGTGTTTTAACACTTTTTTTGTTTTTAGCAGCATTTCGCTCAATACAATTTTTATATTTTTACCAAGAATCAAGTGGAAAGCTAATTCATACAAATCATTATAAAGGCTGCTGTGAGCCCAAGGGAAGCAAATATCAGTGCAGTTGCAGTTGTATTCGTAGTACGTAAGAGAGATGTAAGTGTATATGAAGAAAAAGCCTGCCACAGATTTATTGGAGAATTTTGTGCCTATGTACTCTGTGTTTACTATGTATGTGTTTTTATGAAATACATCACATGAGATTATGGCAGAATTGTATGGTCCTGACTAGTTTAATAGGTTTAGCTTGTAGGGTGAGTGTAATGCATTTATTTCTGGGCATTTTTACAAAACCACCCACACAGTGGGCTTTAATGCCATGTCATAGGGATCAGACACTTTGAGTTTTAGCTTCAAATACTTTATTCAGATTTATGCGGTTTTTGAACTCCTTTTGCTTTTTGCACTTGAAAATAAATAAAATGCCATTTACCTCCTGCAGATGTGAGACTCAGTGGGAAAATCACTGGTTAGCACTTTCAACCTAAAAATGCCTGTCAAAGAATTTTTGGCATTGAGTGTTCCCAAGACTTTTATTCAGGACGTAGTATTTTTGTAAGCATTTTGTTATTGTTCTTCTTATTAATTCCCAATTTTATTGCCTTAATTTTGTTTTGTCGTATCGTTTTTTGAATTTTTATGTTTTTTATTTCTTTTGTGTCCAAATTTAGAGGATATGTTGTCATGTGACAAATAAAAACCTTGAACCTTAAACTTAATATCTCTAATTTTCTCTTTTGTGACATTACACACACACACACACACACACACACACACACACACACACACACACAGAGGTTTTGCTCATTGAAATTTCTTTCATGTTCTGCACAGAACATTATAAAAAAAATTGAAAGCTGTCATAGTATATGAATAAATTTCATTTATTTTTATCTTCCCTTCTTCCATTTTCTTCATTTCCTTCCATATTTTATTTTCTTGCCACCCTCTTCTCTCTCTGTTCTTGACTCTTGACTGAGTAATAAATCATTCAGTCCAGTTGAAGGAGCTCGGAGCACACTCACATGGTCTCTTTGACCTAGAAATACTATAGCAGCCTTCTTCTCCACATGGTTGGCTCTTTGACAGAGCTCTTTCACGTCAGCTTGGGCCCTGTGAGGTCAATCCTTATCTTCTAGCCACACTCTTGCTGTCCTTTCTTCTGAGATACACGGCAAAAACCTGACAGTATGTATGCACGCACCAGATGAGTGGTCTATGTGTTCTTCATTGATAAGGGGCATTTGGGGCTTGGCACTTATATTGGTTAATTTCTGGAGGAATGGTCTTCATAGAGAATGTTTCTAACTACTGGATTCACACTAAACATAAGTTCATATTTTGACCGAAGTCATCGGAGATCGTTCTGCACTCAGAGCTGTTTGTTAATCACATAATGACACATAGTAATTAATTTGATTTAAATGTAAAATTAAAAGCAACCACTTGCAATACAGTAGCTCCATAGAGAAAGTGGAGCATGAAGACAGTTATGAGCAACAATAGACCCAGAGCATGTTTAAGGTAATTTTCATTCCTTTAATAGCCACATACTCTGCCCACTGATGAGACATTGTGCATAAGTATAATCTGTAATAAATTATGTTTAATTTGTCTTGAAGTCTTTCAACACATTAAGCCATTAATCAGTGCTGCACTCAAATTTAAATAACATTCCTTAACAATAGAGAAGCACTGTTATAGGATGTAGTAATGTGAGCCTGCCCTTGGGTGGTGAGTGGGCGTTTTTTAGTTGTTTGCTTTTTAATTGCCATTATAAAACAGATAGTTCCGGTCCTTGATTATGATTGGCTGAGCCACATTCGTAAAACACTCTATTAACACACAGCTGTGACCGCATTACAATAGTATCGCTGCGCCAATTGGTCACCTATTGTTTCAAAAGGTCTGATTTTTGTTTGTGAATTTTGATTTATTGGGTGGGGTAAGCATGGATAAGTGGTTGGAAGAGATGGACAGGTTAGAGATGGAAGATACAAAAGAAAGGAAACATGTTGAAATTAATGAGGGAGAAATTGAAGAGCCGGAAAAGTCAAGAAACAAAGCCGGGACCGTTAAACAGACCATGTTGTCTGTTTTGCTTTTCAGACATGATCATCCATCCAGACAAGAACAGTCAGGAGTACACTATGCTGCCATTCAATGACTGCACAAAAAAACCCACAAAGTTGCCGGAGAAAGATTATATGGTATTCATGTTTGAGAAGCCAGGAGAAATACCTGTCATTGATGCCGCCCAATCCACCGGCCTTTTACCTCCATCCGGACAAACTAACGATGTAACTTTAGCTAGCTTGCATGTTTTTATTTGTAGCCTATTTTGCTCACCTTTTTCTAGTTATGTTGTCAATTGCCAGCGATATAACCAAGTTACACTGTAACAAAATGAAATCACTGGCAAGTGACAACAGCTAGGGGAGAGTGAGCATAATAGTTGCCCATGGTTAATACAATGTGGATATAATGTAACTACGCGAAGTGAAGCCAATGTGTCGTTTTGACAGCCAGCAGGGGGCGATTCCTCTGGTTGCAGAAAGAGGTCTGATTGTACAGAAGTCGATGAGAAAATGACCCTACTTCTCACTTGATTTATTACCTCAGTAAACATTGTAAACATGTGTTTATGGTCTCAATTGCTAGTTTCAATTATTCTTCAATCCAGCATGATATTTAATTAGTAAATTATGGTCTCATTTAGAGTCAAATAGACCATAAAGCAGGGTATGCTTTAGGCCGTGGCTAAGAACTTTCACCCTCTCGTGTCACTTCTGGTTGCAAAAAAACAACATGGCGACGGCCAAATTGCTAAACATGAGACTTCAAAATAGCAGTCCACAAACCAATGGGTCACGTCACAGGGACTACGTCCACTTCTTATATACAGTCTATGGTGCTACATGATTGAACTACTTCAACAATTGCACAATCTTTAAACAATGCTTTCCACTGCATCTATGTGTTGCCAACCGTTCTGCTAAATGTCGCTGAAGAACTACAATTCTGGGCAGAAGAATTTATTAATACATTTTCGCATTTTTTGTTACAGCACAATATTTCCACAGGTATCTGGCTAACTCTCTAATCCTGCATGCTTAATAAAGTACTCTGTGATCAGTGGAGCCCTAATGATGCTACCATTAGTTAAATGACTACAGCATCACATTACTGTTAAACTCCCATCTGATTATCATTAGCTTAATAAAGCAAATATTAAATTATTTGAATTATAGTGAGGTTATAGCTTTAGCAGGCACTAATTGACAGCAGAATAAAGAGCATTTCAGTGAACAGGGATCATTTTAAAGTGTATAAATGGAAACTGTGGTGATAAGACCTCATCAAGGAGAGTCTCTTTATTAAATGAAGGTCCATGAAGACAGGAGAGGACAGGGTCACCATGATTCTGGTGGTGGTGATTATACACTACGAAAAACATTCTTATTAATATTATATTCCATTTCTGCAAATAGATCCCACTAAATGCTACACACTGGTCCTTTAAGGGAATGGAGGTTACGATATTGTAACCCTAGTTCTCTATAAAGGAAGCCCTGCCACTCCTGTGCTGCTTGCTGAAGAGGGGTGGGATGCCAGGCAGCGCTGGACGCTGCCTAATATACTGTGGTGATGCATGTATTCTGTAGGCACGTCCTGATTGGCCGGCTACGTTTATGCAAATCTCAGTTGGCAAACGCGAAAGTGTGATTGGAGTAGAGAGTTTTGCCCAGTCCAGTAGAGGGCGGAGCCTGTTTGAGTTAGAAGGCATACATTACAAGTTGGTTATATTATTATTATGGTGAAAGGGACTTTCACAGAGTGAAAAGTGGAATTGATGAAGAAGATTAATGCAGGTAGAAACAACAGCATTCGCCAAAGCTTCATTTCAGACTATACATTACTGCCAGCACATAGAATGAGTATCTGACCGGTATAATACACTAAAATGGACAGTTTTCCCTGCTAAGGGTGGTGGTAGGAACACAAGTGCGCTAAAAAAAAACCCCTCATGAAACAGGGTTGAACAAACATCATATTCCCTTGGTTTTCCTGTGCATAAAATGTTGCGTTGTAGTCCATAAACACATTTAGTATTTAACAGCTTAAATCTTTGCTCTTATAAACTACACCAACTTACAGCACCACTGAGCTGCACTCTTTGGGGTATATCACAAAACAAGCTTAGTCAGCAAGCTGGATTTATCCTGGTAAGTTATTTACTGTATTTCACGAAGCAAGCTTGTGGTCAGAGGTTCAGCAGATTGTGGGCTATATTTTGTGGAGTTCACATGGGAGAGGGGTGGTAGATAAGGCATATGAAAGGAAAATGCCTTAGTATGCTGAGGAGTTTGTGGGGTTGGTCCGGCTTTTTGAAGGCCAGGCTGTGCCCTGTGGGAGCTGGTTGCAATAGGTCTGTAGTCCATCTTAACACTAGCAGGTGAATTGGGCATTCAGCAGCAGCAGGGTGAGCCAGACTAGCTGAGGAGGAGGGTGTCTGACTGGGGCACCAAGTTGCTCAGGCAGGTAACCTGGAGTGTTATTAAATAAGAATGGCTGTGTGACTGCAGGAAGCTCGCTGGTGAATTGTTTACCAGCAATGTGATTGTTTTATTGATTTATTTACCTGTTAATACGTTTCTTTTTCAGCAGTTGTTGACTTGCAGCATGCTAGTAGTTATATTGTTTGTCACCATGATTGCTTTGGCTGGAAAGCGTGATAACTGCTGAGGATCAAAATAAGAAAATCTATGTTACAACTGAGATAGACAGTCGTCACTGTATAGAGAGCGCAAACACACACTGTTCTCAGGTGTTGGTGAAATTATCTGCTGATATAATGTGTGTTTCTGAGATACTGAATGGGCTGTTTTCAGCCACAGTAGAGGTATCAGCCATTCTGTTGCTGCTCAGAAGCGAGGTATGGTTCTGGGATGCAGGCACAAACTCTTCTGGACCTCATCACTGTATGTGTGAAGGTGCACAAAACATTTCCAATAACAGTTGAAAAAAAATTCTCAGAGCGTTTACTGTTGCTGCGGATGGGTTTACATTGTACGCCCTGTGTGTGTCATGTTTCGGCACTAAGGGTGCAGCGTTTTTTGGCGCCCTGGGAATGAGAACGGGCTGGGCCTTTAAACACTGGGGGTGTGACGAATAAATGACAAGAAAATCCCAAATATTTGCCTGCGCCTATTTTATGTCTAGGGCTTTATCTGGTCTTCGCTGCCTTTGTCAAGGTTGTAATGAGTAATAAAGTTTGCCGTCTTTGTCCGGTATATGGAGCCTCCTTGTTGTTGTTTCATAAATATAGGCGCAACTCAACCCGTTCCACACAACTTGGTTAGTTAATGCCTTTATTCGCAGTGTGAAAGTTCAGAAAAGTCAATCTTGTTCCGTCAAAAAAAGTGTGTCGCTTTTTCGCCGCCTAATATTTGCATTCTGTGTGAAAGTTTTCATGGCAGAAACAACAGCAAAACAAAATACGTTGACGTGTGAATTAATTGCAAGAAAAAAAAAAACGCCCCGGGTGTGAGGTAAAAGATATTGTAACAAGAATCTACTGCGAAGCCAGTGGCTCTGTGAGGCTAAAGTACAGCTGAGGCTGATGGGCATGTCATTAGCTTTGCAGATATCTGGTCATGAGCCAATGTATTGGACAAATTGAAAATTTGACCATATGGTGGCACTGGAGGAAAGGTCAAGGGGTCACCAAAGATACTACAGTTGATCCTGAGGGCAACATAAATGTCTGTACAAAATTTCATGGCAATCCATCAAAGAGTATTTCAGTCTGGATGGAGTGACTGACAAAATGACATTGGCATGCCCATGGTGTGGAAAAAAAGAATTAATACAACGAGGAAACTGAATTTACATACTGTTTAGAGAAGCTTTCATATTACATTGTCCCTCATGCCAAAAAGAAACCGCAACGTATCACCTGTGAAGATTAACATAAAGTCCCCATAGTAAAAGACAGTAATTAATCAAGTAAAAATATACATGGAGTCCATAAAAGTAACAGTGAAATACATAACAATTAGCCTAACAGTGAATTAACAGTTACTTAGAAAGTAAAGCTAGCTTGTTCAGCAGTGAACTGGTCACAGAAAAACTAAATTCCACTTAATCAACAATCATATACTGTAACAGTTGCAACAAAATGGGTACGTACAGATAAGCTCAAATAAGGGCATCTGGGGAGCAGATGAACAGTGTCTGTTAAAATTTGGTCCCAGATCTGACAAAATGGTGGATATAGACCGTTACGTAATTGCATTGCTAGGCAACAGCTTGGGTCCATGTTTACTTCCTGTCAGTTTGGCTTCGTCAGAAATCGCATACTGTGTACTACATACCCAAAATGTGTAATATTGTTCAACATCCGTTTGTGTGTATAAACAGTAGTATGTAACTTTTTGGATGCACTGAGCAGTAATATACATCGTCAATTCCTGACAGCCTCCTTGCCGTTTAGAGACGTGTAACCATGGTGACCCGTGCCGACCTTATGTGACCAAAACGACGGGTTGTGAGAATCAAAGTAAACTAAACTAAACTAATTTAAAACATATATTACGCCTGGAAAAGTGAAATCTTATACTTACAGGTACATTTCGAGCATTATTTATGCCGCCGTAGTGTCCAGCGTTGTGTACTGTAATATTTCACCGGAAATAGTATGCAATTCCCGTACTATTGGTTTCATACTAAGGTTTTGGACATACTAAAATATCTCACATACTGTTTATGCGTACCAAATAGCATGTTAGTATGGAATATCTGACGCAACCCAACTGCTGGTGGCAGAACTGTTACCATTGATACCACTGAAGAGTAGCACTAAGGTTGACCTGATGTGGGTCTTTTTCAATTGAACAGGTCCAGCTGATAACCCCATTGACAAACCTGCACTCACACACTCAAAATGAATATTTACATTCGGTGGCCTGTGTGCAGCTGGTCTGATGGTTCTGTAGATTTATGACAGTCCAGCCTGGAGTTTGATCTTCTCTCTGGTCTCCATTTATTGGTTTAGTACATCATCCTTTTGACATCTGAAATGGCTTTCTGTTTGAATGCCCATTTTGATAATGGTAAAAGGGATTATTGCGTTCCATCCTCATCTTTATAAATGTTCATTTTCAGGGCAGGCATGAGAGGCAGCCAGCATTGAGTAGTAACTAACATTCAAAGTTTAAAATGACCTTGACTATTTTCTCTGTCATTTTCTCTAAATTTCTCCATCAGAAAAGACAGTCACAACACTGAAAACAATAAAGTATTCAAAGCTCATAAGGTATTCACCCATAATTTAAGTTGATGGTTTTATAAACTGTAATCATGGGTGCATTATAATTATGCTTTATATCAGAAAGTACTGTAGTGAATTATACATAATGAATCCAGCACTCATGTTAAAACTGCAGTCACCCCCTGACTTTTAGCAATGTTTAGGCTTATACAACTTTAATGACTTTGGAACACATTTCTGTTTGAGTTTTATGTGAATGATGGCGTATCAAAATAGCAAAGAAATTCAAGAGATTCATGTGGAGCTATGAATGATTAATTGTGACCTTTTCATAATGAAAATAAGGAAGCAGCTGAACACAATGTATTATAAAAAAAAAGAACTTTGCCTTGTTTGAATCACTACACTTCTACACCTGCTGCGAAAACCTTTTTTATCACTCACATATTTACTCAGTTTTTATTAGAATCTTGAAGCACCTGCTACTCAGTTACTGAATCTACACTCATTTCATACTTTCTGTGGCTTGTGTACACAACAGAAACTAAATTTATGGAGTCATATTGTGAGAGAAAGGCAGACACAGAGAGAAAAAGACTTGAACTAGTACAAGTACCAAAGCTTGGGCAGCAACAATGTACAATGTATAAAAACAGTCTAGGGGAAAATATATGAACAAAAATCAGTTAATTAAAAACAGAGAAGAGCATTTAAGTACAGCATTATAATTGAAACAACATTTTGTATGTTTAATATGTGTGAGTATGCATACACATGATCTTACAGAAAAACATACTGTATCACAAGAGAGACCCTGAAACGTGTCATCAAACTAAATGCCATGGTAAATTTCAGATTCTCAATGACTGCGTCTAAATGTAATGGAAACCCATGTTTAGATTTAGGAGCAAAACAAGAAGAAGTGTGATGTTGCTGTGAAAAGTCTTAAACACCTTGACTACACCAGCTGCATATCTAAAGCTTCAGCAGTGCAGCAGGAGAACAGCTTAAGTCCTCTGTCAGTGTCTACACTGAATGCATTTAGCCATAATACTGCTGTGCACTACAAGAGTTTTGGCACCACTCACCTCAATACAAAATTAGTGCTGTTGCCCATTTTGAAAGTTTTTAGTCTTCAGTCACAACTAACCCAAACTTACATACTTGAGGCAGTTTATCAGAGTTTGTGCAGCTCCCTCTGGAGCCACAAATAGGCTTATACAACTTTTTTCACATTCGCTGTAAACAGTCTTTGACATATAAATTGGCGCACCTTACCTTTAACTGTGAATTGATCTTTAGCCCATTAAGTGGCAGGTGTAGACAGCTGTATTGATTAAAATAGGAACGTATCTGTTCCGTCACATGCGTGTCAAATTTATGACTGATGGAAGGAACCGAAAATGGCGCGTAGAGCTGGTACATTTTTAATATCTATCTCGATGAATTAAGGGTTTACTTCAACCAAAGTGTTGGAACAGTGGATAGCCTATCTAAGACGGTTTTGGTGAGTTTTATTTTGTTTCTGAGTTTGAATGAAGTGTGTTTTGCGATGCTCCGCCACTCAAAAAACATCTCCCAGCTGACACTACGGTGGGCGTGCCCTGCACAGACACACACACACAAACACAAGCACCGACGGAAAAGAGACGAACTTAACGTGCCACACATGTTTTACTGGCACCTTGTGGTAACATTACTACAAGGCAGGTAACATTGGTAATAACAGCAGGAAAATATATGTTTTTAAGACAAGATGATAGTCGCTAAACTATTGGATCTTTTATAATTTAATTACTATTCAAAAATTTGAAAATCATGGCCCATCCCTAGTTGCAAGGGCATATAAAGTGATTGACATTGTCCAGATACTGGAGTCCCCCTCCATGTCCTTCCAACACAGACAAAAAAAAAAGAGTCATCATCGTGGTCATAGTATATCTTGAAGTGGTAAGTAAAGCTTACCTGTAGAAACCTCTTGGATGAAAGAAGAAATGTAATCAAGAATTTAAACCAAGTTCAGTTGCCTTTGACTTAGCACGTCTGGTAAAGATTCATACTTGACCTTAGGGATTACATATCTGAGTACGGCACCTCTGTCACGTGATAAGAGATGGTCGTATATGGGGTGAGAGATCATAACCCCTGTCTCTGTTCAAAGATGATTTCTGCCGTCGGATGTGAATGCCCCCCTTGATCTTTCTCCGGATGTCCATCAACTCCTGATCCATGACCTTGACCCCTTCCCAGTCGATGCTGTGACCGGTCACAGACGGCTGACATGCTCTCAGTCTCTTTACCCAGGGTCCTTGCTGTTTCACCAATGTAGAGCTCACTGCAGCTGTTACAAGTGATGTAATGTTTTCCTCTCGGGGGCAAGGGTTCTGTCCTTTTACAAGCAGATCTGACACTAGAAACTCCCCGCCATGTATTACCACCTCTTATCATGCTAAAAAGTGCTGAAGAAGGTCGTAGGTTGTGGCTGAAAGCTCTTGGAATAGCTGAGTAAGTGGACCTTATGTTTATAATAGTTATCACAGATACTGGTGGTGTGTGTTTGCTTCACATTTAGTATAAACACACTGGAAGAAAAAAGCGATAGGCTGTGTAACACACATCATTCAGCTGGATGCTTTTGTGAACCTCCATAGTCACTGTTTACAATCCACTGTTTTGTGATTTGAAGAACAAGGCATTGAACTGTCACTCTGAAACTAAAGCGCCCAGGGATGAACGCAGCGTTGTGACAATATGATGGCACAAAAACATCCCAGGGGAGACAAACACAGAGCAAGAAAGACTTTGTGGGGTTATAGCATAATGTCACTTTCCCCTGCAATGAAACTGTAAGTAGACATGAATGGGGAGAAAATAAAGTGACTCCAAAGGTAAACAGACCACATTACATAAATCTGACTTAATATAATCTGACTCTGGTTTCTAAGTGCAGTGTTTTTCTCTGTGATTGCATACAGATGCCGTATCATCAGTACGTTTAAATTTCAGAAGAGTACCATATATCATTCCTCACTGCTTTTCTTCATTATTGTCTTTTTCGCTCCACTTCCCGGCCAAATCCCCAAAGCGGAGAATACACAAGCCTGGAGACATGCAGCCTCCACTGCTAACAAACTGACCTACTCCTCTCTTCATGCTTTGCACCCTCATTTACTCCTATTCCTCTGTTCAACCTTTCTCATATCCCATATCTCTTAGTTCCACATTTTTCATATATCTTACCAATATAAGTTTTCTTTTTTAAATCACATCAACTGCTTTATATACTTTTTGCCAGTTTTTCAATTTTCTAAACCCTGATCAACCACATAAGGGTTAATCCTCAGGAGCAGAATGATGACAGTAAACATCTTTTGTATGAAGACCTTCATTCTTGAATTTGTGTATGCTGCACAACACGATAGGATAATAGAGGTACTGATAAAATTTCAATTTGGTTAATCTAAGTTGGCCAGACTTAAAGGAATATGGGGACTCTAGGGGGTGCAGAGAGAGTGAGGTTATGTAATCATCTTTTGCTTTATTCAAAGATGTTCCATCTAAACTCTTACATAAATTAAGGTTTTGTGCGTTCTCCAAATTATGAGTGTCTCAAGTAACAATAAAGTAGCTAAGATGGTGCTGTACTTGGACAAAAATTGTGGCTTATCATCGTGGTTATTGGTTTTCTAGGGATAGTCAGTTTTAACACACAGCCTATAAATAATTGAAATTGTCAGGCATTCTGTGTTGAGACCTGCTTTGCAAAGGCAAAATAAGGATAGTTTATGTCTCATATCCCCACTTATTATTTCAGCAATAACCAGACTTGAGTGACAGCAGCTTTCTTGTTGCTTCTTACATTGTTTTATTTTATCAGTACTTATGAGATTCTGTTTTATTAAGATGCTCATATCTAATCGCTTTGTATCTATAACACACCCCGAGAAACTCCTCATTGATTTGTCAATGTGTTCCACCACATGTATAGAGTCATCTAAGTGTTCAGAATAATTAAGTTACTGTGCTTCCCTCTTAGTTTCTGTGGGAAACTACCCATGAAATAGACAAGTGATCTCCAGAGACCGTCTGCACTGTAGAGAAGATTAGCACATTATCTGGATGGAGATGTACATGACTAGGGGCAAATTGCAGAGAGGGTTTGATGGAAACTGCAAACTGTGAAATGATTTTCAGCGTAGTCTCATCAATGTTTATGGTGTTGAAGATGTGTGCAGTGACATTCAGTAGTATACAGGGTGTACCAGAGTGCAGACAGAAGTGACACACGGCTTCATTCCAATAAGCCGCCTCCTTTTCTGACACTTGTCTTACCAGCATCTGTAATAACATATCAGCTGTCTCATTGAAAGAGTGAGAGTGTACAACAATTTGTGATGTAAGCTTAAATGAACACATACTAGTAGATATGTATGCTTTGTGTGTTTATATGCTGTTTTGTTAGTTTTAAACACTGAAAAACAATATTTACTTTCAAATGTATTTTTTTTTATCATTGGAATGACATAAATTTGAATTTAAATTGAACTTGAAAATTATGTCATCTTGCCTGTTGTGTTTGCACACAGTCAGTATTGAGCAGATATATCAGGACCTGTTCTCTTAGAGTCATAAGAAGCTTCTTGCTGCCAGACTTAAATATTGCCAGAGTTTATATAATGCATCTCAATAACCATAAAGCCTGAGTCTGCTTTTGCAAAAGTTTCTCTTCTATTGCTGTTTCATTTTGCCCTGGTTGAGTGCTTTAATAATATCCACCAGCACATTACTGTATGTTATGCTCTGCTTACTGCCAGCCGCTCTGACAGAAAGATGAGATAGACGAATAGTCACAAGACGAATACTAACAGTCAAAAATAGTCAACTGCAGTGGATAGATGGCACTCTTGCAATCTCAAAAGGTGGAAGGTGAAAATGTAAACTAATGAATGATATTTTAATCATTGTGTCATGCATACTGTATCACTATGCCCACCCCACATGGTCTCACAAGACACAATTAATTCAATAAAGTGCTGTGTATACATTTCCAAACGACAGCGAAAGTCCAAAAATAGAGAAGCAATTTAAGCATCTTTCACAATCAAATCTTCAGACCATCATTGTCTACAACAAAATGCATAAATCACAGACAAAAACATATAGCCTAGAGAAGTCAGAATAAATATTATCTAAATGATCCATCTTGCCTTATTTTCCAGGCTTTAGAAACAAAGTTAGCAAACTTTAATACATCAGAACTGAACAGCTCTTCCAATTTTTGCTCATCCGTAACCAGAATATTTCAGGGTTTATCGAGCCATTTCATGGGAAATTAGTTCTCTGCGATCATCACAATTTGTACAATACAAAAGGAAATGGGACTCACTTTCTGCTTCACCCAAATCACACAGCTCACAATATCAGTTTTTCCCCAGAATATTCCCCTGAATAATTTTGAATTGACCAACCTCAATGGCCAGACGAAGAATACCAGCTGTCAACTGTGCAAATAAAGATCTTTGGCTTCCAGATAAATGAGATATAACGTATGATTCTGAGACAGACTTTTTTTTTAAATGTACATGACCTTAATTTTGGCTTTGACAAGATATTTTAACATTATAATGCAGATTATTTCTGTAGATGTATCGCATATCCACCTCCACAAAAACTGAGTAATGGAGAACTGTGTGATTTACTCCACATAAACGCCTTCTTATTTATTCTATCCTCTGCCATTTCCAAAGTCGGATCACTCCACATTTTCTAACAGCCTGTTGTGGATTACAGATTAATTACATAGTAACTTTAGCTACACAGATAGAAATTGTCCAAAGGAACACAGTGAGGAATATATAATAATATAAAGAAAATATACCAGTATTTGCACTGCAATATCTCATAGTTAAACACATTTTTTGATAAAATGTTAAGTCAATGTTTACATACATTGCTGTGAACATGTGCTGTTGTTGGAGGAAACTGTCGAATTTTCCATTTCGATAAAGGTCTTTCACAACAGGAGGCTCTGTCAGATTGAATGCAGTACCACAGCTACTACGGTCTGTGCATTGCCAAACAAGTTGCACAGCCAGATCTATAATGAGATGACAGCATGTATAGATTTAGTCCTGAATCGAGGAACACAGTAAGTGGTGGCAGTTTGAGCGCACGGCAGTCCAGAATTTGTGCCGCAGCTTCCACTTAGCTGGTAGATAGAAGTACTAGTAGACTGTGCAGCATGAAGCATTATAAATTATTTTCTTTTAGAAAACGGGAAAAACTTCTTGGTTTGGCATTTAAAGTCTGTGTAAAGCAAAAATAAATATGCATTCTGGGTTTGTCACACCACAGAAACATGTGTTACTAACCACCCAGCCAAATTTGAATGATTAAAGAAACTGCCAAGTATATCAAATTAGCTTTCAAAATCATGGAAAAATAAGCAGTATTCTCTGCCCTGAGACGCTGGGGGCGTGTCGCTGAAGGCGCTGAAACCTGAAACCTCTCTTAATACATCCATGGCTGACACCACACCCACAAGCGGGGGAGGTGCAGGCTGTCAGGATCCCTCAGTAGTGGCGAGCATACAGGGAATGATGAGTATAACGCAATACAGTTAACACCAACAGCCTCCAAAATGACCATAAAGTTCAATCAACATCTCTCTAAAGGGGCATTTTTTTAATTTACATGTCAATATATTTTTTCGTCATGAGTACTTTCACACAGAATCTGAATACTACTTGTTGAAAAAACAACGTAATATTTTTCGGAACAAGGTAGATTTTTCTGAGCTTTTGCACTGCGAATAAAGGCGTCAACATGTTGTGTGGAACAGAAGTATAGACCTGGTTTTGGCCTGCGCGAATCTATTCGAACCTTTAATTGAAAGTGTTGCAACTGGCGCGAATTCGCAGTGCTGCAGGTATGGATAGTTTTGATGTGAAATATTCGCAGAGTATTTTGCATTTTCGTGTAATTTATTCATCACAACCCCAGTGTGTAAAAGGCCTTAAGACAGTTCAAAACTGAACACCAACCTTCATGACAGTAGGATTTATTGCAGGGCTGTTGCATGAAGGCCTAATCATACAAGAAAGTGGCACAGCAAAGTACATTTGAATCTTCATGAAGTATGTGGCTCTTGAACCTTGTTTTATTTGTTGACAGACTCCTACAGCTGGCCACCAAACCACCAACACCCTAGCCAACCGGGAACACTACTAGTCGGTCACAAACGCTCTTCGGGCTTCTTATTTCCGTGACTCCTGTCATCTCATAACTGCTAAGCATTCTTCTTTTGTTTAGCAGTTTTGTTCTCTGACAGAGGAGGTTAAATAAAATTGGATGGTACAATAAGCTAATATAACTACCTCCACCTCCATTTCGACTTTGTTCCCTCAAAGATCAACAATG
Organism: Sebastolobus alascanus; assembly: GCA_916701645.2. Taxonomy (NCBI): domain Eukaryota; kingdom Metazoa; phylum Chordata; class Actinopteri; order Perciformes; family Sebastidae; genus Sebastolobus; species Sebastolobus alascanus. The sequence continues at coordinate 3,082,683 of CAKAOJ020000032.1, forward strand.
TCAAGACGGCTTGCTATTTGTCAACGGCACATATTTGGTGTCAAAGTTCACCAAAGTATAACTCGTATGTGAAATATATGGATGGATTTTACCCCATGACCGATTTCACTGATTCCATTGGTATGAACTAATTTTGCCGTTTTAAATTCTGGTGTGACTGGGCCTTGACACTGCATTAGTTTTTGTTAGGTGTTCCTATAATATGCCAAGTGAGTGTGTTCATTCAATCAAACTGTTCTTCATTGTCTGTTCTGATCATAATGAAACACAAATTGGCAACGCTCCAAGTGAGACAGTGAATCAGCATAATAAAACAAAAGTGGTGGTATAGAACTTAAAACTATATAATTTAAGGCATCCTTAACAAAAAGTAACTCAAACTCTTCCCTTTTATTTGAGCTGACTGGCTTTTTGGGGTCTGAATGTGATTGTCCCCAATGACATCTCTTCCTCTGAGTCTTCCTTTTCATCTTGCTCTTTCTCACTAAAGACTACAATGTGATGAATGCAGGGAGCTGTAATGACTACAGGGACTTATTTTAGGTCTACAATTGGAAGGTAGTGGGTCTCTCTACTTTTCTGCTCTTTTGAGAATTTTCCCTTTCAGTGACTAGCTGAGCTGAGGATGGCAGTGAATCTTTTTTGTCTCCGGGTTTAGTGCCTATATTTTCCCTGAAAGATGTGATAAGGAATGCCCTGGGTGAATGTGCAGTCTCCAGGCATCCGTAATATGATGATGAATTTTATGCACAGTCCCTAAAAATGGACATGGTGAAAAGGAAGGGAATATTGCTTTTGATGGAAAATGGGATGAGATGTGTGAATCCAAAAAAGAAATTGGACAGAAAGAACAAGTGCCACTGGTGATAGTTGAATGAGGGGAATACATTTTTGTGAGAGAATATGGCGTGTTATAAATCCGCCTATCCATCTATCCATTCATCCATTTTCAGTCACTTATCTGGCTCACAGTAAAGAGTTATCCATATGTGCTATTCCCCTGTTCCTCTGAGGAGAAATTCAAGAGAAATATAAAATTTATGATGTGAATTGAGGAGGCTTTTACTGAATTCACATTATCTTTTTGTCAATTACCATGTCCTCTTATTGTTTTCAGGGTTTGAGTTTCTAACATTCTTTGTGAATGCAGTGCTGTTCACAAACAGTTGTGAATGTCCAGATCTTCACACCAGCACATGACTGCAGCACACAAAGACAAAATGATTTGTTTGTTTGTTTATGATTTTCCTGATAATACTCTTTATAAGTGTCATCCATATCTTATGGTACAGATTCAGAATAAAACCCTGGGACCAGCTAATAGGATTTACCAGTGCAAAACATATTTATCTAACTAGTCAACCAAACTGTTCATGTTATTATTTCATATCAGTAAACATGCATCCTCTTTGCAATTACTTGAATCTGCTATAAACTTAAAGACAACACACCATTTACATATGTACACTGCACCTAAACTCAATAACATTTTCTGTACAAAAGTACAAATATCACATTAAACATTCACAGCATTGAACATATTTTCACACCAGTATGAGTAACACTCTTCACACAATTGTCTCATTTATTATTATTCTATTTAACAGGCTGAACACCTAATAGCCTATCACACACATAACTGCAACTAGCAGCTGTTACCTGCTTATCTCTGGTGGCTGGATACAAAAAGCTTAGCTTTCCAGCCTACTTGGTGAACTCCACAGGCTGACACGTGTCAAGGCCCTTCAGACACAACGCAGTTTGAGCTGCATGCAGCAGCACACATCTGACTAGGTGCTCGGGGAAGTCGCCGAGGACAGAGCAAAATAGGCATGGTTTTCAAGACTTCTAGCGAGTCTATACGTAATTTTGTTGTTGCCAGCAACAAAGATACATCTGTCCTATGCTAAAATGTGTCAACAGCACTAGCCCTGCTAGTAAAAAGAGGAAGGGGAGCAGCAAGGAGGAAGAGGCGATGGGGGCACGAGACCCTCGGGTCGGTCCACAATATTAGTTTTCTTCCATTTTGCCTTCCGTTCCTGGCTGGATGCCTCGTTTCTATTGGCCCTGCAAGTATTTGTCAGTGACACACTTTGCTCTACGCAGCGAAAAGCCGCCGTGGCTTGGCGCAAGCCATTGGAAACAATGGGTTTCAGAGCGCAGTGGTGCTGTTGTCGCCTTGTGTCTGAAAGGGCCTTAAACCTGCTCGCTAACTTACTGTCTTGTAGCAAGTTTACCATTTACAAACCAAACACACATAATTATATCTATAGGTCACAGTAAAACAAGTTTTAAAATAAAATACACCACATTAAGAAACTGCTGGAGTTGGGGGCGGCTGTGGCTCAGGGGGGCGGATCATTCGTTGATCAGAAGGTTGGCAGTTTGATCCCTGGCTCCTCCTTTCCGCATGTCGAAGTGTCCTTGAGCAAGACACTGGACCCCACGGTGCTCCCCGGCAATTTACAGCAGCCCACTGCTCCTAAATCCTTAGGATGGGTTAAATGCAGAGGTCAAATTTCATGTATGAGACGATTATAATAAAGATTTTAGCTGCTTGTAGTAGTTGTTTATCATTTGTTTAACATTTTAGCAGGCTTTTCTGACTACAAATGACCATTAATACAAACCATTTATACTTTTATTAGCCTGCCAAATGCTTATGCTAATTGCTAACGCCACTAATGCTAATCGCTAACACTTCTATTAGCCCGCATTTAAATCCAAAAGCAATTTAAATACTGCATATTCTTTCAATTACAGATTATCCACTGCATGTGTAGATCGTTGATGAAAAAAAGGTTACAAAAATAGTAGATAGGAAAAACACTGATGAAAAAATGAAACTTGTCCTCTCTCTTTTAAAAAAAAAAAAAAAAGGAAAAGTTGAATGCATCTGCAGGTGTGATATAGTGTGTGTGATGTGCCTGGGATTCTGCAGCACCCGCTGGTAATTGGCTATAATGTCTAATTATCTAGACCAACCAACCTGTCACTATTTTAAACAACACTTACCAAGAGAGAAGAGTTATTAGTCTCACTTGTGATTTCTGTCTGTCATCACAGCTCCAGGCTGTTGAAAAGGTCTCAGAAAAAGTATTGCTTGAATAGAATGGGGAAGCTGTTTTGTATTTAATTACAGTGGTAACAAGGTGATCTCACTTCTGACTACACTCCTGCACTGCAGGCACAGGAAGGTCCTCGAGAGAATAGCAAGAGCCGTGCTGTTGTTATCCTTTTGTAATTCAGCTCTAATAACACTGCTGACAACTAAAGTGTTACCAAAATACCCTGCAGATTCAAAGACGATTCTTTTAGCTATAGCTTATGAGTGCGCTGCAAGGATATGGACATCTACTGTGTGAGCTATTCCCACAGGCCCTGTCCCATTAACCTATCCCATCATGGTGGAGTCTGTAATGCTGTTAATGTGTATTTAGCTGTAGGCTGTTTGAAATAAACATATGCTACTGCTATATTTGTCTCTTTCTCCTGAGAAGGGAAAAAAGAAAGTCATTAACTGAAGGAATGTGTTGACACATAAATGTACATAGAGCTGAAGTAATGCAATGCAGCTGTTTGTGCCATTAAAATGAGTACGGGCTGTATATCATATGATATTGCATGTCTGTTTCCATCTTTTTGATTTTCATGATTTTATAAATGAAGGCCATTAGCACAAGTAACTGGTAGAGTAACTCTTCAGCTACACTGTAATTACCAAGCATGACCTTTGCACATCTCATTTTAAATAAGCAAAACAGCTGATTTGAAGAGAAGCTGTGATTAATGATGGCAACGCTCTGCAGCACAACCAATGGCAATTAAACACATCCAGTCATGACTAGCTGGCCCCTATCCTCAGTTCAGATCTCAGCAATTAGTTCCTGTTAAAATCAAAGGAAATTCCATTCTGCACCATAATTGCATGGCTTTACGTCAGACGATGTTTTGGCTTCAGTTGACGGCATCTTTGGAGCACATCATCCAACCTTGATGATGCTCAGAAGAATGAAAGTCTTTCATATGAGGTAAATCCCTTCCCTACGTAAAACTGTATGTGGCTCTTAGACATCCAGTGATCCCATAAATTATAGACAGAAAGCTTGATATTTGATGAGTATGTGTGAGCAAGGCATTCAATAAGAGCACACTTACAGTGTTTGAGGCTCAATCAAAAGTAAAGCAATGACCATCATGCATGGGTCAGAAAGTGTAGTGATGGGCGTAGATGCATCGAGTAAGGATGTGTTGAAGTAACGTTGCACGGCAGCTGGATTCTCACAATGTCACGAGATCAAGCGAGAATCGGATCTCGTAACGCTATTGTGTCTGGCAAGCCAGTTCACTCAGCCAATCAGCGTCCCGTGAGGAGCTACTGGCAGCTACAGGCGCGGCTTAGGTGTGTATGATTAAACAGAGTGATGACTGTTTGTTCAAAACAACAATGGCGGCTCAGGTTAGTGTAGATGTTGCAATACCATCAGTTATATCAGCACTGGAGAGTATTTCTTCATTGAAAGAAGAGCAAAGAACGACCCTGAAGGCTTTTCTCGTTGGCAAAGATGTTTTCGCTCTTCTCCCAACTGACTTCGGCAAGAGTTTGATTGACAGGTGGTCCATCCAATCACCTGCCAATTACTTTTTGAAAGTGCCTGCCCTTTTCCAAACAGTTTCCAATGACGGCTTCTCAAATGGTTCTGTGTAACAAACCATCTGATGGGTCAGGTTGAAGTCCATATCAATAATAAGGGCTGTACCGAATACTTTGAAGCTTCGAAGCTTTGTTCATAACATTGACATTCGAATTATGTACAGGGTTTTTTTTTCTTTTTTGGTGACAAAGCACCATTCCGAGTAAGTTATTAATAACTTACAGAAACAACCCGTGCTATAATCCACCTTCCACCTTCCACCTTCTCTTCCCCTCTCTCTGTCACTCTCTTTTAAACACACTGCGAGTGCCACAGCGCTCAGTCCGTACCTATATGTATTTATGTTGACAAAACTGCCGAGTTATAGTTAAGATAACTCATTTAATCCAATGAATCATTTTTTAGGGTGATGACGTCCTAAAATATGACGACAGACATTCAAAGCTTCATTCGAATACCTCAATTGAAGCTTTGAATGTAAAAAAAAAATTACACTCGTTACAGCCCTATCGATAATACATGTAGCACTGATGCAATAAAATCCCAATAATACAAATATGTTAAATTCTTTTACATTTCAAGACGTGCATCTCTCCATATTTGCACATTTAGATACAAGCTGATGGGTGAAGTTTGTCGTCTTTAATAGTTGAGAAGTTATGGTACATTTTTAAAAGAGATGATTTTATACCCAATCCCTAAAAATGAAAATTGAGGTATTACATACTGCTTTAGGTGGAAATGGGATATAGATTATGAATGTGATCAAGTGTTAAATGTTTTTGAAAGGATAAGGTGTTTTATAAATCCATCTATCCATTTTTAGTTGGTATCATGGAAAACTAGTTACATCAGACTAAACAGAGTAGTCCAGACGTCCTATTCCCCACATCTTCCATCTCCTTCTGGGGGAGGTATTCCCCTGGCAAGCTAGTATCCCCTGAGCATTTTCTGCACTAAGAGCTAGTTTCCATGAACATGGTCCAATATATCAAGGCACTCACCTTGATCAGCTTCCAATGGGCCTTGCACTAAATGTCTTTTAAGACGGAAGCCTGCAAAATCAATAGATAGACATTGATGGATACACAGAGACACAAGTACAAGAAGCATCTACACAACACAATCTTTAGTTTAATTCTTGAGGACAGTCATTTCAAGTTAGGTGAAAAATCCACACTTTTCCACAATCTGTAGGACTCACTTCATTGATATGATGAGAAAACAAGAAGCAGAGGCAGCGGGGGGATAAAAAAAAAAGCAACCACTAGAGTAGCTGATAAGTTCTGAAATCATTCCAAGTCTTAGCTGCCACCAAAATACAAACACGAGTGGGTCCTGTGGTCCAGGGGTTAAGATGCCAACTGTGTACAGCAACATCCCCGGTTCGAGTCTGACTGAGGACCTTTGTTGCATCTCTCTCCCTTGTTCTTTGGGCTTAAAATGCCCCAAAAATAATGAGAAAAAAATACAAACCCAGTCAGACTTCACATGCACAGTCGGTGCCTGCAGCTACAGCTAATGTCACCTGTGCCTGCATTGGCTGTGTGAAGAGAACTAGCACAGACTGCAACACTCCAGCGGTCAAATTCATGCCAAGAAATTAGAAAACACCTTTATTTGCCTCTTTTAAGGTAGTGAGACAAGGAATTGGCCTTGGCTGAGCTTTCTGGATCTCGATCTCCCTTATCCCAACCTGGCTCCGGGATGAGCCCCAACTCTCCTCGGTATGGGTACCTCGCTTCATCTTTGGCCCCTCCTCACATGAGAGCCAATAAAACCATCAGTGTGGACCGAGAGCTTAATGCTTCTCACACTACAGCTCTCAGGGTCATGAGGGCACAGAAACCGTCTCCACTGTGATAACGTGGCAATTCCAGGGCGAGGTTTTATAATTTTTTTGTAAATCCCTTGAGTTTGTCTTGCCTTCATGTGGGGAAAGAGGGTTTAAAAATGGTGGTTAAGCTGAATAGAGTAAAGACCGCTTTAGGAGATCCAAATCTCCTTTCCTTGGTGATTTAATTCAACCTGGTTTGACCCAGATCTGGGTAATATGATGATGTAATAAATGGTGCCCAGAAGGTGTGACCGGAGTAAAAGAACCTATTTTGACTTTAATCTTCAACACCTGTTAAAACCAAAGGGTTATTGTACCACAGTGTATTTTACTACTGTAGTACAAGTATCATAAAAAATACTTTCTGGTGGATGTACAGCACACCAGCCTGTAAGTGATTGATGTCTTGCTACCAAGTATAAAGCTACAATTAGGAGGCGATTAGTCAACATATTCTCATCCCAACTCGTCACATACTGACGCTTTGTCAGACCCCTCTGCATCACTTTTTGGTCGCAGTAAACACATGCTTAATGTTGTGAATTAAACAAAAACACTTCAGGCAATAAAACTACTATAATTAGGTTTAGGAAAAGGCAACATGGTTGGACTTAAAATTACTACGTTTGTACAGTGAAAATGACACTGAATGTTTTGAACACAGGACACGAACGAACAGCTGATTGTAACGTGAAAGTGAAACTTAATGCACGGGACACGGTACAGCGGTCTTCTGGATGAAAGTCTTTTGTTTGTTGGGGCAAATGTGGGCATTGCAACAACTAAGACATAATTCTAAATTTAAATGGAGATGATTTTAGGTGGAGAAATTCCTGACTGTGACTTTTCCAGCCGCGTGGGTGGGCCACGCGGATGCATTCGGCTGAAAGTCACCATATAACATGGTCACTCATTAAACTGAAACACCCCGGCGCATCGCACAGAGGAACAGAAGCCTACTTTCCGCTGGTAGCTTTTAATGTAGGTTAAGACAACAAAAATGATGTTAAAACAAAAGCAGTTTTCTAAAGTTTGTCAAAAAAAGACGTTGTGAGGTGCAGGAGGAAGAGAATTACGCTCAAGTTCCTTCATCATTCTCAACCAAGACCTTCTCCTGTGTTAGCTTCTCCTAAACAAGTGCCAAGTAATAACGACACGTATGTGACCCCTTGTCACCCTACCCATAACAAGTTGAAGGCCTTCTGGTGAAAGACTGTTTTCAACTGTCAGTCAAATAAAAACTGGCATCAAGGGGATCATACCGACTGAACTCTTTGTCCCTTCTGTCCTTTGAAAGAAACTATAATGAAACAATGTCAGTGTTCAACTCCAAGCCCCGTCGTCTTCTGCTGTAATCATCAGAAGAAAGCTAATTCACTTTTTTTTTTATTTTATTTTGGACTGTATTGGCCTATTATTGGGTATAGTTTTTGTTGGTTATGCAATTGGATTTTACGCTGATGTTGCTGCATCTGCAATGTGTGTGTGTGTTATGTTGAAGTGTCATGCCGGTGTACCTTTATCCATACGCTTGATTAATGATGTGTTGCGTCTGTGTGAATGTGGCCTGTTAATGTTCGTCTCGTTGGTGCCTCTAACATTACCTCTGATGATGATGATGTATAAGGCTTGCATGATTAAACTGTGCTGCATTCAGGAAAGTATAGTTATTTTGGTTAACATATGCATTTCAGAACCTCTTAAGTAGTATGATTGGTGGTGGACGGGCTAGGCCCACCTGATTTTCTTTGTGCCCACCCACACTGTGATTTCTGTCTACACCACTGGACATTCCCACATGAAAAGATTTTTCAGGAAAGATACAATTGCACGGGTCTGCTGTTACAGAAATGTGCAGACCAGTGAGCCTGCTCTGTTTTAACATTGTAAATGGCATTTCCGTGCCTAAAATGCAATACTGCACGTTTACTTTTTGACTCACAAAAATGTGTGTTGCAAGCAGGAATGATGTCAGCCTTTTGTGTGGAAGGTGGAGAGAGATTAGAGGTGGCCTCTCATGACAAAAGTAGCATCTGATCCTGTTAACCCTCCCGCAATTTTTCCACGTCGTTGTCAAGAGAAGTTTAAAGGCTGATGAGACAATAACAACAGAACCTGCTGAAAGAAGATTGTTAATCATTATGTTATCCTCACCTGTGAACCCAAAAGTGATGAAATTAAAGTTAATAAATGATGTTTTGGTTGAACTCTCGTCATCGTCTGTATATGTGTCCATCCCTGCAGTTGACCCACAGCACTAGAAGTGCTGAAAATTAATTGTTTCACACAAATTTGTCAACAAATGTGGATGTTAAAAGCACCAACATCACACAAAAGCTGTGTGTGAAAGAAAACAGCATGGATAACACTGCAGCTGTGTACAGTGCCACTGATGGGTAGTAAATAAAGCCTAAAACCCCCTGTGGAACTGATTCATGGTGTTGCATACTCTCAGCGGATGTTACTCAAAATATTTCAGAGACATTTTCCATTTAGAAAAGCGTAATTGATGTTCAAACAAATTTTTATCACAATAAACAAAGCTGATCCACGCACAACAATGTTATCAGTACGCAGTACGTAGCTGACAGAACCATTTGAGATATTTCACTTTATGTGTAGTTGCTGATTATGTGGAGTCACACCAAGGGTAACCGTGTATTTCCCTGGACCCTCACTCTTTCAAAGGCACTTTTAAGAACAAAGATGTAGTTTTTATCAAGAATCAAGAGCAAATGTTTCAGTACAGGTGCACAGTCCAGACAAAGGCAACACAACCAGAGAAGGCCAATGCAATGTTCAAACATCTGTGGCATTTGTGATGTGCATTGATACTGATAATACGATTAGCAAAAGACCTTAAGATGTGTGTGTGTGCGTGCGTGCGTGCGTACGTACTTGTACAGCTATCTTTGTGAGGACCAATTTGAGTTTTAGACCTCGAGAGTGAGGACATTTTTGGAAAGTGAGGACATTTTGGCCGGTCCTCACTTTGGGACAGACCTTCAAACAGACCCAGGCCTGTTTGAGGGTTCAGGTTAAAATTAGGTTGAGGTTAGTGTTAGGGTCAGGCATTTAGTTGTGAAGGTGTGTAAGGTTAGAGTAAGGGGCTACGGAATGCATTATGTCAATGAGTGTCCTCACAAAGATAGAAGTTCAAGGTGTTGTATATGTTTGTGTGTGTGCTCCCTCTCATGTATTGCTTCTTGCATCCTGCGTGGAAGACTTACAGTCAATTTGCTTTTTTTTTTAACCACATAGAGGGATATCTTGAGCATCTGAAAGGTCAACAAGGTTAACTTTCTTTTTCAAACAGACACTTTCTAATGTTGCTCACTTTAATTATTGCTTAGTGCAAACATAAATAATTGTCTACAGTGTTTAACTTCCAAGTTACATTAATTCTGATATTTTTGTTATTATTTCATTCTGTTATTATTCTAATTTATAACAATTTTGCAATTAATACCTGCAGGGAATAATGCCCAACTGGTCAATCTAATTCAACACAATAATAATACTGTTAGTAATAGGTTTGTGACGCTTAAAAGCAAAACAAATTATTGTTCGGACTATCAGATCAATGTTGATTCAACTCCACGGTGGAGTTTTGAGGCCTGTTTGTTTGTGTCATTAATAATAATAATAATAATAATAATAATAAATTGTATTTATATAGCACATCAAAACTCACATTACAAATTGCTTTACAACAAACATAAAACACAACAATAATCACAATCCATCAATGAGAAAGAGGGATCAACTTAAAACAATGAATGACTACACTGCACCCTATTCTTAACATCAAGATCACGTACAGTACAAATGAATAGTTAAGAAAAACCTTTTAAAAAATTATTGGAAAGCCTTAATTCGATATAGATGAGTCTTCAAGCATGATTTAAAACAAGAAACTGATGTCGCAAACCGAAGTTCCTCAGGCAGGTCGTTCCACAGCCGAGGAGCACTAACAGCAAATGCTCGGTCCCCTGTAGTTTTTAAGCGTGAGGTGGGAACAGCCAGCAGGTTCTTGACTGAGGATCTCAGGCTGCGCATTGGTTGGTAAGGGGACAACAGCTCAGATATATGTTCTGGGGCCAGGCCATGAAGGGCTTTAAAAGTAAGTAAAATCTTAAAATCATTGTCATCATCATCCTTGTGTTGGATTGCATTATATTAAAAGGTACAGTATATGCTACCATACATTCAGTACACCTGCTGCACTGGTTTTAAAAGTAAATTCAAGTTTTGGCAGCAGAGAAATAACCAGGATTTGTAAACTTTTAATCAAAGGAAATACCCACAACATATGGATAGTAGCTTGAGCATATTCTTTACAGTTAGCTGTTAAATCCCATTGAGGCTGGTGTAGCATATGCTCTTGTAACATGCAACCTTCTCCCATTTTATTTCAGTGGCAGATCTTTTCTGCATTGATGCTACTATATTATTATGAATTCAGGTTACAGCATTTAGAGGGCACTCTGTATAATCTATAAAGACTGTTATTACATTATGATGTGCTCCCTGGAAAACCATCAATCTGTGTTTTGCTCAATCAAACATTCTCCCCTCCCAAAATGAGCAGACACTGGTTGTAAGGACGGAGGGCCGAAGTGAACACACAGAAAGTACTGCAGACTCATAGAGAGATTCTCTTGCTCCTCTTATAAACATGCCACATGCATTGCAACTCTAGACATTGACATTTCATTACCTATTTTTCTTAAGGCCATGTTCTGAGCCCTAATTAATTAGATTGGTTGGGATTAATTCATTTCCACAATGGTTTGACTCAGACATTTTGGTTTTCGCCCCTTAGGTAGAGATTAACAAAATGATTGATTTTTGCCAAAAGTGCAGTGTCTATTATTTTAGTTGGAAACCGACGTGTACTTCTGGGACTCCCAACCCAGTCTGCTAGCATCAGATTGAACACAATGGTCTAGATTTAGACATTCATTTTTCACAAAGAACAGTGTGTGGTTGGCCAACCTTAGCCCTGTTTGGGGAAACAATAGAGAGAGAGAGGACTTTAGATGAGGACTGGTTTGGCAAAAGTACATCTGGTGCATATGGGGCTATCCAACCTGAAGTCAGTACAATATCTACTAAGCACCACTCATGGCTAACATTATATAAACAGCCCTAAAATTCCCCTAAAAATTACGCTCCCATACAACAAAACTGTATTGTGAATTATGTTTTGAGGGAAACGTATTTTGTCGCGGATTAGGTTTGTTTTTGACGTATCACAAATACGTTTGTAATGATAGTCCATGGAAGTCCACATAAGGAGAAGGTTGGGGTGGTGGTTAGGGCAAACAAACACAGGACTTCCACCCAGGAGGCCGCTGTTCATCTCCCGTGTGAAATTCAACGTTCATTTATTTTAATGTACATCCATAGATTAAATATCGCAACGAACATAGTAATTTTAAGCCAAACCATGATGTTTTTACTGAACCTAACCAGTAGTTTTGATGCCTAAACCTAACCAAGTTTTGTAGCGTTTTTGTTTTGTTTTAATTTCGTAGTCATTTTAATCCACACCATGATGTTTTTTACTAAACCTAACAAAGTAGTTTTGTTGCCTAAACCTAAGGAAGTATTTTTGTTGCATTTTTTTTGTTTTGTTTTCAATTTACAACGTTCACCACATATTTAAAATGGTTTAAAACTGTAACTGTAATCCGGAAGAAAATACATTTTCATCAAAATTGAGAATGCAGTTTAGTTGTATGGGGAAACAATTTTGTAGGAGACAGGGTTGTATTAAAATCACCAGTTTGCTAAGTTTAATAAAGTTGTCACAGTTCTTGTTGTATGCTTTCAGATTTCAGATTTCAGTTCTGGACAACGTTATTTCATACATCTCAGATTTCAGCATTCCAACATCCATTTCCTTCATTGTGTAACTTCAGTGCAACAACAGTTAAAGAAGTTGTCAAGAGTATTAGTGGTTGTCAGTGCAACCATTCAAGAGAGAGACGGCGAGAGAGAGACAGGGTGACCAGATGCAACCAGGCAGGCTGTAGTATTGTAAAAATGTACATATAATTGGTATTTCAGGAGGGACTCACCTGACAGTCTCTGCCAAGTGAAAGAAAATAGTGTCAGTGTATCATATGGTGGCTGTCAATACTCTCAAGAGGAGGACAGAAAAGTGGACTGGTAAGATTGAGCAATATTATAAGACAATGGTTATAAATATATAATTTTAAAGGGTTTCTATACTGCCCAATTGTGTGTAGTGCAAATTGCGTTTAAGTTTGGGGCTGTTCTTAATGTATTTATTTGAGATATTTCTGTTAGCACTCAGCAGATGACAGTTAACACCAATTAAATGAGTCTGGGCACGGGCAGTATGGTGCTGTATGATAGACCCATAGCCTCGTGTAACTCTCTCTTGCCCGGGATTAAGAAAAATACAAAATGATATGATCATTTGAAAATGTCTTGGATTTTTAATGTATATGCAATATTACAGTCACATTCTATCCAGTTGCTACTATTCAATTGTATTCCATGCTATGGAACAGGGTTGGCTAGTGGTAGCAGGATGGCTGATCTCAAAGCTGCTGGAGACTTGTAGTGTACGGGCCAGAAACACCAACCTGATCTCATGGGAAGGTTTATAAATAGCACACCATTTTAAGCATTTTGTATGTCATTTTACGCCACAGGGCAAACGTCAAATGGTTGCAGTTATGTTTAGGCAACAAACTTAACATCGTCCCTAGCGTAACTTCAAAATAACTCAGCAACTCTTTGGGACATGAACATGGGTCTCCTGGTTGAGGTCCTGTGTTTGTTTGACCCATCCTCCCCAAACACCATAATCAGTCTCTCTCACTTATACTACGTCACTTGCTCTTTCTCACTTGCTCTGAGCGTTATTCTACGTCACAAGCATAACATATTCAAGCTGATGCTTTTACATTGCAGTCAGTACAGACTACATGGCGTGAAATGGCACGCCAAAAGCAAGAACGGCGTTTTGATTGCACACAAAATGACTACAAATTGTCATGTCATTCTTACGCCATTCAGTGAGACCAGGCTGGAAACACTGATGTTGTGTGGTAATTTTCATCCTATCTTGTCCTCAACCGGTCCTGTCTGAAGTGATAGTGAGATCTACCAATCAACATGAGTGCTCAGTCCTGGGCAGGTGACCTCAAGCAAATGCAATCTGACCTTTTCTTGAAATCTCATACGATATCAGAGTGTGAGAGACACTGGGTGGGGATTGCCTGTTTTCCACTACTGTAGGGCAACTACAATAGGACAAATGACAAATGTCTGCATCACCAGAGATAATGCTGATCCCAATGAGAATCAACAGCCCACTCCGTGGCTCTACCAACTATCAAACACTTTCTGCTTATTATTCTGGTCCACCGGTATGTCTGCTTGGGTCAATTCAGCTCTCACCAACCATCCAAATGAAAGCTCTAGCCAGCTAGTGCACAAGAACACACAAGCCAAATGCATGCCTACTACCCACCAAGCAATGGTGCGGGTACGGGTTACCATGGTTACACTTCTCCAACTGCCAAGGAGGCTCTCAGGAAGTGACGACGTGAATTACAGTTAAGTGCGTCTGAAAAGATACATACTACTGTTTATTCACACAAAAGTATGTTGAACGATAGTACACCTATTAAGTATGTAGTGTGTAGTATATGATTTTGGATGAAGCCCTCCTCAAGGGAAACAGGCATTCACCTTCTCTCTTATCCCATTCTTTTCTTTTGTTGGCCTCTGATTATGTATCAAGTGAGGTAGAACATCCTTGGAATTGTTTGAACAAACATACAAACACACACTCAGACATTACTGGACTGTTGCAATTACTTTTCCTGGTCCATGTTATTGGGATGAAATTTGGTGAAATATTGACACTGACTTGCAGTACAAAGAGCAGATTGCAGCTCTTATTTAATTTAGCAGCCACTGTAAAATAATCAGTCAACCTGCCAGCACTGATGAATGTCAAAGTGTAATGGAATCATGACTTCTATGGTGCATCCTTGTTTCCTCTAAGGACTTCCCATCACCGTGTACTTAGCTGTCAAAATCTTGGCCTGTGTTATGCACCCAGGCTGCTCCTAGAGGCAGTAGGCTACAACATCGACACTAATGGTCAAAGATTTCATCATCTCACTGAATAGTCTGCTCGATCAATACATTCATGGGATTGCATTTAATAGAAATAGCCTATTTTGGGTGTTGTGCTTATCACTATGGATGGCCAATGTTTGCAACAAACAATTATTCACATTATCGAGTCATCTGTCGATTATTTTTTCAATTATTTTTTTGTGTACAGTATAAATAGTGCGAAAAGACCATCAACAGTCCAGAAACCGAAAATATTCACAAAACAATAAATCATATTTATAAAAGCTTGAAAAAAAGATAAATTAATTAAATAACTAATCAATTAACGGAATTGTTGATTCATTCTCTGTTGATAGAGTTCTCATTTTAGCACCATGATCTGTCAAAGATGAGCTAATTAGACAGAAATTGCTAATAACTTAATTTGCAGTGATTTCAGATGTGCAGCACTCATTTTGTTCATCACTTCTATCAATACGTCCCATGAACACACGCCTCTCCTTCAAATCACAACCACCAGCTTGCACTGTTGAGATGTTATGATGGATGCGTGTGGTTTTTTCTATACCCTCTGTCTTATCAGCCTGAAACAGCAGGAACTGGGATCAGAGCAGCCATTTTTTATCATCCAGTGTCTGGTATTTCTGTTCCTTATTCCAATGCAAACTGAATTCCTTGTGGTCTTATTTCCCCTGGAAGTGACACTGTGAGGTCATCAGCCAAAGCTTAGCAACAAAACTTTGTGTCCTCTTTAATGTCTGCAGTATTATTATTTTAATGAGTGATTGTTTTTTCTGCACAGTTTTTAAGCCACCTTGGAACACTGACTTGCTGAAACAGATGCTAATCTGATCCTAGCTCAACTGAAACTTTTGCAGTCTGCAAATCCCAGCTGGCACCTACTACCAAAACAAACATTTCACTTACCTACACTTTAAAGCCGTACTTAGTAACCTTTATCCACCTCCATTAGTGGCCAAGTAAATGCAGCAACATTGACTGATGAGTATTAAACCTTGCTCTGTGAACACGCAGACATTTTGCATGCAATAACAACGCCTTTGTTGATTTTGGCATGTCATGTGTACACCATGAAGTCTGTACTGACTGCAATGCAATCAATCAACAACACAAAACAATGACAAATATTGTCCAGAAACCATCACAGGTACTGAATTTAGCATAAAAAATATGCTCAAACCATAACATGGCAAACTCAAGCCCAACAGGCAACAACAGCTGTCAGTGTGTCAGTGTGGTGACTTGACTATGACTTGCCCCAAACTGCATGTGATTATCATAAAGTGGGCATGTCTGTAAAGGGGAGACTCGTGGGTACCCATAGAACCCATTTTCATTCACATATCTTGAGGTCAGAGGTCAAGGGACCCCTTTGAAAATGGCCATGCCAGTTTTTGGTATAATGGATTCCTTAGGATTTCTAGGTTCATATGATACCAGTATTTTCTATCTTGAGTATCTTCTCTCGACAGCCCTAGTATTTTACTTAGTTTGCTTAGATATTTCAAGCCCAACCATGATGTTTTTCCTAAACCTAAGTGGTTTTGTTGCCTAAAATTTATAACTGTGACAGTTTCACAGTAACAATGTGGCATTAAATGACAAAGCTGTTTCACAACATTAAGCCTGCGGCGTGTAAATGATTAAAATGCTTTATCATGACATGCAGAGATGTCCTATGTACAGTATACGCCCTCCTATGAGATTGTGTTGTACTGATGTGTCTGAAGTGCCATGGGCCATGATGAGTTATTAAGAGCAAGGGGACAGGACTTCAGACCAGCTGCCATGACCAATACCAAAATCTCGACCTGTAATCCAGTATTGAATGGTTCTGAACATAATTCACATTCACAGCCATCTATATAATATACATTTCTGAGAATTATGGGTAATCACTTATCTTATTTTAAAATGAAGAAAGATCATGCATTTACTGTATTTGCCCCTAAATTTGGAATAGATTACCTTTCTACTATTATTTAGATAAGACTCACTTTTATTCACTCAGTTTTCTTAACTGATTTTTTTGCTCTTTGATGTTATTTGTTTGTTGTTCATTTCTATTTAGTTGTTTCTTACCATCTGATATTTTGTGCTAAATGCTGTGAAGTCCTGGGTACTTCTGTCATCATGGTTATATGCCTGAAAGTGCAGGAAAGACCAGACATACAGATTGAGCCACTGAGAGTAAAATATACTTGATTTATGGCATTTATAAGATTATAAAATATCCTCATCAAAGAGTCAAACAATGGTGTTTCCAACCAGCAGCTGAAAATACGCCTTTGATCATCAGCAACTTTACATCCCATTTTGCTTTCAACTGACTTCCTTCACAAGTTCAAGAAATACATTTGAAACCTGACACACACACCCTCGACCTGATTCTCTCTGGAAAAAGGAAAATAATTTATTTTGCAATGAACACTATAAAATTGGACCAAGGTCAATAGATCGTGTGATAAAGTGACTGTACATGTCATATACTAACTCAAAAAAGTGAAGTTACTCTAAGGTGTCACAAAGAGATTTATCTTCTTATTGCATAATAATGTGCACCTCCTCTGCTCTTTGATGAACTTTAGGCATACAGGCAATAAAGGAGCCGACTGCCTAATGATCCTGTTCCACTCCTCGAGTGAGATGCACCTTGCATTAATGTGAATAAAAATGTATATTAATTCATGTTTTATAATGGAGGTTCCCACAAGATTAGAAGGTCTTTGGACAGCAATGGTTCAGAAGATAGCAGAATAAGACTTTCAAATATTAGTTCATTAGTTGTGATTCAAACCTCATTTTGGGACACCAGTGTCAGTTATGCAGACTGCCATTTCACACAATGACTTTCAACAATCTATATGTAATGGTGAAGACAAATCCTCTAGGTGTGTGGTGGAACATCTCTACTGGATTTCTATTTTATTTTGTGTAACCCAAATTAACCTGCAGCTGCAGAGTAATGCTTCCTAATGTTCCTTCCAGTAGTTGTGAGGACCTTTTCTATGTGCTGCTTTTTGATTTTATTTTGATTTTTTATTTTTTTCCCAAAAAATGACCAGCTTTTGTAAACATCAACAGCTCTTTGGCAAAGCATTCAGAGTTAATACATTAGCATTTTAACAATAAAACAAAAACCCAACATAAATACTGCAAAGATTCCACACAGAAATGTCAGCTGAAGAAGTCAATAATACATAAAAAAAAATTACTGTGCTTACATGCACAACATATTATTTTTTTTGCCAATATTCAAAAAAAGACAATATTCCTACTAAGCTGTTTACATGTGTAATAACCCGATTTACATCAGTTAGTTTGCATTCCTCTGTCATCTCAAATATGTGGGTTATTGCCAATTATTGATAAGATGCATAACTCTTATTCTGTTAAGGTGCACTGTATTGAAATGCTTTGTGCATTTGTAATAAGAATTATCATTCAACTAATTATATATCACTCTGTTCAGACAGTGGTTTCATAATTTACAGTTTATGTACGTTTTCAAGATGTTTCACACAGGCTTGTTTATTAATGACCTGGGAGGAGTTTTGATGACCGGTTGAACTCTGGGTAATTAAGAGGGAAAAAGAACGGAGAAGATGTGGCGTAGAGTTAATACAAGCGTGTGACGGTCGTGGTAGAAGAGATAAGTTTTCGTGGTGTTTTATACAGTATAATACACGGTGAACTGTTTGGCTTGGACTGTGAACTGTTTCGCTGGTCAACTCGCTCGGACGTGGGTGAGTTTGGGACTGTTTACTGCCGACGAAGCGTGTTTTTGCTGTGGAGCTAGCAAGCTAGCTAGGTTAGCCACAGCGCCGTCATCGTCGGAGAAGCAAGGGCCTCATCCTTCACCTGCACGGACGAGAGTGGAGACGGCGGAAGGGAAAAGTTCCAGCAGTCGTCGCGGACGTTTGCTCAGCTCTGGTGAGACTGTGGTTGCTGCTCTTCATCGCTGCTGTGCTGCTGCAGACCGAGAGACGGCCTGGCGTCACTTGCGCTTCATCGCTGCTGCGGATCGAGAGGCAGGTGATTTCCACGGAGCCGCTTTCACTCTACACGAGGAGGTAACATCACTGCTGCTTCGTTTCTTCATGAGCTCCAACATTAAGCGCGCCAACGTACCTTAATGCAAGCTTGCTTAAAGAACAAACTAAAACAAAGAGTGCACTCAGGTTAACATAGATTCCCCGGGTCTTTCTGTTTTGTTTCTATTTTATTTTCATATTGTGTGGTCCTGTATTTTATGTGTGAATACCTGCATTCAGTCAATACAAGGTTGAAGCTGAGATACTGTGTGTGTTGTTATTCTCATTATAAGCTGTGTGACTGAATGAGTTACTTCATATTTTCCAGGTATATTGGTATCTAAAACAGGATCATTCCGTTAGCCTCTCATTAGATATTAAAGGGAGTGAGAGTCATAGTTTACCCTAGACTGTTTATTTTACATTGAGATGTCTCTCTCACCATCTTGCCATGTACTGGAGTTTAAAGGGGCTTAACACTATATTGAGTACTGTGTAAAGTGTTCCTCATATTGCGAGCCTTTGGTGAGGGGGTTACACATGGCTAATGAAAATGAATATTACATTAATATTCCGTTTACATGTAGCCGTTCATACTCCGATTAATGTAACTGGTGGCGGCCGTTCATAATGTTTAAAAGTAGATGTGTTTCTCCTTCTGACCAGAAATGTGGGCTTTTCTTTTGGGCACGCATCTCTGCAAACTGTCAGCTAGTTGGTTTGTGTACAACGCGCAGAGCTGGCCGTAAACAGGCAAGAGGCCGTGTGTCGCAAACTGCAGTAAAAACCCCAATTGAGATGCATATTCCGAATGTGCTGTATACAATGAATGCTCCTAAAACACGAATAATATCGGCATATCCCACGTCTTAATCGGAAAATGCTCCATTCAGAATAAGGCCTTATTCAGAATATGCTGTTTACACGACCCATTCAGAACATTGTCATATTCTGAATAATAATGGAATATTAGTGTGCATGTAATCATGGTCAATGTTTTGTCATTTCCATGTTTTGGCTGAAGATGGGAGGCCGACAAAATTCAATACAGGTTGTAAAGTGACTTCAGCACCTGGTCATTTGTATTGATCAACAACCCAGTCGACCCCCGCAGATACAATATATTGTGCTCATTCTGTGCTGTTGGACAGTAAAATCATTTTGTGTATGAATGGTAGAGATGCACAATCGATGTCTCTGTTGTCTCCAAAACAGATGTAAATAAAGTCCAAATTCCTCCCTCATGTTGTGTCTAATTATACAGACCATAGAAGAAGCAGCTTCCTCATGTTATTGTGCACTCATCGTCACATTGACAACATCCAAATGAAACTAATGTTCAAAGGAATAGTTGGACATTTTTGGAGATAAACTTATTCGCTTTCTTGCAGAGAGTTAGATAAGACTGATACCACTTTCGTGTCTGTCTGTTAAATAGGAAGCTGTAACCAGGAGATGCTTAGCTTAGCTTATCATAAAGACAAAAAACGGCTAGCCATTTTGTCACTTCGGTTTTTGTACGGATTAAACACAAAAGACATAATAATTCGTGATCTTTGGAGGTGCTGGTAGGCACTTTTTTTTACATTTAGACAGAACAAGCCTAGCTGTTTTCAGTCTTGATGCTAAGCTAAGCAGGTAAGCTAATCTTTAATGGGCAAACATCACTTAACCTTCTGCAAGAAACTATTCCTTTTAGTGATGCTTACCTCTGAAATAATATTTCTGACATGAAAATATTCAGAAAACATGGTGGACATCATAACTGTAGGTTTCAGTAGATAAGCACACAAATTTGAAGTGCTGTGAAGAAAAATGCTTCTTAGTCCATACTGATGAGGAGTAGAACAGCTCCTACATGATGATTAAAATTGAAAGATTACCCTCTTCTCCCCCTCTGAGATCATTTGAGGCTGAGGATGAGGGGATGCACGTGGACAGTGAGCAAAAGTAAAGTGGTTTCAAGTTTAAAATCAAGCAAAGGTGGTTTTTTTTTTTTAAGTGGAAGGAGGAATAATGATTACCTTGTAAACGATGATGATCAATTACATGCCGATTACTGGAGAGACATAAAGTCTAGTTCTTTAAAACGCTAAGATCAGCATACAAGCGCAAAATTGTGTTCATTATATCCATGCACAGTGATGTACAAGGCATATCTCACTGTCTCTTTTGATATAAGCTGTTATTATTAAATTTTGTTTCTTTTTGCAAGACTTGAAAAAAATTGCACCTGTATTTCAGAAAGAATTGATAATAGTGGTGCATCATTTTCACATCCGTCTAAAAAGATGAATTTCTCTGCATTTGTGCGCCTGATGTCTTCACATGCTGTTAGATGAAGACCTACAAAAACTATAGGAGGGCACTGGTTTCCTCTGATGTCTCTGTCCAGGCGATCTGATAATGAACACCTACAGAGAGACATTTTTTCATTCTTACCCATTAAGCAAGAAATACACAGCACCTCATTTTGTGCTCTCTGACTTCATTCACACCTTAAAAATATTCTTTTGATGTGCCTTCAAATTCACCTACTCTAATACTGCAGAGGGTCATACAACCCATCCTGGATGTACATCTACCAGAACCAAGACATTTCAGTCAATCATCACTCATAAATTTGCGAAGGGAAGACTGAAGAAAATAGAGTAATAGGAAATGTTCTTAGCCGCTAGTCACGCTGTGAGGCTGTACCATGGATGTATTATAAGAAGTGGATACCGGACCCCAAGATGGCACCTATTTAGTCCAATGAGAATTGCTCTACTGGTGCATCCAGGTTGACTTCAGGGGTATGCGTCCACTGAAAAATTAGAAGCAAGGCTGAGCGGCGGCGCCATATCCAGGTCTTATTATACATCCATGGGCTGTGCTGAGGCACAGTGGTGCTTTGAGCGAAATGCTAACAGACTAATAACGTGCTCATAATAACAATGCTAACATGCTGATGTTTCGCAGGTATAACCGTGTCCACCATCTTAGTTAAGCATGCTAGCATGCTAACTTTGGCTAATAAGCACTTGACACAAAGTACAGCTGATGCTAATGTCATTAGTTTTGTATATATCTGGTCTTAAACAAATTTGACCTGATGATGCGCTAGAGGTAAAGTTATTCGAATTCACCCAGAGGGTGATGTGAATGTCTGTACCAAATTTCACGGCAATCCATCCAATAATTGTTGAGATATTTCGGTCGGGATCAAAGTGGTGTACCGACAGACCAAGCGACCAACATTTCAATCCGTAGAGCCACGCTGGCCAAAACACTTGATTTATTCCGATCAAGGAAGGTCTCCTCCACTTGGCTGCAGTGCCACAAGAACCTAACAAAAATGTTTAATTAAATTTAATTAATATGAAATAAGGCTCACCATGAACTGTCACATTATAATCAGCATTTTGAGAAGAAAAATATTTGTATTTTTATACGTCTTTTAAACTGAGCTAAATATTATTTTACAAAGAGATCATGTCTCCTTTTTTTTTTTTAAATCTCCTGGTGTATTTATCATAATGACCGTGTTTGCAATACCAGCATGAACGCCTTTATCAACATGAAAAGTGTAAATAGATGGAAACATTAAAACGCCAGACTGACGAGTCATTAATCAAGATGCATATCTGAGCCAATGAACTTATTTTCTCTAATTATGTAATCGACCTTTCGTCAACTAGCACTACATGCTGACACTCAATTAAAATCAGAGGAACTGATTAATTTTGTAAATTTTATAAAGAAACTTAAGCATTGACCTTTTGCAACAGCTCGATTACACTCAACATGAAGCCAAAACAAAAAACAATCTCATTCATTAAGATTCCTCAACTCAGCAGAGTCCAAATTAAATTAAATTTAGCATTTTAAAATAATGTGATTGTATTTGTTGGCAGTGGAATACACTTTTGTGGAAATATTTGCATGTGACATCAAAGTTTGGCTTTTTTTTATTTTTTATGAAATGATAAAATCCTCTTAATCAACATGAGGTGAAGAGTTTGTTTGATGATGTTGTCTTTGCTTGTGACTCAGCAGTTTTGTGTCCTCACAAAGGAAGTAATATGGCTCCTTTGGCGTAAAGCTGAGGATGAACTCGGTGGTAACAGATCGCCACGAGCTGTTACATCTGGAAAGGCAAAAAGTGACACAGCATGAAGTCAAACTTCTAAGCAGGAAACTAATCATCAAAGATGCTGACTAAAAGTAGGGTTAAGATCCTACTCAAGCTTTGGACGGCTTTAATAAGCTTCTTGGTCATTTAGCGTTTCAAGCAATGAGGAAGTAAAATCACATCAAGACAGAAAGAAGATTGGTTGATCGACTGCCAATCCTGTGGCCAGTTTTACTCAGTTGACAAGCTGTCTACACATGTCTACTTGGTGTCTGAATGCACAGTAAGTAGTTGAATCCTAACACTGATTTCTTTTCTGCTTCCTGTCACAAATGCTAAAAATATACTTGATGGTTCCTAAATAGTTCATTAATAGTATCATGCTCCTGAGAAATATAAAGTAAAGGTCCATCGTGCACCATCACAAAATCTGATAAAACAGACCTGCTCTCAGGACTCTCTGATTGACTCTTCCTCATTCTCTCCTTGCACCTGTTGAGGTTTAACAATCTACACCTTTATAATCCTAAAACTGTTGTCAGATGGGATTCTGCCAGGCAAAATTTACTCACAGCTGGACAGGAAATAGTGTGGGTAGGGTAAAGCATACATACAAAAGCAGCAATCCACAAAGTTGTAAATTACAGCTTCTTATCAAACACTTTGTCATTAACCT
The DNA here is from genome assembly GCA_916701645.2 of Sebastolobus alascanus. Classification (NCBI taxonomy): domain Eukaryota; kingdom Metazoa; phylum Chordata; class Actinopteri; order Perciformes; family Sebastidae; genus Sebastolobus; species Sebastolobus alascanus. The sequence continues at coordinate 3,106,150 of CAKAOJ020000032.1, forward strand.
CTGTCATTGTCTCTGCACTCACTCAAGCCAAGCAGCATCCCTTTTTCTCTGCGGAGTGCGGATTGAAATCTGTGGTGACTGCAGCCTTAATCAGGCTGTTCTCATACACCGTTTGTGGCCATACCTACGAAAAAAAAATGCACTGTAATTCATATACATGTAAATCCCGCAAAATCAATTTGTATATTCCACGTAATTGTGAACCTGGAAGTATAAAGAGCAACAAGCGCCACATGGGGAGGAGGTCAGGGTGGATGGGTGGGTCAAAAAAACACAGAACTTTCGCCCAGGAGACCAGCATTTGTGTCCCGTGTGAAACCAGAAGTCAACGTTGATATATTTGTCACGTAACTTCTGTACTTAAGCTACGTCACTTCCGGTGTCATTTTGACCTAAACCACAATCTTTTCCTAAACCTAACCAAGTTGTTTCCTGTGAAGTTTATTTTGAAAAGACTAGAGAGAAAATTGACACGTGTGTCGCGTGTTGCTGGACAGTCGCAGAAAAACTTTTTTTTAACTTTTCGTAAGATCATACTGTTGTATGAGGATACGTTGTATTGGTACAGTGAGGATAGATGGATCACGTAATACTTTAAATTGTTACATCATCATCTTGATTTAATTTAATTTAATAGAAACTCCTCGACCATCTTGGCATCACTCCTAAGACAAAAGCTTTTTAACTGTTCTTTAACGTAACAGTTGACAGTTATCTTTAGATTCTTTTAACAGTAAATCAAAACCCTAGATTTTGAAAATTGTTCTTGTACCTTTTAAACAGACTTGAAGAGCCAAGAATCTCAACAAGAGTCAAAACAGAATATTAATATCGGTACAACATCCTTCGACTCAGACTCTTCCTCTCTTTGCTCAGCTTGTTCTTTAGCCCATCATCTCTGACCTGAACTACTTCTCTCTTTGAAATCCTCCCAAAAGATTCCCTTCAACACCTACAACTCATTCAGCATGCTGCGCCTCAACTCAACCTTCATTAATTGTCCTTCGTCACTCTCCTCCTCCGGTCTCTGCGGTGGCCGCTCACATCAAAATCCCCACAACCTCATAGTGCTCTGTGTTCTGCGTCCAGAGGCCACTTAGCTGCCCTCCCGCCTGGTTATCTCTCCATATAGTCTCAACTCTTCTCCCTCCTGGCACCCCCGCAGTGAATGAATAACCTTCCTGCTGACCTTCTTGTTGACAACTCATTTTGTTTAAGGAAAAGAAATCACATCACCTTCTCCCCGCTGAATTATTCTTTTCCCTGTAAATTTGAAATCGCTCTACAACAATTCCCATCTCTTCTTCTCGTATCTTTATCTACATCAACACTTTCATTTTAAATAGTAGTTTGGGATGACAGTGTTAGCTAGTTACCTGAAATGTGAATATAATATAATTTTAGATAATTGTGTATAATTTTGCGATATAATTTACCATATTGCTAATGATGTACAGTAGAATCATCTGTTCACCCCAAACACTTACTGGCTAACAATGTTGAAATGCATGTGTTTAAATATCACCTAGTGGGGTACCCTTCTCTAAAATTTGATTAAAGTAATGGCTGACTTTGATGTAAACAAAACAAAAAGAAAAGGCAAGATGAGCTCATCTGCAACACAGACAGTGTTGTCTCTGAAGTCACACAAGACCATAAAAACATATGGTTGAATATCAACCTTCTTCGAAAAATCCAAGTTATAAAAATGACGTTAGCACAGAGCTCAAAGCAGCAATGTGCCAAAAGTAAAGCAAGGCAAGTTTATTGATATATACTGTAAAGCACAATTCATACACACACATCAGCAATTCAAAGTGCTTTACAGGTGAGCAGATAAAAGAATCATCTGGTGCACTTTGAGAGCAGAATTAAGATGCTAGGTCTATGAAGATCTTTGTTCTTGTAAACAACTGCTGCTAGGTTTAGTTTTCCTTGTTTCATGGTATTCATTCATGATTAGTGTTTCCAGTTTTATTTTGTTATTCACTTCCCCACTTGTTTCGGATCACTTCAATTCCTGTCTTTCTGTGTTTTACGCTAGTAGCTTGAAGGGAACCAGCAAACTGGGGCAACTCTCACGAGATTGTTAAGGTTAGGCATTGATCTCAAATAGTTAAGGTTAGGATAGGTCGTTTTGCAGCGAGTCTCGCGAGAATTTTCGCAAGTTTTTGCAGATCTCAGATCAGATTTCTCAATGTGCGGGCTCCCTTCTAGACACGACCGTGTTTTCCTGCCAGTTTGGATTGTCTGCCTCGCCCTGATTAGTTTCCCTTATGCCTCCTGCACTCACCTCACCTGCTGCTCACCTGTTCTCACTTCCCCAATCAGTCATTCACTATATCAACATGTTCTCATCCCAACTCGTCACATGCTGGCGCAGGTTTAGGAAAAAACAACATGGTTGGGCTTAAAATTACTACATTTGTACAGTGAAATGTGACTTGACATGAACACTAGACATGAACGAACAGCTGATTGTAACGTGAAAGTGAAACTTAACACACAGGACATGAACAGCGGTCTCCTGGATGAAAGCCTTGTGTTTGCTGGGCCCTTCCACCTCCTCTCCCGCCCGGCTTGTGTGTCTTTTTGCTCTTTAAACTACGTCACCACAGCACTCTCTCTGAGCGTTTACTGTTGCTGCGGATGGGTTTACATTGTAGTTAATGGAAAGCCCGGTGCGGCGTTATCGAACGCCGATGGCCGTGACAAAGCGTCGGTTTTTGACGCCCTGCGAATGAGAACGGGCTGACTACAAATCAGCCCAGTTCCTTTGTTCCTTGCCAGTGCGTCATTCCTCTTCATACCACGGTGTTTAGCGTTCCAGCTTTTTCCCGGTCATGTCTAGATTGGTTACCCACAAGTTGTGAAAACGTGCGAAAACTCGAAAGAATCCCGACTGGATTCAAATGTTATTAAAAATACTTCTTAACCAGCTGAGATATAAGGGCTTTCTGAGCTACATCAGCTCTAATAATTAAACATTGGAGTTCAGATGAGGCTGGACAATCTTCTGAATTTGTTACTATGGAAATAAAATGACAGTTTTTTAAATAATAATGTTTAGAAATGTGTTATTCGCATCTGTATCTGCACTGAAAACATTTTAGTTGAAAAGAAATAAGAGTCACAGTGAGGGCATTCTTACATACTAAGAACATCAGTCAGTAAAAACATCTTTGAACATCATATCAAAATAATGAGGAGAAAATGTGAATGCTGAGATGACTACAGAGTCATTAAGCTGAATCGTCTTCTCTAGTCTGCTTTTCTTTCTTCCTCTAGTTGAGTACATTCATCATCGCTGAAGAGCAGGGCCGGACTGGGATAATAATTCATCCTGGGAATCTAATGTCAGCCCGGGCCAATCTCCACACATTCACAACAAACGACATATACTGTAACTGTTGTGTTGAAATATTTACTGTTTATGCCACTTTAAGTAATTACATGCAAAAATTCCTACCCAGCACGATTAAGTATTGATGCCATTTATTTGTAATTTAAAAACATACAATCAACTCGGGAAGGGGACATGCTCGTGAACATATCTGTAATTTTGCAGCATTTAGCTGCACTTTCCTCGAGGGCTTTTCTCTTTTGAACATTCTCCCTCTCAGCTTCTGCTTTTCTCTTCCTCTCGTTACTAGAGAGACATCACATCCCATATTTAGTGCATACGAGCTGTTACCATCAGACGGTAGCCTATAGGGTGCCATCAATCCGAAACAATCAGGCTTGCAGATCATTTGTGCCTACCAGTATTGCATGAACAAACTGTGAAACAAAAATGACTGAACCTCTGTGTGTGAGGATGCTGCACCTTATGACCTTATGATATGACATGTAGAGCACTTTAATGATGTGGTGAACAGGTCTATAGTAGGCTGATGTTGAGGTGTTCTGTTGTTGTTGTTGTTAGTGGTATTATAGTTGTCTATTTATAGACGTTTGCTGTATGGCACATGATGAATTTCCGAAAGGTCTAATAAATATCTATCATTATGTCTTTCACTTGCGCTGTCAATTTTCTCTTTACACTGCTCGTCACATGCACTCCACGCACTGTATGAACGTTGCGCTGATTTGTACGTGTGTGCAACCAATTGTGTGTGATGACAGGAAGAGATCATACCAACAGGTATCACGCCACACATCACAGCATCACAGTAAAGCAGTCGTGGCGTGGTGCAAGCCATTGGAAGTATCGGGTTTCAGAGCAAAAAATGGGCAAAAAATGAATGAATGAATGAAAACTGTGAAAACTGATGAATATTAGTTTATACCAGAGATTCACACAAGGTGATGCTTGAGGGGCGAATTATTCAGTTTTCTTTCCTGAGAGTTAAAAGTAAAATTAAAAGTAGGCCCATTAACAAAAAATGCTGTTGCAGTGTTCTTATTAATTTGTTATATTCATTTATTAAAAGCCACCAGAATACAGGAAACAAAGTGTCTGAAACTCAAATCTTTTGGGGGGAGGACCCCCCAGACCCCCCACTTTGAAAAACTTTTGAAATACTCCCTAATTTTGGCATGGCTGGCAAGTATGCATGGCAAGATGGATGAAATCCAAACGTGGAAAATTGACAATGGAAACAAGCACACACACAAAGTGCTAATTGGTTAATAACAACTGGTAGGTGACATACAGTATAAGAGCCTCACCTGTAGCAAACCTCCTTGGAGCTTTGAGTACAGTTTTTATGTAGGATGCTGAATAATGTTGTGTGTACTTATACACAGTAACAAGACTGAATGCAGAGGACCACATGCAATTAGTCTCAAATAAACTACCATCCACTCTCTTGGCTTGACTGACCTTAATGACTTAGAAGGAAAGAGTTTATTCCTTAATGTGTTTACAGTGCAAGATACCATTGAAACAAATTTAAAATCAATATTGTCATTGTACAGCTATTTTCCAGATAAGTGGCTGTCAGAGGACAGAAGCAACATTCTGTGTGTTTCCATTAGCACGTATATGGCAAAAATATGTATTTTATTGGTAAGTTTTTTTGGTCATCTCTTTTAAGATCATCTTAAAAGAAGACTAGCAAAGTTATGAACAGGCTATTTTGCTCCTTTGCTCTTTCATAAATGCATTTTATAACTGTTGTGACAAAACACAGATGAGTTACTCTCCAGAAATAAGAAGTTGCCCATTTTAAGGCATAATGCATAAAATAAAGCTGTAATTACATAAAATTTTAAGGAAACCGTAGCAGATGGAAATATCTTGGTGAATAAATTGTTAAAACTGCAGAGAACTTGGATGATTACTGTACCGTGTGAGTATGGGCATGAACCTGAGACCCAGACTTGTGCTATTTTTTAGTTCCTCCTTCGCCAAGGCCTTTATTAAACACATACTGTAATGAAACAAGACTAATAGTCTGCAGCCAAGCTAACATCTCTGTGATGCTGCACTAGCAAAATGGCAACACAATGACATGTTGATGTGTGGCAGATAATTTACTCTATTCTCCATCTTAATTAAGCATGTTAGCATGCTAACATTTGCTAAATAGCACTAAACACAAAGTACCCCTGAGGCTGTTGGGAATGCCACTTTGTATTTATTTAGTCATAAACCAAAGCAGTGGACAAATGAAATGCTGACCTGATGATGGTGCTAGATGAAAATTTAAGGGATCATCAAAGTTGCAGTTCATCCCGAGAGGGACATAAACGTACGTGTACGAACTTTCATGACAATCCATCCAATAGTTGTTGAAACATTTCACTCATGAAAACCAGACATGGGAACCTATGGTGGCACTGGAGGAAAGATCAGGGGATCACTGAAGTCAGTATCTGGGGACCATAAATGTCAACAGACCGTCATTGCCGTCCACAGAGCTATTGCCGCTAATATTACTTAAAAATAGAATATTGTATGGTGGCAAAGGCCCAAAACACAAATGGCTTTAATTACCAATAAGTCTCTTCGGTCGCATGTTTTGCGGCAATTACACAAATTATAGTCAACTACCAGCTTGTGTCACAATAGCTTCTCATAGTAATAAACCATCTGCTTCACCTGTTCGTTCACATTAACATCAGCTTTGCCTTTTCCCAAAATTGCCCAGATGTTCTTAAAGGGAAGAAGCATCCCCTAAATCATTGGGGACTTTTTAAGCATCCCTTTAGTATTTTGCAATACTGTCTGATAGCCTGCTGGCTAACGCAACACTTACTATAGCCCATGTCCTCTGTCTTTTTATTTTTTTTATGCAACACATGATGCACACAGATCATTGCGGCACCTAAAAAACATTTGAAAATAATCATACACTATGGCACCATGTCTGGACCTGTTGAGCTGAGGTCAAGTAGCACAATTCTAGTTTATTTGTATGTGTTTGTGTGTGTGTGTACATCACAGAAAAATGCCAGTAGAGAGTAAAAAGATGAGGGTGAGAGACTATGTGAATTATTCATTCTCTGCTCCCTGCTACCTTCTGATTACACTCCACTAAACTCCCATTTACATCCATTTATAGAAGCCCACAGTTCACAGGGTTTGACCACAGCTACTGGTGAGCGTTCGCCTTGCTTATTACCTACTGTACACCACGCATCATGTTTGCTGAATGTCTGTGTAATGTCAGAATAGCGATCCTGGTGGTTTTTTGATCTCTAACCTATACCTCACCCACCCACTCACTCACTCGCAAAGTCTCTTGTCTCAGTGCTGCTACAGAGAAGACTGATGTGCAACACTGTTGTACTGTGGGATTGTCATATCAAATCAAAACATCCTCTGCCCTGAAAGTTAGTCCATCTTCCGATGCATGGATTTCTCTGTGCATCCTGAAGTGCTGGCATGAAATGTAATCCTGCGAAATGTAATTACTGCATCAAAATCTGTCTTCCTGACTGTCCTTCTATTACTGGTTCATAGAAAAGGTGCCTTGAGTCACATTTGTGACAAAGGGGTTGGGAGTGGAGGCGAACTTCTGGGTGAGTACAGTCACTTTTTTTTTCTTGTAATGATTGACTGACTGGAAAATTGAATTAAAGGCATTTAGTATATAAAGGTCATTGCTTTGGTTCCGCGGTGGCTCTGCGATACACTTGAGTGTATCTGAAAAACTACTGTGACCTTATAGCTGAATGTAGATAATGTATGGTCTCTGAAAGGAGGTAACATCTAATATTTTAGAAAGAAAGAAAGAAGTACACTGTGCATGGATATTTCAGGAAGCATGTTGCAGCATGAAACAGGAATTGTTAAGGCAGGCCATCAACATGACACATAGGCCATATAGTGGGCAGAGCAAGGCATTAATAATTCATTGACCCCCACCCCCATATTTTCCATTTTCTTGCTCCGTGGCTGAACTGACTTCATGTCAATACCAGATGCCAGAACACATAACCATTCATCAGTGCATAGTTCATTTCTTGCTCTGGTGGGGAAAATTAAACACATAAAACCTGTAGCAACCTTACAACAGATATTTGGTGCATGAATTTACAAGAATTAAAAGAACAAATCAGTCTTGGAGAAGAACTAACCAAGCTATAATATAACCACTAACTTGATGACTTAGGATAACAGGTGTTTCAAAAAAATCGATGTATAATCACCATTTAGTGTGACACAATATAATTAACACTGTTAATAAGAAGACATTATTAGCAACTCTGACTATTCTTGGCTTTGTATCATTTGCCCACATGGTGTCCCACTTGATGCCAATATTCTTGTTTCACACCTCACTGGAAGAACAGTGTCTCACACCTCATTAAGGTGTCAGTATGCTTCATCCAAAGTGCTTTTCAGATGGTTGAACGGACCCTTTTAGCTTTTTGAAACAGACAATGGGACAATCACAACCAGCTCTCTATTATCGTTTTTTCAACCCTGTCTCTGACAAAATTACGTTCCCATAAACTAAATTGTTTTCTTAATTATGATTCAAGGGGAAACATATTTTCTCCCGGATTACGGTCACAGTTTTAAACACGTGGTTCATGCTGTGAATTGAAACAAAAACGCAACAAAACTACTTGGTTATGCTCAGGCAACAAAACTACTTGGTTAAGTTTAGCTTAAAATTAGTACATTTGTTACACTATTTCAGTTACGGACGTGAATTAAAATTAGTCAACGCTGGCTTTTGGAATTCATGTGTTCAAGCTACCCATCCACCCTAGCCTCCTCCTTACGCGGACTTCGGCGGACTCATTAGAAACGTGTTTGTGATATGTCAAAAACAAACGTAATCCAGGAGAAAATGTAGTTTTGTTGTATTGGAACATGATTTAAGGAGGCCAGGCGGCACTGGTTCTGTCACTTTTTATGTGTACAAACGAATGCAACTCTATGAATGTCTTCGAGGACAAAGTCCAAAAGTGTGCACCACTTGGACCTACCTTCAATTGTGGCCATTTAGAACAGTTATAAAGACTTTAACCTTTAGACTTAATTGAATAAACAAACAAACACATTCATTTTGAGCATACTGATGCCTTTAGTCCATATCCATCAATATCTGAGAAATACCACAAAATCTGATGTGCAGTTGTTGGAGTATTCTACTGTTACTTATTTCAGAATCACAACAACAGCCAATGAATGTCTGGATCCAAAGAGTACGTTCTCAGGCTTGTCATTTAGAGACCACTAACTTTGCTCGATCAAGAAGGCTTGGAATACACCAAAATGTTAGGTGGCTGATGCTTTTATTATTAGCTTCTGTATGTGTGAGTGTGTGTTATTGTGTAACTAAGTCTGAGGGACGGACAGAGACAGAAATTTCATTTATTGCCTTTTTTTATTTTTGTTGTGGTCAGAGATGGTAGCATGTTTGGGGGAGTCTGGAATAGAGGTCGACCGATATGGGTTTTTTATGGCCGATGCCGATTTTTTACAGAATCAGGACAGCCGATGGCCGATATATGATGCCGATTTTTTTTTTGCCGATATGTTTGGCTGATTTTCTTTTTTTCCTCCATCTGATAAAATATAACAGCTTAATAATAACAAATAATACACAAAATGTCTTAACTTAAGTAAACATTTATTGAACAACACTTATGGTCTGTCTCTCCAATCTGAATGTTGTGTGCACTGCAGTGCATATTTTATTTAGTGCATGATGGTTAATAGTAGTAATAGTACAGGGCTCAAAACCTTTTAAGCACCTTTCCAAAACTGTCCTAAAGCATGTTTTTTATTTATGTTTGTTGACAGACACTGATACAAGCTATATGGCCATAATCTAAGTGATCACAAAAACATAATAATAACTTTGTTCACTCGTATTACACAGCCTGCTGCTCATATCTGCTATGCTGCGGACTACAAACAGGCCAGTGACGTAATAGACGCTTTGAAGGACCCATAGACACGTTAAATGAGGAAGTGAACTTTTTGCTAAATGTTTCGACAAATTGCTCGTGTTTCCGCCCTCACACGCAAACATGCACTTATGACAAGCATTGTCAGCATCAACTCTAGTAAAGTGTAATCACGCTTTATAAGTTTAGGTTCTCCGCCATAGTTACTAAGAGCAGAAGCTCTCTGTGTGTCTGCGCTGTAGCAGCGTGTCTGTGAGAGCTGCTCCGCCCCGCACACAGCTAACGTCACCTACGGAGAGATTTTCTCCGTTACCAAAAACAGAATTGATAACGTCGGAGCATTTCATATCTAACCAATTAAATATATAGGGCTTTGAAAGAGAAGAGTTTAAGCCTACCGGTTTCTCCCGGCAGAACGGCAATTTGATTGACACACAAGGGGCGGTGTCACACGTGTTCCACAGACACAACAACACTGGGCTGCCCGCAGATGTGCCTGCTTGATAATCGGCTTAATATGCTCAGGCATCGGCCGATGCCGATTATGAAAAAATGTCAAATAATCGGCCCGATTAATCGTCCGACCGATAAATCGGTCGACCTCTAGTCTGGAATTGCAAACAAAGAAATCAATACAATTTTGTCTTTTGACTTCTGTCAAGATTAATATCTGTCAGAGAAGAGTGTGTGTGCTTATGTGGGTTATTCAGATTTCGTAGATGGAAACGTGTGTGATCAGAGATGGTTTGAGAACCACTGCTCCAGTCTGCCCACAGAACAGTCTGCATGTCCTGAAGCTATTTTTTTTCTAACCGTCATTCAAGGAGATCAGGTTCATTGTTTTGAAGGTTTCAAAATAATCCAAGTTGGACTCCAAAGGAAAGTGGTTCTCTTTGTCTCAAAATTAAGAATAAATGTAAAAATAACTAGAATGGCACTCGGAGAGCGCATACCTCCGCCAAGGTGTGTGACTTTAAAAGCAGATCACAGCTCACAGCTGGCGGTACCGTGAGGTGGTCGGCTTATTAACACGGTGTGTTTCCGTGTAAGGTATCGGCGCATGCTTCTCTCATTCAGCAGCCTTGTTATGTATGTATAACGTTACACGACGTTGTCTCATCCCGTCATCTACCGTTTTTTTCTTTCTCTCCGCGGACGGCCAGCAGCTCCCGCACACACATCCACACACATATCTCTCTGCTCGAAGAAGGAAGAAGGCGTGGTCATGCGGCATCAACGCGTCAACAGCTACACTGCGCCTGTGTTATACCCTGTGGTCTTAATGCTCAGGCTGATCAGAATTCTTAAAAAAATTCCTGAATCGGGATCATGATCCGGATCACCACCAAAATGTAATGGATTGTTCATTGCGCTACACTCCACCCCTCCAAAAAGTTTCATTCAAATCCATTGCAAACCTTTGGAGTAATCCTGCTAACAGAAGGACAGACAGACAGACAGACAGCATTTGGCCTTGCTAGGAGGTAATAATGTGTTTAGCTTAGCATGAAGACTGGAAGCAGGGGAAAGCAACTATCCCGGCTCAATCTGAGCGAATTCCTAGCTCTAGCTTCATATGAGAGGTAACAATCTTTTCATCTAACTCTCAGCAACAAAATGTATTTCCCAAAATGTCAAACTATAAATTTAAGTGAAACAAATTAAAAGCATGTTTCTTAAAGGGGCTATATGTAAGAATCAGAAATTGCTTGTTCACAGCGACACCTGTGGCCGCAATGTCAACGAAAGTCAGCGTCCTGTTGCTCGCGCTCGCGCTTGTGCTTGCGCTACATTGACATGAACGAGCACCGGTCTAAACAGTGAGGCGACACACGTATGCTAACACACAATATCACTCTCTATATTTCACCTGCTTGGCAGTAATGTTAGCTGACCAGACAAAGGTCTCTCCATGGATCAATGCTGATCCTAGTGTTGTCTTTTCCTGTCTCACCTGCCGACTGGGGGGGGGGGGGGAGACAGCGACACCCGGTCGGGACGATAACGTAACTAGCTGCGGAGCCCCGTCACTTCACAAGATACGGGAAACCTCGGTTGGTCTGGAGGAGCAGCAGCATTTATTTCTGCAAAAACGTCCACTGCACATTCACTAGATATTCTCAGAGCTAGACTAACTCTTCTGCAGTGTGCGCGCGTGCACGTGGAGGTGGAGCGAGCCGAGCGGTTGAGAACGAGCGAGGTGTGCAAGCAGGCAGCAGGAGCAGCGCGTACCCACACGCGAGCGCGCATGGGATTCCGACCCGTTAGGATTTATGCGCGTGATAAGTTACAAATAGTCCCTTTAAGTGCAGCCACAAAATAAAAAATAGCAACTACTAAGCAGTTGGAAATCTAATGAGCAAGACAGGGACATACATGGTTGGTCTAGTTTGAGCTGATGATCAGCTACAGTGTTCACAGTTATGTATTGTCTGCCTAGTGTGAGAGAAACAGTGAATCAGTACAATGAAGCCGACCTTTCTGCAACTAAAGCAGCAGATTCTCATATCTGCCTTTTCCTGGGGTAGGCTCTGTCTGAGCTGGAACACAATGAATCCTTGTGTTCGCTGTAAGTCTTTCAAATTGAATATTATTTTTCCATTGATATTTATGCATAAGAGGGAATGTGTCTATATCTCTCAGAAATACAAAAAGATGCACTGTGCTAGAAATTCAATTTATTTGTTTATGTAAAATGTCATCTTTCGCTCCACACATCTGCTCGCAGTCTCACAATTGAGAGGAACTGATTTTCTTTCATGAATCTAAAGTGTGCTTCTTTTCACAACCTTGTGATTATTATTTTTTTTTCAAATGCAGCACATTCTTGACCTGACAAGTGAATTTCAAAAGGCTGAGCACATGAGAATTAATTCTAATCATCTCACTGCATCTTGGTATTTTAGTAAGAGCATGGGTAAGTAGTCATACTGATAGTACAATATTACTGTACACTTCAAGTCAGTGAAAACGATGTTTATGAATATACAGGTTTAAATCTGTCTGGTTCCCCAAAGAGATGAAAGCAAACTGCAATTGTCACATCGGCAATCATTTTCAAAAACAAAAATGGACAAATGCAGGTTAATTTTGAACTCCATGGTGGCTTAACCATGGAAAAGTGGAGTGAGGAGTGGAGTGAAAAGTGGGAGCCCTGTAGCTCACACACTCAAGATAATGTGAGCTCATGTTGTCTGTTATGTTTGAAGTTTCAAAACTGAATGAGATGTCCTGTGGCAGTAAGTGGCTATTCAAAATCGTATTCACATTTGTTTACATTGTGGACATAACGCTGACACATCCAAATGTAATCCCTGAAGCAGCCTGTTGAAAATAGAAAGATGGGTTTAAGTGCTCTGTTAGCTATCACAGGTCCAAAACACTTTGTACACAGTATACTTAAAGCCCCTCAAAGTATTGTTCTATAGCATTTAATAGTCATGATCCAGGCTGGTCTCACACTGTTCGTAGCTATACCTACGAAAAGGAATGCACTGTAATTTTTGTATATCCCACAAAATCAATGTGTGTGTAATCCACGTTATTGTGAACAAGGAAAACGCTGCGTAGGGAGGAGGTTGGGGTGGATGGCTGGGTATAAAAACACCGGACTTTCATGCAGGAGACCGGCGTTCATGACCCGTGTGAAACCAGAAGTCAACGTTGATTTATTTGTACTTTACGTACTAAAGTAACGCCACTTCTGATGTTATTTTAAGCCAAACCATGATCGTTTCCTAAATCTAACTAAGTAGTTTTGTTGCCTAATCCTAACCAAGTCGATCTTTTCCTAAACCTAACTAAGAAGTTTTGTTGCCTAAACCGAACGAGATTGTTTCCTATGAAGGCATATGTTTATTTTGAAAAGACTGTATGCATGTAACAAGCGGAAATAGACACGAGTTGCTGGAATAACTTTTTGTAAGATATCATACGAGCCGTTGTATGAGAATATGTTGCATGATTGATTGCAGTGCTGATGAAAGTAAGTGACATCAAGTTTTTGAATCTCCGAAGTGAAATAACCGAAACACTTTGGCAGATTATTTTGTCTTCATGTTGGACCCCATCATTCATAATAATTGAGAATATTGCAAGGCATTTGAAAATTGAGATGAATGTGAAGTAAATTTTTTGCCTTGCTATATTTGTTAGAATTTGAGTTTATTCACCACAGTCACTGGGTGCATAGTAACTACAATGTATGCACTCATGGAGTGTGCCTATGTATGTGTTTGTGCAACTGTTCAGCCTCTGACTGATACCCAATTTAGTTATTTTTGTCATTCCCCTCCATAACCCTCTCCTACTCTTCTTGTCTCTGTTTGTTCATAACTCGGAGTCATGAAGCCTCCATAAATGTGATTTTCTTTTTATGAAGTTGAAACGTTTTTCAAATTATTGATCTGGAATCAAACAAATCTGTCTCTGTTCTTTCTGTTTAAATGTCGAAAATCTATGATCAACCTCATCAACAAGTAGTATAAGGATTTATATCTCAATCTGGAAGTGTGCACGTTTTATAGATATATTTTTTTTGTTTTTATTTTATGACCTTTATCCTGACTCTTCCTCTTTGCTTGTCCCAAGTCCACCTGCTGACCAATTGTTGTTTTAGATTGTTGTTGTGTTGCTTTCATGGTCTTGTTTCTTCGGGCATGAAGAAAACATCAGAGAAATACAGTCTTCTTCTCTGATACAAGTCTTGATAGCAGTGATGCAGAAACATGTCGCTGGGGACTCAGTGAAGCTCTGCATCCTGTTTGCTGCATCTCGGCACTCAATCTGTGTCTGCTATCTGTATGATTGTGCATGTTGGTTGAATGTGTCTGCTGTGATTGAGTGCATCTGCAGCTGCCAATCTACTCTTTTCTATATGCTTTTCTATTTCACTCACTACCCACTGTCACACATTTTACTGTTCTGTTTTTCACCTGCCCTATTAGCCTTCCCTGTTTTATTTGGCCAGCTTAATGGTTCGACCATTTATATTTCTTATTAATTAAAAAAATAATTAAACTCTAATCTAATTTCATGGGAGTGTTTTTATGGTCTCTGAGGGTGTCTGTTTGGGCCAGGCAACCCTCGGTAGATTAGCTCGTTGTGGAAGCTCGCTATGTCCTTTTAGTATGCTATTTCATTGAAATGAAAAGAAAAAGAACAATTTTAAAATGCAAAAATGTTCTAAACTTTTTTTTTTGCAACTTGAGGGCAGCGGAAACAAGCGTTAAACACAATTCTGGCACATTATCACCTTTTGAGATGATATGGCTAACTTGTTAGCAAGCAGCTGCCTATTTACACAATCAGCAGATACGGATATATTAGCATTCATTTGGAGCTGATGAATGTAAGTCAAAAATTATATTGGACTTTTAGCTCTGTTTTGCTCTTCCCCCAAATCCTGTGAAAAATATCTGGCTTTATAACTGCGAAATGCTAACCTGACCCGCTAGATGGTTTGTTACACAGAAAAAACTGAGAAGCCGTCATTGGAAACTGTTTGGAAAAGGTCAGGCACTTTCAAAAAATACTTGGTCGGTGATTGGATGAACCATCTGTCAATCAAGCTCTTGCCAAAGCCAGTCAGGAGAAGAGAGAAAACATATTTTCCATCGGGAAAAGCCTTCAGTGCCGTTCTTTGTTTTAATATAACTGATGCTATTGCAGTATCTACGCTAACAATTGTTGTTTACCACAAACCATGCCCGTAGCTGCCAGCAGCTCCTCACAGGACGCTGATTGGTCCGTGCACTGGCTTGCTAGACATAAACGCATTACTTGACTGAAAACTATGCTGAAGAAAGTTACAGGCCAGAAAACCAAAACAATGAGCTGAAAGACGCTAAAGCTCTCAGCTAAGGGGAACTGCAGAGTCTGTTGATAGTTTATCACTACAAACAACCCCTGGCTCATACAAGTATGTGATCCATTGTTAATATAAAAATATTGATAGCTGCTTTAAACATATATTAACTTCATCTTAAATCTGAATGTGTAGCGCGTACATTGAAAATAAGAAGATATTGTGTCCAATATGTGCAGTGAATTTGGGTCATGAAGATTAACCTCAACAGATATCTGCTTCTCCAAATGAAAAGGTAGGAAACTTGTACTCCACTACATCTGTGACTGTGAGCTAAGACACTGGGCTACAATTTGGTGAAAAAAATCACTGTGCAGTTATATTAAAACTGTTCAATTGGCCTCCCTTTTTCTGTCCTTAAATCATCACTTGCACATTGTCTTGATAATTCCACTCATCGCCTAGAGCATCTGACCTCTGATGTTAGAGCTCTCATGGCTTAATCATAGGAGACATTAAGCACTTCTGTCTGTTCAGAAGGTTAATATTGCCATTAGAAAGCCATTATTCACCAGCAAGACCCTGAGCTCATGCCAGTCTGTGCAGAAACGTGCCAAGTCTCCCCTGCTCTGGAAAGATAATTAGCATAAGAAAGGTTGAGGATGGGATGTCACTGGTTGATATTCATCACTGAACCACATACAAGCTGTGGGCTCCATTAAGCATGTCGCTGCGAGTCGATAAAAATTGTGTGTTTGTGTTTTATAGAGAGAGAGGCCTGTAGTTTGAGGATGAAAAATACTCTCTGCCTTGTTGTTGGGCTTGAATAAAGCACTTGCATTTCCTTAGCTCGGCAGCTAAATTTAGAAAAAGAAGCACAGTGAGGTGAAAGGATAGTGTTGGGATTTGGAGCCGCTATTGGGGGATATAACTAAATCTTTTATTTATAGATTTTTTTGCCACTCACTTGGGGACAGTGGAACAACCTGTAACCAAAACACTGATATATTATCACCTTGTGTTATGCAGAGAGCAACAGAGCAACATTAGCATACTTTTGGAGTCATGTTTCGGTCCACCCAACAAATGTCCAATATCCAAGTGCAATATTCACTCTCTTTTTTGCTCTGTTTTGGTCTTCACCAACTCCTGAGGGAAATATCTGACTCTTATAGTGCTAAATGTTCCGCTATGTTTATCAGCAAGTCATTAAGTTTTTCTGCCTTCTGTTTGGTGCCAGGCAGGTAGCGCACAGTCGGTTTATTAGAGCTTTTTTTTGCTGAAAACATCTGCCTGCTGCTGCTGAAAACAAGGTTGATGAGAATCAAACTGGTCTCACAGGAAGGCGTATAAATAGCACAACATTCTGCGTGTCATGAGGACGTATTTTAGGCTTGTACGCCACGCAATTTCCCGCTTTTTATTCTACGTCACTAACTCTGATCATAGCATATTTATGCAGTCCGTACAGACTACATGGCATACAAATGACACGAAAAACGCAAGAAAGGCGCATTATCGTGGCATTCATACAGCGAACGGGCTGTGAGAATGGTGAATCAAAACAGTGAATTTGCAGGTCAAAACAATGAGCTGACAGATGCTTAAATGCTCCGTAGAGCTGCGGAGTTACTACGCGTCTATTACACATCGTCATCTGACCCACTGTTAATGTAAAAATATTGAATAGTGCAACTTTAAACGTTCATCCTCAGCACAAAAGCTGGCCTATAAAAGTGCTTATTGCTAATTCATCTAATATTTTGTGCTTAAGAGATCATTACATGTTTATCATCATTATCTAGAATAGATCATCTGCCATATAAAACAGCATGAGATGCGTGCTATAACACACCAGGCCTGTATGAAAAATGAATTTAATAATTTAATAGCCAACTTTCCATTGTTTGGTTGCATTTTCCAGCAGCAAGGTTTTTAGTAGAGTAGAACAAAATAAAGGAAAGGCTTTACAACTCACTGGTTCATTTTGTTGGTGACAAATAGAGGAAAAAGTTAGGTGGTTAGAGATCTACTTTCAAAATTAAACATTAATTTGTAACACCTTATGTTAGAGGCCTATTATTTCTTGATAATTTCTTGAAGGTTTGTGGTAAAGAACTCTATAATTTGTTACTTATTCAAAACCATTCAAAGCCAATTAAATATATATTTCATTAATTTATTATTGGAACCTTCATTGTTAATGTATGTTTATTTAGTGCTTGCCTGTATATAACTTTTACATTTTTGCATTATCAGCTGGTCTGCTGTTGACTGACTAAAAGACTATTAGCATAGCACTTAATTGAAATTAATTAATTGGAAGTGTACAAGTTAACCACCGTCTCTTTTTAATCTAAAGTATAATTAGTGCCAATTTTCCAGGAAACCTCTTAGGAAATTACTCGAAATTTACAGATCTGTAATAAAAAGCATTATTCATCACTTCGACCCTTGTATAATATTTCTCTAGGTGCTTAAAATGTACTGTAATCTGTGTAGTGTCAATACAGGGACCTGAACATATTTTCATTTTTAACAACGTAACAATATGTTAAAGGGGACATATCATGAAAAACTCAGTCTTTCAGTGCTTGTGCTCATACATTTGGGTATCTGGAGTGCCTACCAACCCACAAACTGTGAAATAGTCAGTTTTTGTTTTTTTCATTGGGCTGCAATGGATAAGAAAACATGTGATTCAACAAGCCATTCAGATTTGGCTCCCCTTCCTATGTCACATGCAGGCTCATTAGAATATATCGCCCACAGCTTCAGAACTACCTTTGCAAAGGTGCACCATTTTTTTCTCACAAGCCAATCAGAGCAGACTGTGCTTTTTCAGGAGGGTTTCTTAAAGAGACAGGCACTAAAATGGAGCATTCAGACAGAGGGTGGATACAGGTATATTCAGACAGACAGTATGAGAAAAATAAAGTGTTTTTTGAACATTAAAGCATGTAAACATGTTCTAGTAGAAACCCAAAATACAAGTATGAACCTGAAAATGAGCATGACATGTCCCCTTTAAAATATTCCAATAGTAATTATTGATGTTTATCATTTAGTAATTATATCAAACCTTATTACACACACTATTTACAGTATATTACATCTACAGGAACCTGCTTTGTGTGAGCATGTATGTTATTTTTGTCATATGTAATCTGTATAATATTAACAGGGCTGTAATTGGTCTGGTCATGTCAGAGAGCCCACCTCTCTTCCATTGGTCAGAAGAACTGCGTCATTCATCCAGCAAACACTTTCACACACAGTAGATTTTTGGTGTGATGACAACCTTTAAATGGGGCAGAAACCACCATCCCATTGAATGTTCACAGTGATGTCTTATCCCATGTAAATTTCCAAGGAGCAGATGCCCTTTGTTAGCACTTATTTCAGCACATTGTCCTTGAAACAAATCCCTTCTGAATACAGATTTGATCTGCTCAACTGGAGGCTCTGGGCTTGAAGCGTCATCATCAGTGTTCACACTCCAGCAGGTGATGTCATACACTCTGTGAGATAAGATACCACATCATGACAGTCAGTCATGTACCAGATGTAAGTCCAGGAAGAAAAATACAGAACTTGATGATACATAAAGCTGTGATAGCCTTCAAGTTAATGGCTGTGTTTTCAAGAAGCGTTTTAGTTTCCATGACTACTTTGTTTATTATAGCATCAAATCTTGGAAGCTGTTTGTCTAGTAAACGGCGTATGTACATCACACAGCTGGTTTAAAGACATTTCTAAACAAAATCAGCCATTCACATGCTAATTAGACAGTTTCTTCCGAACAATAAGATCACTGAACATCTGTAGCAGCTTATCTTATTCAAAACCCTTTCCTTTAAAAGACAATTTCCTCATATTTTATTTCGATTTGGCCCTGTTCTTGTTCTTTTTGCCTCACGCTTTATTGTTTCATTTGGCACCACATTCTAGTGATACTAAAACTACATTTAAAACTACCGTCACTCTTGAATTGTTTGATATCATATAGCTATACAATCCACCCAAGATGCATAAAGTGGCTATAAGCGTAAAAGGGGTTTAAAGCTTTTGCTTCAGATACAATTAAGATGAAACCTTTTTTTTGTAGTGGTACAGAAACTGTACACAAACTGTGAGTAGAGCAGATGAATCTCTATCATTCAGATGAAATGAAGTGAAGTTGAAATTACTCCTCTGGGAGTCATTTTGATGAGAATAGTTTACGTTTCTCTGTTTTCCTGAGTGGTTTCTTCTGTTCTGAGTGTGTCCCGAAACATGACCTAATTTTGGAAGATGTCCTCATCAGGAGGAGGCGTTTCATCCCTGCAGGATTAAATGCTGAGGTTTCCCCATCTGGTAAAATGAAGAAACCATTCAGATGAAACATAAAGCTTTCCAGTGATTTGATTCATACAGAGAAGTGCACAAAAGAGCTGCAGCAGCCTTACAGCTGCACTGTATGGCTGTATGTGTCACACCTCTGAAATGAGAAAGAGCAATCAAGATGGTGCTCTGCACGCCTCGACTCCAGCGTGGTTTTCAGCACGCTGGATGCTGTTTTCCGAACTAGTTTAAAAGGCATCTAATGGATGAAGGCTTTTAAACTCTGCTGGCCATCTGTGTACTGCAACTCTCTCTGCGCTGCAGGTTTTGTATTGTGTAATAACCACAATGGTAACCATAATGTACTGTAAATTGGAGATATTAATGATCAGTTTCACATGAAGTTTGTGAATGATGCTTTCAATTCAGTTTGATGGCAATGGGCCAGATTTTTCCCACCCACTTCAGTATTCATAAACAGTCTATAAACAAGAAATAAATAGTTTATAACACACTATTATGTAATTATTACCATTTAAAGTTTTCAGTTTTATTTTTGTTAATAATGTATTTGTCAACTACTATATATGTGATTAAACAGATAATGAATAATTAAAAACATACAAAAACACAAAAGAACAAAAAATACAACTTGCAATTAAAATTTCAACACAAAATATCCCAAAACCTTTGTGTGCATCACACCTAAGATCAAAAAGAGTACAATTGTAATGCATGTCAAAATCTTTGCAATGAATTCAGTCGGCTCTGTTAGTAGTAGTATTTTACCTTTTATTTCAAAATGTTTTATCTCCAGCTTTGTTGTTGCAAGATTTTGTTTACCATCTGAGGTATTGTGTAATTATCATATTTACATTCATATCAGTGAACAAAAAGGGAAACAAAGAAGAAGGAGGAGGAGCAGATCAGTGCGGAGATATAGATTAGATTCACCCTCGGCTTTGCGATGTTGCATAAACCAATAAACACAATGTTCTACAGATATTAGATATGGATGTGAATTTGTTGAAAGGAGACATATCATGAAAAACTCACTTTGTCCGTGCTTGTGCACATACATTTGGGTATCTGGAGTGCCTACCAATCCACAAACTGTGAAATAAGACAACCCAGTCAGTTTTTTGTGGGCTGTCTAGATCAAAAAACATGTGATTCAACAAACCATTCAGATTTGGCTCCCCTTCCTATGTCACATGCAGGCTCATTAGAACAAACCGCCAAAGAGTATAGAAGCAAAGAGACGAAACTCCGGTGCTTATTTGACAGCAGCCACTAGATGGCGCTGCGGTAGCGCTGCCGCCATTTTGGACTGTAAAAGCCAATGAGTCCATTGCCATGGATGTATAAAGAGACGTCTGTAAATCAGAGAATTTTTTTAGGTAGATCAACTTCCCAGTACGAACACTTAAATAACCCTCATTTAAATCATTATGTCCTAAAAGTTGTAAAATGAACTAATAGCTGAATCCAGAGTAATTTTCCTCGGCATAATGAACGTGCATCAGACCCAAAGGACTGCACCACCCTTCACGCTTGTATGACATATCCGGTTCTGCTAGCTTCCTGCTAGCTGTATGCGGCTGTAATAAGTAATATATTGGCTGTAATTCATCACTTTTATTGTCTTCTAATACACCCATGGGCTGCTTGCTGTAAGCCTGTACCGTGATGGATGTATTAACGTCTCTGTTCCCAAACAACCGGCTATCGGCCAGTAGCTAGTAGTGCTAGTAGCATGACATAAACAGAATTTAATGTAGTTGTAGGCTATTTACTAACATGCAGGGCAAAAGCACAGGACACAACCTCTTATACATCCATGGTCTGTGCTCTATTGTACATCGATTTTGGAGGTCCTTAACATGAAAAAGATTGAGATTGCACTCAATATCTGTGTGCTGAATTTTTCTAACTTCCATTTATGTTCATCGCTCACTTTATCATTTTGTTTTACTTTTGTACGGCACTTTGTAGGCGGACGTTTTACTAGCGTCCAGTAGTCGCTTTCAGTCCAAAATGGCGGAAGCGTAGCTTTGTTGCTGGGCGCTGATGTTGCAATGGAACGAACAATTGACTTTAACTTCTTTTCAATATACGTTCTTTGATACCGTCC
Organism: Sebastolobus alascanus; assembly: GCA_916701645.2. Taxonomy (NCBI): domain Eukaryota; kingdom Metazoa; phylum Chordata; class Actinopteri; order Perciformes; family Sebastidae; genus Sebastolobus; species Sebastolobus alascanus. The sequence goes on from CAKAOJ020000032.1 coordinate 3,127,728, forward strand.
ACAGCTTGAGAACTACCTTTGCAAAGGTGCACCATATTTTTCTCGTAAGCCAATCAGAGCAGACTGGGCTTTACCGGGAGGGGGTCTTAAAGAGGGGGTCTTTAGCGGCTGTTTAAAACTGGCGCCAAAATGGAGCTTTTCAGACAGAGGGTGAGTACAGGTATATTCAGAGAGATAGTATGACAAAAATTAAGTGTTTTTTGAACATTAAAGGATGTAAACATGTTCTAGTAGAAACCCAAAATACAAGTATGAACCTGAAAATGAGCATGATATGTCCCCTTTAAATATGCACGTGGTTTGAATAGTAGTGAATTACAGTATCCAAGCACAGCTAGTCAACTATTCCTCTTTTTGAGGATGTTATAATGTAACGGGATTCAATCTAAGTTTGTAAAACCTCAGACCACAAATCAAAACCCAGTGTGCTCAGTCACACAGGCAGAAAACAGATGAAATATTCTGCACTCATAAAGAGAAACTGGCTCAGTTTGATATGTTTGCCCCTCGTGGATCTTAAGCACACAACCAGCCTCTGTAGTCAGGCCATATACAATCCATCGGCTCTGTGATGAAACAACTTCTACATTATATGCTGGTAATGTTAGTGGGTTGACAGAGCAGCAGATACATTGAGTGGCCACTGCTTCAAAAGTCCTTCAGCGACCACTGGAAGCGCAGAGCTGGCCTCTCATGGGAGGGTTTCTGCTGCTGTGGCTGATGTGTGAAGTTCTCCCACTTCAAGAGTAATCATGTGCCTACAGTCACTGCATCATCTACCAACATAGCAGCGGCACATCATTTGATGGTCCTTACTGGTAATGTTCTCAGCAACAAAGAAGAAGGTTAAATTAAATTGCCTAACAGAGAGTAATCCAATATTTATGTAAATTAGAGCTTAAATATGATGAGAGAACTTCTCCCCGTCTGCAGCTCCGTCTGCTCCTCTTATCAGTGTAACATTTTGATTTAATGTTTTGTTTCTAGATAGAAGAGCCCCCCAACATTGCTTTTGATAAACAAATATCCTACAAACATGCGCATGCGCTACATAAACAAGAGGCGTCAGATTTAACTCCGGGGACAGTCTTGCACTCTAGTCATGTATGCTCATGAGAACCTCGGAGTGAGAGCTGGTTACTCCGGTTCCTCTACCACCCGGGTGTCTCTATTCTCACTCCCTCTGACAGGCAGGAAGGAAAGCTCCGGTACTCAGCGCTGCAGGGCCAAGCAGGGTAGGAGAGTGCTGCTCTGTGGTGGGGGGAGAGTGACAGCGGGCCGTTCGGAGCACTGCAGGGGATATGGAGCTGGGATTAAGGTGTATGTGTGTGTGTGTGAGAGAGAGAGAGAGAGAAAGAAAGACAGCAAGGTGGTAGGCAGGAGTGAGAGAGTGCTTGTGGCCAGTAACATCAAAGCACCACGAGTGTCTGTATGTACATCTTTACAGCATATCTGAGATGTTGTTTTGAGAACGGAGCGAACGCTGCATTCGTATCACATCACAAAAAAACATTACGCACAGAAACCTTGCACACTGATTCCACTACGTTTTATTATTCTATTTGTTGTGATAATTCGCAATACGAGACAAAACTGAATTAATTTCGTGGATGCCGTGCAGTGGATAACGCTAGTCCCAAATGGGGCTGATGAATGATTGACATTAGCAAGAAGCTATCGTTTAGCTGCCCAGAGCACAATCTAATCTCAGTCTCAATCTCAAACCTAATCGTTTCTACATCCTTTGTTTTGTGACCATCCCCGATTCCAAGTTGTTCTGCAATCACCTGCCACGATCGACAAAGTGAATGTTTATCAGATGCCATTTTGGTAGATGACGTTTGCACGGATGGTGCCTCTGAGTTGTCAAACAACTGTCTTTTGGCTTTTGACGGATACGAAAAAAAAGCAGAAATCGAACCTGTTCCGAAAACTTTAATGACGAACAAGTGTCGGAGACGTGTAAATATGATTGATACAACGTCAGGTCATATTTATTTTTTAAACGTGCGACAATTTTGGACGAAAAATACGGACTTGGTGTGCAAAGGCCTTAAGGGTGTGGCCGTTAGGGTGGAGGATATAGCATGTCTGACTTTTGTGTAGGAGACCATGTATAATATGATCATTTTTTAGTTTAGACGTATTTATTTTAAGCCCGGCATGCTCTTTTTCCGAAACCTAATTAAGTAGTTTTGTTGCCTAAACATAATCACGACCGCTTCACGTTACCGGCGTGGCGTTAAATGACACGTGCAAAGCTGTTTCACAATGTAGCGTGAAATGTCGCGTGCTATTTATACGCCTTCCCATGAGATCACATTGATCACTTACATGTCAGTAGACTATAGCTACCGACATAGTACTGACAAAAACATTACCTGCTCCAGTCTATGTGCTTCTGCTACATGTGTGTTATTAGATTAGAAGGGGCAGGAGAACTATTCTGTTGCAGTGGTGGTGAGTGTGACTGATCAAGATTCAAGTGAAACATAAAGCTTTGAGTGACTATGGTGCCCTGCAGGTAGTATGTAAATAGACACTGTGGTAGACCACAATATACCCCCCTGAGCTGGTAACACAACAAAACATGAACTGTGCTGGCTCTTTGTCTCTGTGTTACTGAAATATACACTGGCATTATTTACACTTCACCGACTACAGTTGGCATATAGGCTCAAATATTGTGGATTCTACAGTACGTACTTTTAAAATAAAACTCAGGCTAATTGGTCACCTCCTTCAGAGGTCATGTGGTTAGTCCGTTTCAATATTTATGACATTTTGGAAAATACTACAGAAAGAGAAATATTTCTTCAGTATGCGTTAGTGTGTAACCTGAGACAAACGGGAACAACTGTGTCAGTTTCACAGTGAACTGATGTGTCAGTACTTGTAGTTAATCACTGCTACTTAGATAAATGACTTGTCAACACTGAATGCTGAACTTTAAACTGTATGGATTGTGGATTGAGTTTGAAAATGCAACTACAGCGATCTTTAGGTGACCTTTAACCTTGAAGTTACCTGTAAATTTGTCGTCTCAGGGAGAGTGATTTCAAACATGTTTGACTGTGAGACTGGAAACTCACTTTTTCAATAAGAAATGGTATGGAGAATATTAGATTTCTTGAAAAAAAAAATGACATAGGTATAAGTAGCAACTGAAGTGGCACTTCAACTTGAAAAAAATACGAACTTTTACAGCTATATAGAATAGGCCACTTTTCTCTGGTAAGTAGCCACTACAGAGGAAAGTGACCTTACTGTATACCGATTACGCAGCATGTGCACTGGGAATAATAGCCCTCTTGAATACTAACGATTTAAAAGGGACACAAAAGAAAAATGTATGAAAAAGACTGATGTTCAAGGTGCTGGAAAGGTGCCAAAGATGGAAATAATGAAAAAAGACTCTTGTACGAATTAAAGTGTTATTTTCACATTTGTATGTATTTTGCCAGGACCAGACACATCTCTCCTGCTATTTCACATCGTCTACTGGATGTCAAAATGTCATGAAACAAATTCAATCCAATAAAACCAAGGAACAACACAATATTATCGCTTTTTCTTCATTCTCCCACATGTACACCAAAGCTTTTAATTGTTTCAACTCCAGCCTTGGATTTAAAGTGTTTAAACAAAAAATTATTAACAACTAAAACTGCTGTTCATCAATGATAGATCTCCCTAAAACAGTCATTCCCAAAGACGGGGTCAGGACCCACAGGTGGGTCGTTACCAGATTTTATGAGGGTCGCCAAATAAATTTGCAGAATTTCGTCCACAGTCTTTTAACATTTATATCTGCAGTACACCTCTGAGCCACACGAGGGAGCCTGAATGTTCGTATTGTTCTGATAATTGTAGCCTACTTATAACATTGAATCTAATATGAAAGGCAACGTACATTCAGTTTGTTTTACTGATGAGAGGAAAAAACAAGAACCTGTTAACTCTGCATAATGCATTTATTTGATATGTAACATGTGTATATGTTATCAATAACACATGCATTAAACAAAGTTGTGATTTATCAAATGTTTATCTCTTTGAAATGGCTGGCTTACCTATTCAAGATAATATAAGGTGATGTGGCTCCCCAGACAAAAAGTTTGGGAAACACTGCTCTAAAAGAACCAAAAAGAATGAAGCCAAGAAGCAGAACTCCTTCCTTACCTCTCCTTACACTAGCGAAGATAGCATGGCTGCACTGAATAACCTACTGGAGGAACACATGGTATCTTTGGTGGGTGAATTAAAAACAGACTTCGCTTCACTGGAGGCAAAAATGGATAAAGTCGAGAACACTATTGCTGACCCTGCAATCTCTTGAATCAAATGCAGAGAGGAATGGCCAGTGCAAGGAATCAACTTTAACTGCTTTAACCAACGACATTACCAAGCTTGGACCTGGAAACATGGCTCTGAGTACGAGACTATGTCCACATCATCAGTGGAATCAGTTCAGTTTTGAATTGAGGATCACTGTCAACTTCTGTCTACAAGCTGATGGTTGAAGCTTTGGTACAAAGATCTTTTATTACAAGCCCTTCAATATGTGATTGTGTTCATTGAGTTCTCACTACTAAACCCAAACCAGAGGTTATACCAATCATTACTGAACAATAGAGATGTTTAACTGTGATGCTTGCAAATGGAAAAAAAAGCCAACAAGCAACCTGGTATACAATGATTAGTCTGGAAAAGATAAATTACATGATATTTAAAAAAAACTAACTGTTCCAAATATGATGACTGCTGCATGCTTTTGTTAGACTTTCAAGGGTTTATTAAGTGACGATTTAAGCATTACAAAATTTAAATCGATATTGCCGACACATCTGACCTGTAATATTAACGCAACATTGGAAAAATCTAAATTTTGTTTCACAAAAATTACACAATATGCCTCAAATTACTATAACTTCTATTAGGTTAATGGAAACTACCCTGCTCCATGTTTTCCATTTATATCATTCCTGTTTAGTGTTTCCTGTTTTATTTGGTTACTCAGCTCTCCTCTTGTTTCAAATGACTTCACTTCCTGCCTTTGTATGTTTTCCCGCCTGTTTTGGATGTCCTGCTCACCTGTTCTCACTTCCCCTATCAGTGATTCACTACATATACCAGCCCAGTTCCTTTGTTCCTCGTCAGCTCGTCGTCATAGTTATGTGATGTTCTGTTGCCTGTTTTCCTGTAACCTGCCTGCCGGACTTTCTGCTGATTTGGACTCTTTCACTTGCTGAAACTTCAATAAATCACTGAAATAATCCTGCTGCCTCCTCAACTCCTCTGCATTTGGGTCCAATCCCTGTTTGCGTATTCTCTGCACCATGATATGAGATGCTCACCACTCATTGTAAACTACATAAATACTATGAGGTCTTTCTCCACGCATGCAGATATGAATAAAACAAAGTCATACATTTATTTACAAATGTTTGGCATCTTGGTTTATGGTATCATTTGGCCATTTAAAACCAGTATATATGGAACTTATATTACAGCTTGTGATGCTACAATGACTTCCTAAAGTCTTTACTCCAAAAACATTAATTAACTTTTAATGTAGCGATAAGATTTAATAAATCTCTAGTTTGAAACTATCGATTAAATTAAGAACTTAGGAAGCGCAAACAAAGCGATGGATTTATGAATAGCTTGTTTTTGATGTATCACAAATACGTTTGTAATGATACTCCGCGGAAGTCCGCGTAGGGAGGAGGTCAGTTGGTGAATGGGTCAAACAAACACTGGACTTTTGCCCAAGAGACTACTTTTCGTGTCCCGTGTGAAACTAAAAGTTTCACTTATTTTAATCATGATTTTTTTTTTTGCCTAAACCTAACAAAGTAGTTTTGTTGCGTTTTTTGTTTTGTTTTGTTTCAATTTACAACATTGACCAAGTGTTTAAAACTGTTTAAAAGTGCGACCGTAATCCGGGAGAAAATACGCTTCCCTCAAAACGTAATTGAGAATGCAGTTTAGTTGAGTGGGAATATAATTTTGTAGGCGACAGGGTTGCAACAGGTCACCAGATGCAGCTGGAGTTATTCATTCTTTGTATGTTGTATGTTCTTTGTATGTATTTGTTCCTCGCATGTACATTTTAACAGTACTGATGAAGATGGAAGCATAAAAGAGGACTTCTGGTTGTTGGAAGAAATGTTAACTGGTAAAATAGTCTGCGATAAGGTTAAGGAGCAAGAACAATATGACAGAGATGTTCGAGGACTCATATTTTGGACTATTTTGGACAAACATACCTAACACTCATTTTTCAAGCACTGCCAAGGTTCATTCCCAGAGAGTTGCCTGAGGTACCAGTCACCAGTGTCGCAGTCACGTACTGTACATGTTTTCAGCTCACATCAACCTCATCTGTTAGAGAAAGGTTATCTGTCCCCCTGTTGAGCCGAGAGAGTGACGTGTGATAGGCTCGGCGAGGCTTCTGTGGGCCTTGACGCAGGCATGTGGTCAAGTCAGTCAACCTGCTTCCATCAAGACAATAATTAATAGTGTCAGAGACGTCTCTGGTATCCTCTACGATCTCTACTGTCACACAAAGTCGCCTCTGACAACTATATTGTTCTGTGCCCAGCAGCAATGTCGACTGGTGTTTCACAATTTAGCCATTATCAGCTTGACGCATTGACACGGAACAGGTCATGATATCACGCCAGCAAGACATGTAGCAAGTTGCTTCCTCAACATGTCAGTCAAGAGCACATTATCTCGCATGCAGAGCTGTAATCCTTCAACGTAATAGCTTTCAATAATCACTGTTGTTTGTGTGTGAACTCTACCTGAATTCAAAATGCATTCCCTGTTTTCTGAATCTTTGCCACGCTGACAGCTTAAATTTATTCCCACAAGATGAATGGTGTTTAACTTCAGAAGGGCTGAAATATCCCTCGGATACTCCTACACTGATTTATGATGTTCTAGGTGTTTTTCGTGATGAAGTGCTGTAATTTACCTTTTGTTGTACCCACTTTCACTCACCCTGCCCGAATCTACTTCTACTTCAGTCAGTGATTTCCTGTTTGGAGCTGGAATGACTGTCAACAAGCACCTAGAAAGTCTGTGTTTTTTGTGTGTGTGTGTGTGTGTGTGTGTGTGTGTGTCAACTTGTTGCTGAGAGTTGTTTGTGACCAGATTAAAGTTAGTTTGATATGATTTACATTTTCTCAACTACTGGCAGCAGGTTTTGTGAAGCATTCTTTCTTCCTGTCATAATTATTACAAATATTATCATTACTCTGGCTTTACTTATTTGGTTTGTGCATTATTGGAGGTAGATCTTGGTTGAAAAAATCTGTATCTAAACTCCACTGTAGTTGTGCTGGCAATATCTCTCTATGTTTCGCTGGTTATCCACAGTAGAACATAGTTAAAAGACTAAGAGTTAACAGCCATGCTAGCAGCTCTGTGACACTGTACTAAGGCACAGCGGTGCTTTGAGCTAAATAATAAATTCTAACATGCTCACAATGACTGATGCTAAGCAAGTACAATATTTGCCATGTTCACCATCGTATTTTAGTGCCTTAGCTTGAAAAATTTGCTAACAAGCTCTAAAGAGCTGTTGGCTGATGGGAATGTTGTTAGTTGTGCAAATATTTGTAAAAAAACAAAGTAATGGACCAATTGACATTTTGACCTTATGATGCCGCAAGAGGATTACCAAAGTTATTGCAATTCATCTAGAGGGGGACATGAATGTGTGTACTAAATCTCATGGCAATCCATCCAACAGTTGTCCAGAAATTTCACTCCTCATGGAGGCAGTACAGGAAAAGTCAGGGGATCACCAAAATCAATAGGCTTCATGAATGTTCATCAATGGGATCATGAATGTACAAATGTTTGTGCCATTCACACAAAAAGTGAATACTTTAATCTCCTCGTGGCGCTATCGAAAAAATCACCAAAGTCATTAAGACTCATTCTCCGGGTAACGTGGATATTCGTACCAAATTTCAAAACTTCAATCTAGCTTTAAAACTGAGCCTGCTACAACCTAAAAATCCCATGTTGCGTTTAATGCATTAAAGAAATTTGTGGCGTTAAATCAAATTTGCGTTAACGCGTTATTATCGTGTTAACTTTGACAGCCCTAGTTTACACATAAATGTACAGTTACCCTTCCACTAAATTGAGGAACAGAGGCATCAGAATGTGCTACGGAGGTCACTGCTACAGTGCTAAATTATCCAATGCAAACTTCCACGACACAGACCAACGCCGGTGTGGGTGGGTGTTTTCCAACCTGTCCACTGGCTTTGACAGAGCTTCAATTGTGTTTTTGTCTGGACAGATAATTTTTTAAAACCATGCTTGTGTTGACGGTAATGGTAAACGCTGTTTACAAAAATACCTGTGTACTGACCAAACACATGCAGTATAATTGTGATATTCAGTGCAACAAAATGTAAACGGTCTCCGTGAGCCTTTCCATCTGTTATCTGTTAAAACACATGGGCTCATTACAGGAGAGAATTCTGTTTGTGTTCAAAGAGGGTAGATTAATATATCCTAATATATATTTTAATTAAAAAGCTGACTGAGAACACCATATGTTCCTGGTTTGCTAACATTACGGTGGTGGATGATGTGCACCTCTGACGCATGCTTGCATTACAAATAAGTGCAATGGAGTTTCTGACCTGTGTGCCTGTTCATACTGCATTGCACTTTCCACATGCTTTTATTTTGTAAGAAAAGACTTGATCTTAAAACACTGTCATGACTTTATGATGTATTTGATGATCAGAAAGAATCAATTGTGATAGTCACTGTACTGATATATTCACATTCATTGAAGACTCATTTGCTGTCATCTCCCCGTCTTTCATCCTTGTATTTGCGCTTTTGAAATTAATCATTTAAAACAGAGGGGATTTACTGGATATTCTAGCAAACAATAATTGAAGCCTGAGACGTTTTAGAAAGCCTCATGTGTCGTGACAAGATATGATAGCATTTTATTGAAGCAATACAGCTGTAATTAGACAAATTATGATGTAACATCCTGTCTGTAGAAATGTGTGTGTTGCCCATTTGTATTGTGTGTTCATTTTTAGTGCATTCATATTTTCTATCTTATTAAAATCCATATTGTTGTCAGAGAGAAACTTGAAGATGAAGGGCCGTATCGTACGCTCGGTGCAAAGCGGCGCACATCGTTGCTAGTTTCAGACCCAGCAACCACGTGCAAGTAGCAAATGTAGTTGCGTCCATCTGTGAACCCATGGGCGTGTTGGTCTTAAAATGAGGTGTGGTCAGGCGCATTGTTGGCGTATTGCTATCTTGAGGCAGCAGAAAGCGATTGCGCCATTGACCAACAAAAACCTGCTCTAAAGTCAATGGCGCAGTTTTTCCTGCTAATTAAAGGGCGCATTATTCATATGGTAAGACGCACCTACATAGGCAGGTTCACAAAGGAAACTCTGAGCATCAAACACTTTATTTTCTGCATTCTGGTGAAATTTGATGGACCAATTTATGGTGGAAATGCTTTTGTTCTATGTTAAGGTAAACACAAAATCCTCTGTCACACACTCAGAGACTTCCTCCACACATGTTTTTTTCTAACAAATCATGTCATGATGAGTCCACAAATGTTGCTTTTATGCCTCGTGTGGACGATGCACACACGCCTCCGTCTGCGCTCAGCGTCTTCTCTCCTCATCACGCTGTGTGTGCGAGTGTAGATGTAGGCTACTTAGCGGTTAGGGGGCCCTCTCCCCCTAAAACAACATTTTCACTGCAGAAAACGGCTCGCTTCTCCAATTTGCAGAATCCACCATTTAAATAGTCATTCAAAGGGAATGGGAGATGACACACTGTTTAATTCATGTTGTGCCCGAAACACAATATAATTATGTGACTAAATACTACCCGTTTGCCTCTTGCGCCTTACTTTGCGCCCAGATTATGCGCCGCTCAGCTAGTAAAAGTGGAGCTGGACATGCCCTAAATGCACTTGCGCCATGCACTTAAGACCATACGCTATAGATCATTTAAATAGAGCCCATAGTCTCAGCTTTTCACATATTTAAACTACAGTTAAGACGAGAATCATGTTTGGGAAGTTGTTTCAATTGCCACTGACCGAGAAGGTAATGTCAACAAGTACATTTTATTTACTGAAGTGAAAAAAGTTAGAAAGCCTTGGCATTGTCGACAGAACAGGTGCAACCTGACAAACTCGATAAATATTTCTCAGTGGCAAAGTATGAGGAGCATCTACAGCTATATTATATTAAAAGTTTCTATATCTTTCTATACCTGAGATATAAAAAAGAAAAAATATATAAAATTGTTGAGTACAAAGCCTGCCAGGGATGAAGAGTCTTGTCCTTTTTCTCGTACTACCAGTCTTCAAACTGATTAAAATTTCATTATTACCCTCCTGACATTTAAAGTACAAATACTGTCACAAAGTTGGAGCACTTTTTTGTGTGATCTCACTTACACAACCTGTGTGTGACAGTGACGAGAACATGCTAATTGAAAAAGCTTCACATCATTATTGGTATTCTTTCCAACTGTTTTGGATAGACAATTATTTACCATCATCAGAAATCTATATGTTATTATGTTAGCTGTCTTTCTGCAGCGTCCCTGCCCTTGCACCAAATTGTAATTGTAAATATTTCTCTCCATTTTCTGCTGTTTGTTTGTGAATCACTTTTTTGAGGCCAGTCCCGCTCGACATTCCTCACACGAATGCCGTTATCAACATTTTTCATGACGACTTCTCTCAGCGAAAGGAGAGATAAGGCTTCAATATTTCTCCTGTTCGTTAATCAGACCGAGGCAGCTTCTCCCCCTCTCTTCTCCCCCACAGAGGAAGAGCGAGGGGGGAGACAGAGTCAATAGCGTCTGTAGGTTGCTTTACTGTGGTGTTGCTAATTAGTTGATCCTGATGGTTGTCATTAATCTGCTACTGGCATCATTTACAGTCAGCATGCTGCATCGCTCTATAGCTGGGCAGTGACTGTGGGCTGTACCACACACCCTACACTCTAAATGCAAATTTCCCAAAGGAAAGATATGCTCCACCGTATAACTGATCACATTTGTGTACAGGGCTCGGCTCTGCTGTTTGGCTGCAAGGGTCATCGTATTTTCCTTTTAATTGTCATGCTGTACAGTGCGGTCAGGAAGTATTAGAACAGTGACACATTTTTCATTGTTTTGGCTCTGTACTCCAACACTTTGGATTTAAAATTAAACAACCACCATGAGGTAGTAGAAGTGCTGACTCTCCACTTTAATTTGAGGGTGTTTACGTCCACGTAAGATGAACAGTGTAGGAATCGTGGTGTTTTTAATAGACAGCAGCCTTAATTAAGGGGAGAGAAAGTACTGCAACAAGTTACAGCTACAAACTTGAAGGCATCATATTTAATATTTGGTGTCAAAATCATTTACAGTCAGTGGCTTTCTGTCTCCTAATATATGACCCGTAGACATCAGGAGACACTCGTGCTGTGTCCCAATTCCATACTGCATACAAACTGTGCATGGTATGTACGATATACTCATTTTGATTTGGAAGTAAAATACAAGACATCAACATACTTTTCATACTAATAGGAAATTATACAGTATATGTGTCGTCAATCAAACCGCAATTTTAGAATGACAATTAAACTTCACAGAGAGAAAGCCAAATGTCTTTCTAAGTATTTTATACTCTTTTTTTAGTTTTCCAACGTCTTTCTGGAGCTGTCTCAGCATCATTTTGCGATTTATTTTACATTTTGTGATGGAAAATTAATGCTTGACCTTTCAAACAGCAGTTAACTCTCCCCACAAGATCCATTAGTAGCTGTTCTGAGGCTGTGATCATATCGCAAATCTTCCTCAGCAGATGAATACCGACAGATAGCTCAGTTTTAAAGCTAGAGTGAAGATACTGATATCATCTCAACCTAAGGAATCCATTGGTACCAACCATGTCATACTAGCTTGTCGCGAAGGAGGATAAATAATGCTCTTATCTTGTGCTAAATTTTGGCGAAGATAAACTGGCATGGCCATTTTCAAAGGGGTCCCTTGACCTCTGACCTCAATATATGTGAATGAAAATGGGTCAAGAGTGTGGAGCAAGTCATTGTCAAGTCAGCACAATGACACAGTGACAGCTGTTGTTGCCTGTTGGGCTTGAGTTTGCCATGTTATGATCTGAGCACATTTGTTATGCTAAATGCAGTACCTGTGAGGGTTTCTGGACAAAATTTGTCATTGTTTTGTGTTGCTAATGGATTTCCAATAATAAATATATACATACGTTTGCGTAAAGCAAGCATATTTGCCCACTCCCATGTTGATATGAATATTAAATTCTTGACAAATCTCCCTTTAAGGTACATTTTGAACAGATAAAAAAAAATGTGCGATTGATCGCGATTAATCATGGACAATCATGCGATTAATCGTGATTAAATATTTAATCGATTGACAGCCCTAATATATATATATATATATCTTTCCAGATATTCCTGTGCTGTGAGTTATGTTAAGAGTGTTTTTTTACATCCCCCAATGAGGCTGGAAGTCCATCCTGGCCGCACCAATTTCAAATCTCAAATATTAAACAAGTTCAATATTTACGATCGGATATCTTGTTGTGTGTGGGGAACCTCGAGGACAACCGATGACACAGTCATGTGGGAAAGAACGACAGCCAATTGAGAACCAAGCTGATTGAAGAAGGAAGGACAAAAACCGCAGTCATGGCGAGTCATAGCGGCCGCGGCTAATGCAAATGCGAAGCATAAAGTTGATGGATCTCAGAAATGGAGGACCAACTTGTTGATTTGTGGCAACAACACAAGTGTTTATTTAACATATCTCCATGACTTCATCCATCCATCCTAATGAATTTTCAGTACAGTAGTGCAAAAACTAGCATTGCTGCCCGTCGTCCGCCATGTTTGTTTCCACTAAAGTAACATTTGATCGCAAGAGATTTTGTAGGATTTCCGATTTTGAGAGTTGCGACTCTTGTTGTCGATGACTGAAATCTGTTAGTGTGTGTTGTGCTGTTTTGGCCGAATCGTTGCTCTCCACACACTATAGGAACAAAACTGTTAAATTTATCATAACATGTTGATATGTGTGGGGTCTCTCACATTTTCAAAATTTGAAAATCTTTTAGTTAGGGCCAGCCTTTACCAGATAATTAACAACATTTCCTTAATATGTTAATACAAAACATAATCCAGCCGGCATTACTGCAGAATGTATTTGCTTTTGCAAATTAGTTGTGTATAAATGTAACTTCTAGGAGACAGGGTTATGGATGTGAACACTCTCAAAACCTTAAAGCTGAAAGTCAACACATTACTCTCATTGTCATCGTTTCAATGTGCTGGAGAAGAGCCAAAACAATAAAAAATATCATTGTCCTAATACTTCCTGACTGCACAGTAACACTTTGGGGACAGTCAATGTCAGACGCCAAACAAGAAAAAAAAAAAGCAACGTGGATTTCTCACTCCTACATCAGATTAGGACTGCAGCAAGCAATTCCGATGAAATATTTGCAGAAATTACAGGGAGTCTTTTGCTTGGCACTGACAATTTGGTACCAGCTGGTGTAGACACAGTATCTGTGTGGCGCGGACCTTGTCAACATTGATGACAGTTAGGGTTGACAAGTTCCCAGAATCAGCCTGAAAGTTTCACAACATTTGCGACTTCCTCTGTCTGTGGAGATTTGTCATGGGTGATTGCTTTAGTGGCAGCATTAACAGACATCACTGCCCTCCCCCCCCTGATGGCGCTATAAGCTTCCTTTGATGCAAATATTCACTGAGCACATGAAGGATTTTCTCTCACACAGACCCCATACTGACACATCTCGAAAAACTAGAGAGACTTGCTCTTCCCAGGAGAGGCTCGGTTCAGGAGGGAGAGGGGAACAGACAGACATGACCTTCTTCCTCGGCTCTGCTTTGCTGTAGCCTGGGGATCCTGTCAACATGAACTATAACAAACATATTGGTAGCTTCAATCCAACTTATTTTGTCACCACACTGAAAAAACATGCACATCAGTGGGAGGTTTAACTGAAACTGCATTGAAAGTTGACTCCGGGTACTGTTTCAAAACGGTGTAATTCTAAATCCTTCTGAAAATTGATCTCTAAATGGTGACTGCAGCTGTCACGTTGACGAATTACCTTGGGAAAATATGCACAAGCTAATATAGAGAGGCATTTTTGATTTGACTCAGCCATGAAAAAAGAAAGTAATCACATGTCGGATTGGCTTTTAGAGCAGGTTTGTAGAAGAACAATAGTCAAGACAGCTGTTTTTTGGCAAATGTTTTCTTTCCTTAATCACAAGGACAGCTCAGGGCCCAAAACATGATTAGATTTCTGTTGTTAGCTGACTTCCACAAGAAATCAATTTAAAATCTCATCTACAAATTGAAGTTACATTAGCATGAAAAGAATAGTTTGACATTTTGAGAAATATGCTTATGATTGGTACCACTCTCATACCTGTATACACCCCCTGGACACGAGTGTATTCATACAAACTTGCTGTTTATTCCACATTCTGTTTATTCTATATGTTTTTCTGTATATATTCTGTACATTACTGCTTTTTGCACTTCTGCTTAGATGCTAAATTACATTTCGTTGTCTCAGTACTTGTACTGCAAAGACAATAAAGTTGAATCTAATCTAATTTGAAAAAAGAACATTTTGTGTATTAGAGACTTTATTTCCTGCATTCTGGTGACTTTTAAAGAATGAAAATAACAAAATAATAAGCACACTTAAACAGCATTTTTATGTTGAATAGGCCCACTTTTAATTCTACTTTTAATTCTCAGAAAAGAAAACTGAATAATTTGCCCCTCTGGCATGAATTTGTGTGAATCTATGGCATAAACTACTATTCATCAGTTTTTATTCCTTCCCTCATTTTTTGCCCCTGCTTGAGTATTTGTTCCTCTTAGCTCTCTCCATGTCTCTCGCCGTCGCTCACTCACTAAAGGCCCTTTCAGACGCAACGCGACAACAGCACCACTGCGCTCTGAAAACCATTATTTCTAATGGCTTGTGCCATGCCATGACGGCTTTTTGCTGCGTCGAGCATAGCCCAACTGGCGCTGTGCGTGGTGATGTGCAGCTCAAACCGAGTTGCGTTTGGAGCATCACGTCCTCCGGGTAACGATATTTGGTGTAGCTGTATTGTTGTCTGGGTGGAAACAGTAGGGCTTATATACACTGTGCAGTGGCAGAAACAGGTTGAAATAAGGAAAAGAAAAAAAAGGTGAGAAAATTTGCCATAAATCGAGGGAAATACGGGAGTATTTTTACCCCATGAGGAAACCGGGAGAGGGCAATGAAAAACGGGAGTCTCCTGGGAAAATCGGAAGGAGTGGCAAGTATGCACTCTTCTTCTGTGTGTGTTGTAATCCAAGCTTCTTTGTGCTTCGTTGACATAGCCGGGCCGGCTGAGCCTTCTTTTAGAACATGCCCCACTAGCTAGCTCTAAGCCGGCGCTCTGCACTGCTCTCATACTGCATTACAGCTGATAACGCCGTCCCAACTGATGGCGTCGTCGCGAAAGCGTAGCACCCACCCTGTCACCCATGTCAGTTTACTTTATTTTTGTCTGTCAGTTATACAACCACTTTTTTGAGCTGTTTCCTTTGACTCGATCCTCTGAGCCATATAGCCTTTTAATTCCTTGTCCACCCATGGTGATCTACAGGTCCTCACCGTCAATTTCCTAACAAGTACATGTTCGTCAATAACTGGTTTAAACTTTTTGAGAACTCGTGTAAGTGTTCTCCCATTGTAAATGTTTGACATCCTCCAAGAAAGCTCCCTGAGAAAGCATATCAGTCCTTTTGTACACGACTCTTGTCTTGGCTTTCTTTACTTTCCCTGGCATTCGCTACTACATTGTGATCACTACGACCTATTGAGACTGATACAGCCTTGGTATAGCAATCATCATCACTCAAGTAAATTTGATCTATACAAGATGATGTGTTGATACCCTAGTTGTTAGTACTTAAAATAGCTGGTTCTGTCACCATTTGTTTTAAACTGCATGTGTCATTTTCGGTAACCAATTGATGTTTTAAGGGAGAATTAAGTAATAGCCAGTCAATATATATGTCTCCTGTAAAATGATCTCACCCATTGCTTCTAAATAATTACAGTTTGAGTTTGGTGGTCTATAGCAGCAGCCCACTAACATAGATTGAATATGTTAACTTTAAGCATAATACCTCCATTTCATTACACATAATATCTTCCCTAACATTCACTGGAATATGATTTTGAACAGAAAAAGCTACACTGCCTCCATACATGGTCCTGTCCTTTCTGTATAGATTATGCACAGCTTCATCCTTAAATGTCTCATCCAATAGGGTTTCAGATATTGCAAAGATGTCATTTATTTAATTGAGAGCAACAGATCAGTAATGACATACACTGTATTCCTTAAACATTCAGTTGAGTAATCTTCAAGCTTTTCTTTGGAAGTAGCTCCTGAGGACATGTGAGGTGGACGTGCCGCTGTGTCGCCACTCCCCCTGCTGTGGAGCCTCTGCAGCAGCTATGAGGGGTCACGATGTTAACATTGTTTATAGGGCGACATGGTTTTGAAGTTTATAGAGTTTGTGGATTTGTACCTGCAGTAAGACAGAGCTGGACCTAACAGAAAATGCAGCAGCTGTGTAGTAGCCGGTATATCAACCAAGGTAGCTGTTTGTAAATCAAATTCTCCCTCTTAAACTCAATATTTGTTGTAGACTAAGTAGTTAGGAATCTTCCAACATAACCCTGCTCTCTATAGTAATGCGGACTTTACATACACTAAAGCATTTCCCACTGTGCGATCTTGCTTTACATACAATGCTCTTATGTTTTCACAGTCTGACAAGATGTGATCACACAGGATGATGGTAGCAGGAGATGCCGTCTTTAATTTTTTCCATGAGATTTAAGTGATTTGCTTTTGGGCTCCAGGGGCCAGATGCATAAAACTCTGTGTAGATTCATCACTAAAAAAGACAGAAATGCACATACACATTCTTTTTGTCAGATTTATAAAGCTGCGCGTATACACATAGATTGTTTTCTAAATGTCAATCATTGTGGAGCTTGGTGCACATGCATAAGCCTTCTCTCCCACAGTTACACACACTTCACTACTCATTAGACCTGTCAGTGAAAAGAACAGCAAAGAAGAAGTGCAATTTTACCAACAGTGCCACATCGGCGAGCTTCTCCAACAGTGCCACAGCAGCTGTCATTACGCAAGACCATTACGCACGGCTGTGGCTATTTATAGCACCATTAATTCATCTCATAAAGTTGTAAACTATCGTCCATGGTGATATATTACAGTAGATTATGGTGCTCATATTGAAACAGACTTTACAAAGTTCCTCACAAAAAAGAATAAAATGAAAAGAACGTTAACACGGCTAAACAAAGCAATGCCTCCAATGTAAACAAAAAGAATAACGAAATTGAAGACACTCAAAAAATTACACTGAAAAAAGAGAATTGTTTTATTTGTGTGTTGCCAATTGAAGTAATTATTTTAAGTTTTTTCAAAACTTATTTTATTAATGCCAGTTTACAGTATGTGTGGCTAACGGCGTATGCATAGTTGAATGGTAAATGGACTACTCATTCACACAGCGAAGCCCTGACACAGTGATTCTGAATTTGCAGATTCCCACACACATGTACATGTCTCAGTACACATTTAGAGTTTCTTTTACATATTTACAAATCTGAATTACACACACACAGATTGAGACACAGATACACAACTCTCAACAAGCATTTGCAAATAGTTTTTCTACAATAATGGCCCCATAGAGCTCCGAACCAGCGTCGCTGTCACGCCTGGCAACAAAACAGCTGCTTGTTTGTGTATAGTTGTAGATTTCAGCTTTCTTGCCAGCATCAAAAACAACAAACATGTATTTTGGTGCTATTTTGGAACAATGCAGGAAAGCAACAAGATGATTATAATTAAAGACGACCTTGTTTTTTTCAGTTTCTGTTCATTGATTTTATTGTCACCTCAAATATGTTTAAACTACTCATTTGAACCTTCAAGTCTATTGTTTATTCAGACGACAAAAATGCTTTTTTTCATTCTCAGTATAAACGCTCACAGTTCATAAAAAGCCCTCTTGGATGCCCTTGAGCTTCATCAGTAGCTTTGATTGCTCCACTGGTTTGATGACATGGGGATCACACAAATTAAATTCAGCCATGTGGTAAGACAAAGGCTGACACCATTTCATTTCAGCGGGTCGCTAATGCCACCTTTCAGGACCCATGTTCCAACTCATAGCGCTGTCTTTGCTCGGGGGATGCAAAGTCACCTCCTCTTCCAGGTTCCGCTGAACAAAAGTCTCCCCAGGTATTACGCAACACCTTGGAAATGTAATTAACCATCAAGACTGAATGTGAAAGTGCTTGTGAGAACTCTCCTGCCAGCTCAATTGCAGAAGTGCAAATCCCGAATGTGTAATTAATTTCACACTACAGTATCCTCTATAGAAAAATCTAAAGGTAGGATTGTGAGTGACATGCATGACCCACAGTATCGTCCAAGTTTATTTATTGTTAACATGGTTTTGTCCAATATATTTTGGAGGAGATCTTGGAATTGCTGCAAGTTTTTATGTTCACTGGCAACTTATTTCCAGCCCTGGAAGCATTATTATGTCCTGCGTGCTGTGCGATTATAGGATTACTACTACTACTAGCTTCTAAAACACTTTGGTTACGGTTAGGGAAAGCTTGTGGCTTTGGTACTTGTCTTGTGTTGCAAAGTCACCCTTGGCTCTGCATTTAACCAAGAAACCAATCTTTCTGTAACCTTAAAGGTGATAAATTCGAAATTCAGAGCATATCTGTGATATGAGCGGCGATGACGTTTCATACCGGCGCTAAAGGGTGCAGTGTGCAACGGTACCGAACACCGACAGCCATGAGAAAGCCTTGGTATTTGACACCCTGGGAATGAAAACGGGCTGATATAATATGATGTATTGTTATAGATTAAACTACAAAATGGTATATAAAGTAGTTAAAATTAGCTCCACCTTGACCTTAAAATGCTGCTAATACATACATTAGTCTAATACTGTGAAAGGGGTCATTCTGCATAATGCACATTGTTTTACTTTTGATACTTTAGGTATAGTTTGGTTTCTTATTTGCTTATTCTTCCATAACATTTTAAAGCCAGAATTTTACTTTACTTGTAAAGGAGTAATTGTATTTTTTAGTAAAGCTACTTTGACTAAAACTAATTATCTGAATACTTCTTCATACACTGGTCTCATCCCTTACAAATTCAAAAGCCACTCAGTTTCCTTTGGAGGGTATTTTGCTTTCATATTCGAGACATGCTGTGTCT
This sequence comes from Sebastolobus alascanus, assembly GCA_916701645.2. Taxonomy (NCBI): domain Eukaryota; kingdom Metazoa; phylum Chordata; class Actinopteri; order Perciformes; family Sebastidae; genus Sebastolobus; species Sebastolobus alascanus. Next base: position 3,147,176 of record CAKAOJ020000032.1, read on the forward strand.
GAACTACCACAATTATCTCCAGAAACTTGTGTTAGCTTTATGTTATGGTCTCACTATTTGACACATACATATTTCATCATGACTCATTATATACAGTGTGATCATTCAGCTCCTCCTCGGCCTCTGGGTTTAGGTCCAGAGCTTTGCTCTGCATCATTTTTAATGGTGGTCCTGGACTGCAGTCCCTTTTTCTCTGCTGCTCCACAAACCATTGCTCTCTCCTGAGGTTTTAGTTTTCTCTCTGCTGCTTCCACCCTCTGCCTTATCAATGGGACGCAGCTGAAGTAAACATTGCGTCTTGCATATAATTCTATGGCAATCCCCAGCAGCAGTGATAAGCTTAGGGAGCAGATGTAGCTCATGAGCTAACTTTTTGATTCACTTCAGTGGAGGATGCCTAACAGGATATGTCTCAGCAAAGCTTACTGTATGTCCAGTCATTTCTACAGCATTTATAATTCATGAAGTAAACACTTTTTTTATGCACTTACTTACGCTCCATCACATGTGAATAAGCTGAAGCCTAGCATCCCAGTTTGCATTGCAAATCAGAGTTAAATGTAGTGCTGACGCAATTTTGAACAGGTGGAGCCTAAAAGCTCCGTGTTGTTGGCTACTACTGTTTAACAGTAATGCATGAAAACTACAGCAGGCTGAGAGGAAAGTAAAATAAAGATTTTCATTATGATTTAATGGCTCCATTCCTGTAAAAATCATCCCTGCAGGTGTGAAGAGATGAATCAGGCACTTTCCTGGCTTTATTTGAGTTAAAGTGATGTATGAAACCAGAAAATAGTCTATCAGTCTGAGCCATGCTTTCAGTCAATGCACATAATGCAGACAACATGCTGTTAGAAAGCACTCACATCAGGGGACAAAAAGCCATAATGGCATTCAAAAAGCATTTGCGCCATATTGATACATTGAATTAGGCATTCGAAGGTAATTTATTTGTGTTTATTTGGCTTTTGCAATTTTTTTTATTCATTACTCCGCAAAGAGACCATTTGGTGTCCATTTACTCTGCAGTCTCATGTAATCATGTTTAGATGCGATGCAGCAATTTAGCTGACAATAAATAATGGCCTTAAGTATGGTCTAATTTGACACAGGATTTTGCAGTGCTCATGATTATGCCCAAGTTTTACCTTTCAAAATAAACAGCAGCACTAATGAGAAGCTGGTATATTGCCTGCAGATACTTTTTCCTGTTTGTGCATTTTTCAGTATGTCAAGAGTTCATCTGTGCAAAAGCCAGGATCTACGATCATTGCAGAGTGCTGGCAATAGTAGCGAGCTGTGGGGTGTAAACATGATTAATTCAGCTATAAAGTTAGGATGCATGAATTTCATGAGTGGACGTTAGGAAGGATGCATAGCTATATACCTTGCGTCATAAATAAAGTGTATTTTTAAACACTTTATTTATGATTCTTTTCGTATTTAAGAAGTTCGCAGCCAAGAGTGGCTGTGTTTTTATTGGAACTCTTTAAATTGTTTTTTTTTTTGTTTCACTGTATTGATTTCAAGACTCAGGTATCCTTCAAAGTATAAGCCTGAAACACTTATGAACAATTTCACAGTGTGTGATTATATAAAGGTATTATTGAGTTGGAATAAAGGTCAGGCCTGTTTCATGTGTGTATTATTTCTCCCTCATACTCTGTCTGAATGCTGATGTTCACAGCGGCGCGAGTTCAATCATCAAGACAATCAGAGCACATTTATTGTAAAGCGTAAGAGGAGTGTTGTATGTGTGTTCAGCATTCCCGGCATAATCATACCATATATATACCATATTATCTCACCTTTTTTATCCACGCTAGCCGCTTGCCTCTAGGGATGGCAGTGTTGGTCTGCCAGGCAAAATTATTACTTTGTCCAATAAATGATCGAACACCTGCAAATTAACATGGCATTCCCATCAGCCTCAGCTGTACTTTGTGTTTACTACTAATTTGCTAATGTTATTATGCACAGCCTCATAGAGCCGCTAGAATGGCTGTAGACTCTTGAGCCCCAGACACACCAGACATCAGAGAACTAGCGGCGATGAAGGCCGCCTGTTGCGTCGCCTCACGACGCCTTTGTTTTAGCCGACAAGTTACACTCAAACACAGCGCAAAGACTCCAGCTGATGGCCAGTTAGAACATACATTCTGCGCCTGCAAGAGAGGAAATAACTCTCCACACCAGCAGGCGGCGGTAGTCTGTATTCATCATTCAAAACGGGAAACCGAAAGACCGAGGACGGGGAATATACAAGCCGTTGCTATGATACGTACATGAAACAAAGCGGCGTTTGCCGACCATTTTCACACCACTCCTCGTTGTGAAAATATCCGTGTATTGGAATGATCAGATGAGATGAAGATGAAAAATAAGAAGAGCCTTCTTTGTTTTTCCTCTTGACTTTACGTTTGTTGCTTTCCTCACGTCCGTTTCTCTTCTCATGCACTGATTCGTTTAAGCTGAACAGCCAATCAGAGAGATTTCTCTCACTGACGGGCGCAGCCGCCGATTCAACATGCTGAATCGGCCAAAAAACCTCCAGCACGGGCAGACTAGAACCGACAGTGAGGGATACACCGAAAAAAACTAGACAGACGGACGCTCACCAACGGCCCCAAACTGTCTGCCGGCCGACTGTCGGCTTGTTGTGTCAGAGCTCTTTTTTCAGGTTGACAACGTGGGGCGCACCGCACTGCCTTTTTTTTGGTGAAGATGTCCGATCAGACTGAGCGTTTTTCTTTATATTGCTTGTCTTTTTTGTTGTTGTTGCTAGGCAACCGCCAAATGTTAGCTTAACATAAACCATGAACTGTACACTTCCTAATAGTTAATGGTACAGTTTAAATGAATTAAAAACAACTTACCCAAAATCTCAAGTAGGCCTACCGCACTAATTTGCCTCCTGCTGTTTTCTGTTCAGATCATGGTAACTACGGTTGGTAACGTCATATAGCTCTTGGTATCCAGCAACAGTCACCACAATAGGCCCGCCTTTCAATTCATCTGATTGGGCAATGGGAACAAAAAAACGCTATTGACGTTGGCCACTTTTTTGCTCTGAGTTTAAGTTTAACTCAAGGCATTCATGGCGCTCCTGCAAACAGTGTTGCCAGATCAGATTGACAGTTTCCAACCCAATCACAACTTCAAACCCGTCCAATTCAATAAAAACCCGTCCAAATTATAACCTTGCCAGAAACCCTTGTAAAACCGTAAAACCATTACATGCGTAATAGAAAACAAATCATAAGAATACAAAGCTTCATATCTGCATCAAATAACCAAAGATAAAATGTTAGATAAATAGGCTATCGCACCCCACAATGAGTGCAGACAGACAACCAAATACACAAATTCCCATAATGTCAATGTCAATGATGATGACGTCAAGGTAAGTAGGTCCTCCCTCATCCCTAACGGCGATTGAATACAACAAATGTCAATCAAATATTTCTCAAATTAAATGAGTCAATAATATGAATGAGTTTACACAACAAAGTTTACTAAATTTTGTATCTTTTTTTTACCATAAAATTACTTGGTAATATTGTTTTCATATTATCAGAACCCCGCCAAATGTTAACAAAAGCAGTCCAAATTTCATCTACCAGCCCAACGCTATTATCCCCGTCCAACTTAATCAAAAGTGGCCCAATTGGGTGGAAACCAGCCAATCTGGCAACACTGGCTGCAAAAACAAGAGGCGCTCAGCAACGCAAAAGCAGCGAGCAAAACGCTTCACTCTCATTGAAAACAATTACAAAAAGCCACCCCAGGCGGCTAAAAAGCGCTCTGTCTGATCGGGGCTTTAGTCTCTTAGTTGTTATTTGATGAAGGTTTAACAGGAAAAATGCTCTTCAGTGTGCCTTACAAAAGAATTGAGCATCAATTGATTCAGATTAACAGCGGCATGGATCACACATGCACTGCAAAGTAAGATGGTTATCCTTCAAAAATGTGTTGATAAAAAGGGACATAAAACAGAGGGAGCAGAAGAATTGTCGTGTATGGAATGAGCTACGTGTATAAATCATTCATTCCCCTCACAGCCAAGCCACTATAACTTCTAATAGATGTATGTCTTTATACTGATCTCGCCCTGTGTAGCATACCTTGGGGCATTACTGGTAATGAAAAATCAGCACTTGCAGTCAAGGACTAGTCCCTGACAGAGGTTTGGTTTGGTTTGATGCCATTACCATATTTATTATTATTCATGTGTTTTTGTTAGTCTTGTGTCCATTATGCATTATTTAATTTTCCCCGGTGTATCAGAGCTATGCTATGAAGTGGATTTGCTGTTGAGCGTGAACCTTTTTTGTCTCTGAACTCATTATTGAATGCTACATGAGGACTTAGGGCAAATGGATGACAGCGTATATAGAAGAAATTATTTCAAATTAATAATTTAACATTCAGGAGGTATAAAAATCTATGCAACCCATATCTACAGTATACGTGTGGCTACAGGCAGAGCGCCTGCACGAAAATCGCCCACCGCCACACAACCACACACTAATGTAAACGGAGAAGCATGTGCAGAGTTAAAGACTGAAGCAGCCCCAGAGGCTGCGCTGAGGTCAAGCCTATTTAAGGAGCAGACAGCCTGACTCCTGCAGGAACCAGGCAGAGGAAATGACAGACTAACACATAGAAGAAGAGAGAAGAGGACACACAGTATAAGAAACGGAGGAGAGAGCAGTTGGTTTGAGCTGAACTCCCATCACCCACACAACCAGACACAAGGAATCTCCTATTTGTATCGCTCTGTGAACACTGGTGTCTACACTGTCTTCCTGAGTACACACACATATGGACGCGAGCACAGATGTGGTGCGAGCGTATGTGTGAGGGAGAGAGTGTATGTGTGTGGGGAGGGTGTCTGTGTATGTGTGTAAGTGAGAGACAGAGGGTGGAAAAATTGGAGTGAAGGCAAGGGAGTGTGAGTCAGAGTTTACACAGAGTTCAAACCAAAGGAAAGTAATGATTCCTTCCTTCAGAGTCCCGATATTTTACTTCCTTTATCTGTGTGTGTGTGTGTGTGTGTGTGTGTGTGTGTGTGTGTGTGTGTGTGTGTGTGTGTGTGTGTGTGTGTGTGTGTGTGTGTGTGTGTGTGTGTGTGTGTGTGTGTGTGTGTGTACTTGTACAGCTATCTTTGTGAGGACCAATTTGAGGTCTAGACCTTTAGAGTGAGGACATTATTGGAATGAGGACATTTTGGCCAGTCCTCACTTTGGGACAGACCTTCAAAGGCCTGTTTGAGGGTTCAGACTTGGTTTTAAGGTTCAGGTTAGGGTTGGGGTTGTGGTCAGGCATTTAGTTGTGATGATTAAACCTGCAGTAGGCAGAATATTTTTGGCATCATTGGGCAAAAAATCCATAACCTTTCAGCATATTGTAATTCAAGTGTTCTGAGAGATAACTAGACTTCTGCTCCTCCTCATGGCTCTGTTTTCAGGCTTTAAATAATCTAGCCCATGACGGGAGACTTTGACCAATCACAGGTCATTTCAGAGAGAGCGTTCCTATTGGCTGTTCATTCAATGGAGGCAGCTGTCAATCACTCGTGAACAATGATCAAACGGTCAAACTAGGCAGCGCTGATCAATCATATGAATCAATATTCTGTTACTGTAATGCCTATTTCTTGCGTAAAAAGTTTTCAGAAACATCTTGTAGTGTACTGTTTAGCTGTAAAATTAGAAAGTTTGCTCCGGCTGGTGGGCGGTGCTTGGTATTTCCTCAACTGTTCTCAACATGGCCACTGGGTCCCAAACTTTCAGATGTTTCTGAAAACATTTGAGGCAAGAATTAGTCATTGCAGTAACAGAATATTGATTCATATTTGATCAGCGCTGCCTAGTTTGACCGTTTGATAGTTCGCGAGTGAGGAGCAAGGCTCCAGCTCGGCTCTGATTGGTTGTATTTCCTCCGGTCTGTGAAATCCTGCAGATGCCATTAGGAGCACCGGTGGACACAGAGGCACATGATTTTTTTCAGGTTACCTGTCTCATGCACTACTGTCAGGATATAGTGACAGTGATAGTTTTATAAAAAATAACTTTTTTTTTAATCATATTTGCTTCAAACCTACTCCAGCTTAAAGGTTAGGTGGAGCTAAGGAATGCATTATGTCAATGAGTGTCCTCGCAAAGATAGAAGTACAAGGCTGTGTGTGCATGTGTGTGTGTTGTGTGTGTGTGTGTGTGTGTGTGTGTGCTTATATTTCTACAGCAGAAGTACAAGCAGGCGCTTCAGTGTGGTTGAAGATCTTTACCAAAACAGCCTGAAATAACGTCGTGTTAAACAGCTTTTACAGATTTAGCTGGATTAGAATGGATGTAGCTAACAAGCTTGCCAGCATTCACTCACAGTAAATGCCAGAGGACTGTAGGCGACTTAACTTACTTGCCGGAAGGTTACCTGTCATCAGCGGTGAGGTTTCATAAGTAATGAAAACTGACAGTGGAAATAATTTTAGCTTCAACTCTTAGGGAGTACCACTGCCTGAATGCTAATAGCATCGATAATGGTCACTTCCCAGAGTTCCTGGCAGGATATGATTGACAGTTTATTGGACCAAAGCGCAAAAGGAAAATTAAGAAGCACAAAGACAGACAAAATTACAGTCACGCCGATGCTGTGATCATATTCCTTTGCATTTCACATAGTAGCTCTTTGTCATGAAACCACTTACAGTGATCACGTCTGTCTGGGTCAAATTGATCACTATAAGCGGATGATTATTATAACCACATTTTTGTTGTTGTGCATCATTTCTCATGCAGATTACCATCTAACTGACATTTGTATATGTAGTACATGAAGTTATGAAATGGACCGCTTCACTATTTACTGGCTCACTGCCAATTTGTCTACCTTTTCTCTCACCAACGGTGAGGCATTGCCATTTTTGGCCGGCTTTACAGCCCCTTTGTCGTGGCTCCTCGTTCTCTCACACGGCATAGCGGGATGGAGGGAGACAGGCGCCGGTCTGCGTGTGTGCCGCAGAGCTGGTTGAGGATCGGCAAAGTTTCACTTTGGGAGCATTAGGTGACCAGGCATTATCAATCCACTTAACGAGGATGCCTTCCCCTTGCATTTGTTTTTCATTCAGAGAAGATTGCTTTCATTTTCCCGCTGTGATATCAATGTGCAGGCAGCACAGGTAGCCAGGCAGAGAGCAGACGGTCCGCAAGGCAAAGTATCGAGGGAGTAAAGTAAAAAACAAAACAAAAATTAAATTATCATTAGTCTAACATAGTTGTAAAATGTTTCTCCATATGTTGTAATGTATGAAAAGACCCAAAATGAACACTGTAAGCGGACTCCCTGATTACTATAAGCAAATTATTTAAACAGCATTTGAATAAGAAAGATTCTGTCCCAATCTTTTTGAACCATATAAGTGGTTGATCACTGTAACTGTGATCACTATAAGTGGTTTCCACTGTATTTTTGAATGATATGGTTAGCAATCCCACATTTCTTAAAATTTTTTAAACGGATCAAATTTTGCCCATATGACCTCATTAACCTACAAGTAGCCCTGTGATCCATTCCTAAAAATAAAAATATTGATTATAGCTGCTTTAAGGTTGAGGTTAGGGGCTAGGAAATGCATTATGTCCTCACAAGTATAGATGTACAAACATGTGTGTAACTGCTGTGTGTTCCCACATTAAATAGCACATTTTGAAATGTTGCCATTGAAAAAGGCTCAGTGTTCTCTGCTGTGATTTGTCCAAAAAATTGTTATATTTTACAAAATTGCAAGCCTCACAGACGCATCTTTCATAGATTCAGCCCATAGTTCTACAACATGGCAGACCTAGCAGACAAACTGTCATCATACTATTGCCTTTTCTTTGGTTTGATCCATTGAATTGATGACATTTGCACTCGCACATTTTCAAAAGGACTAACAGTATGTGACAGCTAAAAAGCTATAAATGGTTTGTTTAGAAAGGACCTGCATTGTGATTTATTGTCCGTCATAACAAGAGTCCATGCAAATTGTTTCAGGCAATTTGCATCTGAGAAATAAAGCAGTATTTACATGTCAGCTGCCAGACTGCCGGAGACACTGCAGCTCTTTCTTTCTTTTGAGAAAGCACAAATATATAAACAAGGGGGCTGATGTGTTACATTTTTCAGCCTTCCGACTTGTGATATCACGTTACTCACAGCTTTCAAGGCGGTTTGAGGGTGAGGAAAACAGACACTTTCTAAGACAAAAATTTTGAATTGCTCTGCACTTTTGTGCACACGCTAACTTGACACCTCAGCTGGCAGAGAAGAGATGAGCTAATAAAAGTAGAGGTGAAACTCAAAGCTGGTGTGTAGAGAAAACACTTAATTTGCTGTGCTGTGATGTGTTAATTTAATTTAATATATATATAGTTTATAAAGTAATCAAGTTGTAGAAAATTCAGTTGTATAAAAAGTACAGTATAAATATTACCTTAAAACCTCACAAGCATCAAGTGTAATTTATAGAACCAAATGATTTGTCAGTGTTATTCAAATATTTTCTGTTAGCCCCCTACATAATTTAACTGAATATTTTTGTTATTCTGGGTCTTGTATTTTTTTTTTTTTGTACTCTTTACTGTGTAACACCATATTTGTGGCATTTGTTTATTTCAATATTAATTAATAATGTCAACTTTAAGCAATAATAAGAACACCATCTGGTGAGGTAGACATAGTAGTTTTACTTTTAATTAATTAAGTGATAATTGTGTTTAAATCATAAAGACTACAGTGACTACATTGTATTTCTCAGTCTCATAGAAACATTTAAAAAATACCTTGCTCCCTTAATTTGATGTATTTCCTTTTCAACATGATATTGGTGCAAAACAGCAACAATAAGGGCTCATTCACATCAGTAAAGAAGCTGCAGTCTGAAGTTTGGTTCATTTAGGCAGGTGAAAATGATGCCATTCAACTCAGGTGTGCATCTGATGACCTGCTACTCAGACAGCTTGAAAATATGGGTCATATTAGTCCATTTCCTCATCTTCATCACTCTTATTTCAGCTCTGTGCTGCACTGACAACGATAAACAGTACCTACAAGTAAGAATGTACAGTTTGACTCGCTGTCACAACAAACCTTTCACAGAGAACTGTTTTGTTTTCCCTCTGCACCAAAAGAGAGATCAGACAGCTGGATGACAGGTCACTAAAACTATTAGTTGTGTCACTTTTAGCTCTTAGTTTGTAATAAAGCAACATGAGGATTATGTGTAAAGTGCAACAAATGAATCAGACATGATTTGGACCTTGTTGATTGCAAGGCTCTATGGAGGGCAATGTCAGTTGGTCAGTCGATCTAACAGCAAACACAAGCAGCCCATGCTGACCAATCACAGTTCTTGGGGTTTCTCCATAGCCCCGAAGTGTAGTTACTAGGGCTGTCAAAGTTCGTTTTAACGCCACTAATTTCTTTCGCATTAACGCAGTTATGAAACTAGAAAACCTAAGGAATCCAGTGGTATAACAATGTCATACTAGAAAGAGGCTAAACAACACTCCAAACTTAAGCTAAAGTTTGGCAAAGAAAAACTGCCAGACCATTTTCAGCATATTTGTCCACTCCAATGTTGTTAAGAACTTTAAATACTTAGTATTAAATACATAAATCTCCCTTTAAGGAATATTTTGAACAAATACAAAATTTGCAATTAATTTGCAATTAATTTGCAATTAATTTGCGATTAATCGAGATTAAGTATGGACAATCATGCTATTAATTGCGATTACATATTCTAATCGATCAACATCCCTGGTAGTTACCTTTTTGAGGAGGTGCACGTCACCGAGTAGCCTACGGTATAGTTCCATAGCCTACGCACCAATCTCATAGGAAGGCGTATAAATAGCACGACATATCCGAGTGTCAAGATAACACATTTCAGGCTTTTCGCGTGTCATTTATACGCCATGTCGTTACCGTGCAACGGTCGCGGTTATGTTGAGGCCAGGTTTATGGTAACGCCCACGGTTAGGTTTAGGAAAAAACATCATGGTTGGGCTTCAAATAAATACGTTAACTCAGTAACACAACGTAACATAAGTACGGAAAACACGTCACAACCGAACTTCACAACAAATCAACAACACTTTGGGACACGAACACAGTCTTGAACACCGGTCTCCTGGTTGAAAGTCCAGTGTAATGCACATTTATGTAAGAATACAAGCTGTTTTTTGTATTTATTGTTAAATTAGTACAGTGTATGTTATGTAATAATAGCTACTTTTAGTTTCGTTTTGTGGTTATTGTCACAACTTCAGCCAGATCCTAAACATTCATTTAGGTACTTGCTCTGTGCCATATACTGACTCTCCCTGTCAATACAGATCCAGCCACTCCCTCCTGACCCTTTCCCACCATCCCCCTCACCATCTCCGCCCATTCACTCACCTGCTCCCCATTTCCCTGAATAGTCTAGTAGTATATATACCGGCATCTCCACTCTGTCTTTGCCAGATTTTCTAGTGTGCATCAGCCTGGCTTTCCAGCCTTTATTCTACCTCCTTGACCAAATATCTGACCCATCAAACCATGATGATTCCCTGCCTAGCCCCTTATTGAATTTGTTTGCCTGGTTTTGAACTTTGCCTGCCTTTTGATCAGAGTAAACTTGCACTTTTGTCTGAACCTGCCAGTCTCTGAGCCATGCTTTTGGGTTCAAGCTTGCCTTTTTTCTGAGTCGTTACAGTGACTTTGTGGATATACTGTACTCTACACTCTTCTCTCTAACGGCAGGATTACATTTATTCAGGTTATGAATTAATTGTATTTGCGCTGTAAATTATAGAATTAGTTTCCACCAATAAGAGAAATGTTGGTTTCTGGCCCTCGTCCATTATCTTTCACTCCCAGTCATTAGTGACACAATGACCCTTAAGCTACGAGCACCTCTAAGCATTGAAAGCTCTGTGGTTTCACTCCAGCTTCTCTGTGGATTACTGCACACGACAGTGAATTATGCAGGAGCATGAAGCATCTGTGTTTGGCCGTGAGAAGAGCTCGCCCCCTTTCTGTGAAGTATTATAGATAGCTTTGGAAATGAATGCAGGGACATGGAGCTACACTGTGAGTCTTGTTGTCAGAGAAGCCTTCCTCACAAACACAGTTTGAGGCCCGGACGAGTAAAGCTCCAATAATCTCAGCATTCATTCCTCTCCACTATAATAACACCATTTCCTCTCCCTCAGTCGCTACTTTAATTTGCTCTCTTCCCATTGAAGACTATTATTGAGGATCATTGTGGCTCCTAATGGAGCTCTGTTATTAAGACAGAGGAATCACCGCGCTTATTGACACATTTTGTGTTATCTTCGTTGTCCAGATAAGTGGCCAATATAACTGAAATAAAAGCCTATTTGTGTTCCTGCCAGTGCAGCACAAAACTGCAAAGATCACGGGTCAAATAATCTATTTTTCAGTGTGATATAAGAGCATGGCAGACTGGTTATTAAAGTTAGATATTGAGTAAATAAATCTGCTGCATGTCTTTATTTTCATCTCCAAATAAAAATACAAAAGCCTCAGTAATGAGAAGAGAAAAGGGGCTTTGTTATTCCTGGGAGGGCTGGGAATCCATCAAATGACTCCTCCCCAGTGTGCGCCGGCCTCTGCCTGGAGTCCCCCTCGCTGCTGCTGGAACCAGAACAAAACTCTGGTGTACTGCACACACACACACACACACACACACACTGATGCAGAAACATGTCTACACGCTGAACCAAACATATTACTGAAATCTCAACAACTACCCACCAGGCAATGATTTAGATGCATCCCACTTAACCTCCTCCAAGATTAGAAGCATTAGTTCCTACTGTCTGACCAGTGGTTAACCTCCAGTTCTGAAAAGTGAAGCCAATGCTGAAGTGCCTTAAACTTACATTCTTTCTAATAGCCAGCAGGGGGCGACTCCTCTGGTTGCAAAAATAAGTCTGATTGTATAGAAGTCTATGAGAAAATGACCCTACTTCTCACTTGATTTATTACCTCAGTAAACATTGTAAACATGAGTTTATGGTCTCAATCGCTAGTTTCAAGTCTTCTTCAATACAGCATGATGTTCATTTAGTAAATTATGGACCCATTTAGAGTCAAATAGACCATAAAGCAGAGTATGCTTTGGGGCGTGGAGCTCCACCCTCTCGTGTCACTTCTGGTTGCAAAAAAACAAGATGGCGACGGCCAAATACCAAGATGGAAACAGCCAAAATACTGAGGCTTCAAAACGGCAGTCCACAAACCAATGGATGTCGTCACGGTGACTACGTCCACTTCTTATACACAGTCTATGTGTCTGACCTATGAAAACTCCTTCAAGCTTAATTTTGAATTCAGTCAAAACTGGAACAGTTAAGTTAAGTATATCGTCAGTTTGAATTAATAAAAATAGGAAGGAGTTGCTTATCTGTCAAAATCTCAGTCATTTTTGCTGAACAACCTGCGATTTTCTGTTTAAAATACATTTTCAAGCCTTGAGTATCGGACAAATGAGGCCAACAGCTCTGAAGCCGGAGGGCATGGAGCCCAGGTTGTCAATCATCTTCTGCAGCAACGTTAGCCGAAGTGATGACATTGAGTCAGCATTGTGGAGCTCATATTATTATGTTTATATATGGATTATTAGTGGTCACCAGAGAGATTTTTTTAGCCTGTGTGGAGCTTGTGGGCAGGAAATGGCCATCAGTCAGAAATATAAACGTCAGTCATGCGAGAATGTGTGAGGGAGTAACAAAGTAAATGAAAGCAATGCAAAAAATAAGACTAAGACTAATGTCTTTATCCTGAAGTTAGTTTGGCTTTGCTCTGGCCTCTGCTCCTCTTCACAGCCTCCAGCTGCTTTGTGCTCCGATGTGTCCAGTAAAGACTGATGTTAGTGGACCGAGTGTTCTCCCTGCAGGCAGAGAGGCACATATGTAGCCATATTAGTCCGGAGCAGCTCCTCCTCTGATGCCTACTTAATATTTGACCCTAAGGCGTGGCGTCTCGGGGGTTTCGACTGCTGTAAGAGGGCTGCTGTTGAGGGTGTTATGAGAAGGAGATCAGAGGACACCTGGGTGTGTTAACATCTTTATTCTTCACAGGGAGGAAATGGATGTAGCACATTAAAATTCGCTCCTACCGTTGCATCTGCTGGCTGGCGTTGTTGGTGCTCTGTATTTTGAATGGGAAGCAGCAGGGCACAACTCTGCTGCCATGGCTAATGGCTACATCTGATGATCCAAACAACAGCCTATACCAGAGGTTCCCGACCCCCGGGACGGGGCCACAGAACATTTGCTACCAGGTCACGAGAAAATAACATGATTCGGCACAAAGAGCTAAAGGATACTTATAGAACTATAGGTCATTATAGGTTATTTCAGCGGTAATCTGTCTGTTGCATTTTCCATGTATTGATTTTTAGTGTCATCGGTATGCAAGATAATGTCATCACTTCCCTTCAGCAATCATCAGTGCATGAGAGGTCTATCTGTATTTTTTTTTTTTTTTTTTTAAAAAAGTAACCACACTGAAATACAGGCAAAATAATGTTAATTTTTTGTTTAATTTAGATTTTATGCTCCCTGCCTCTTTTGCTTGAGAAGGTTTAATCTAATGACCAAAGCATTTTAGCTTTAAAGGACCAGTGTGTAGCATTTATAGGGCTCTATTGGCAGAAATTGAATATAATATTAGTAAGTATTTAGTGTATAATCACCTGAAAATAAGAATTGTTGTGTTTTTGTTACCTTACAATGAGCCGTTTATATCTACATACATTCAATAATCCCTCCAAAATACCACATTAAGACAACAAGACCCTGAGGAACACCATAGGAAAGTCCATGCTGTGATTTGGTATCAAAAACTTTTGACATTTGGAGATTTCTGCAAGAATTGCGTTTTTCGGCAATTAGATGGCGAACACTTCTGGTCTGGAAATGCTCAGTAACCCCCTTATTGTCAATCTACCTAGGAAAGCCATCCATCCTCTCAATACCCTAGGTCTCTAGTTTGTGGCTGTAAAGTTTCATCTCATTGGATCCACAATAGTCTCAGTTTAACAGTGATACCCAATTTATGTACTTCCAAGACTGTTTAGGGACCCTAAAAACACCATTGTAGAACAGGCGAAAATAACACATTTATACTGCATGCAAATAACTGCATGTTTTTTGCCCAAAACTGCATGTGCTTATCATAAAGTGGGCATGTCTGTAAAGGGGAGACTTGTGGGTACCCATAGAACCCATTTTCATTCACATATCTTGAGGTCAGAGGTCAAAGGACCCCTTGAAAATAGCCAAGTCAGTTTTTCCTTGCAAAAATTTAGCACAATTTTGGAGCGTTATTTAGCCTCCTTCCCGACAAGCTATCATGACACGGTTGGATTTCTAGTTTCATATCATATCTGTATATTCACTCTAGCTCTAACTAAACTGAACCTGCTACAGCCTATGAAAGACCTTAAAGTTGGTCAGGATCGCGGGTGGGTCTCAGAGGGTTAACCCTCATCCTACCAACTGGGGTCCCCCCAGAGCCCAGAGGTATACTTTATCATATCACTTTGTCATATCTCACAGGTGCTTTATTCTATCATTCCAATTTTTTTGAAATTATTTTTCTGTTTCTGTTTTAATGAATACTTTTTGAAAAGACCAATGTGTTAGATAGATAAATGTTTGCCATGGGTCCTAATTTAAAGTATCACACTCTATCAGAGAGGTAGGGGCACTCTGTCAGTCATTTTGAAGGAGACAGATACAGATTTCCTCATGTGTTATTTTTTTCTTCAGAATTACATAACTAATAATGTTTTGAGAAGAAATAAGTTGGCGTTTTGCTATGATGGTTGTTTGTTACAGTGGTTTGTTCTTGGTTCCCCAGGGACCCCAGCCGGTAGTCCTTGTATGTTAGATAGGTTGGTAGGAGAAGGGTTAAAGTGTTGAGATGTCAATTTCTGCGCATTTGTGACAACAACCAGCAGCTGAAGCCATATGTTTAGTTTGTTGAGAGATATTGTATGCACAAAATGTAATTTATATTCCCGACATTGATTGAAGTTAGGTATTGAGTTTAATCTAATGCAATTCACTCAGTTCCCTGAGAAAGACGAGACAGTTGTGAAGCTGACTCATTTCATTGTAAACCTAGATTTTTTTTTTTCTTTCCCCCAAGAGAGGCATAAAGCAGTGTCACACCTCTACATTTCACTCTGCTGGGACTTTGGCTGTCTGCCATCTGGTGTGAGCTTTATGACATCCCTTCCTCATTTTAACTAACAACCAAAAATGATTGCTGTCACATATTCAGCAAAACTATAAAGTCAGGAAAAAAATACGACATCCTCCCCAGTCTGACTGACAGTGTGGCTAGTCGTTCTGGCCCTACTGTCTGAAGCGGTGTCTTAAATTATGCCAGGAGGGATTATAATCCAAGTCTGTGCTCATCATGAACACAACCAGTCATCACCGTGTCTGCCGCAGCGTAAACATGCTTAAGCAGAAACCACACAAAGAATCTGGTTAAAATGAGCAGAGAAACTTTGCCAGGGCCAAATCCCAACAGAGAGCAGAAAAAAGGGAAGAAATACTGCTGCCAAACATTTGTTGTGTCTGTGATCATTTGGACTAACTCCTCACAGAACGCTGTCCTCCTTTTCTTTTCAAAACTGCTGCTTAAGTGCAAAATGCAGTATTATTAACCTGTGATTATGTGCTGCTTATCTTAGACAGGAAAGTAGTTTATAGGTTAATAGACAGGCAGCAGATTAATAGGGTAGCTTTTACGTTTTGTCAGAATATATCACTATCAACATCATCATCTTCCCTGATCAACGTCACATCATCATTTTGATTTCTCAAGCAAAAATGCCAAACACCCAGCTGCTCAGATTTTAATGAGATTTGCAACTTTTCTTCTTCTCTTCATATTGTGGCTACATTAAAGCAATAGTTCATCATTTTGGGCAAATACATTTATTCTGAGAAGATTGTTGATGTGAAGCTAAATATGAAGCTAGTTAGCTAATCTGAGCATAAAGGCTCAGAACAAGGGGAAACAGCTAACCTGGCTCTGTCCAAAGGTCTGAAAATGAGCCTACCACAACCTCTACACTTCACTAATTAATATGCTATGTCTCGTGTGTACAGACATGAGAGCGGTATCAATAACTTTTAATATATTTATGGTTTTGACTGTTGGTTGAAACAAAACAAGCAATTTGAAGACGCTATATTGGGCTCTGAGAGATTGTGAAGGCTGTTTTCTACAGTTTTCTGACATTTCCTAAACTAAACAATTAATTAATGATAATTGCATAGCCTATAATCAATAATGAAAAGAATCATTAGGCCTAATTACAGCAGGACCGCACATTCCCTATCAACGTATCCTTCTACAATGGGGCATATGATATATACAATGTGTGTGTATATATAGATATATATTTTTTTTTTTTCATTTTTCGTGCATCCCTCTATGATATTCAGGCAACAAAACTACTTGGTTAGGTTTATAAATATATAAAAATATCGTGGTTTGGGTTCAAATAAGTACATTTGTTATGTAAAATAAGTACATTTGTTGCGTAACTAATGAACTTAACTAACGCAACGTACTTAATGTACATAAGTTACGTAACAAAAGGTAAAATAAGTCAACGTTAAATTTTTGTTTCACAAGGGACACTAACAGCGGTCTCCTGGGTGAATTAAGTCCTGTGATTGTTTGACCCATCCATCCACTCCGACCTCCTCCTTACATGGACTTTGTCACTCTTTATATTACGTCACTGGACTTCCTTAAAGGCAGCCCTGCCCGTCCTGGCTCACGATTACGTGGGTTATTTACGAAGTATAGTGCATTACTTTTCGAAAAAAATATAAGTATGAACAGTGAATGAGAACAGCCTGTAACAGTATGTGTACAGAACATAGTGCCAAGTTACAACATCTTCATCTGCACTTTTTTCTCTTTGAGAGAAAATGTGAGAAAGCTCTCTTAATGCTCCAAGGGCAAAAATAGTTCTGAGCAAAGCTGTTTAGCAGTCATGGACCGGCACACACAGCTGAGAGCAAAGAGTGGGCACAGATGAGGACCTTGGCAGGGCACAACCTTTGTCCTGTTAATTCATCTAAGAGTGCTGACACAGCATTCTCCAATAAGTTCAAAGAGACTGATTTGGACACTGTGACCTTGCGTGCACAATAATAGGCTATAATATCGTTATTTAGGGATGCTAGAACTGGTTGCTGTGTTAAATCTATTTGTTGTGATCAATTATACAGTTCAGTCTATAAGTATTGTATATATTGCTGTAATCCAAGTGTTGATTAATTCATACAAAAGGTCAGGACAGTATGACAAAAATACAGCTCATGATTCATACCTCCAAAACCATTTTTTTTTTTTTTTCAATGAATGCGGCAGCAGTTGTTGAATGTGCCTTCTGTCTTACTGGTGGGGGGAGGGTCTAACGGAGCATGAGTAGTATGAGTGTCATCACGCTAGCTTGTTTCTGATTGGAGGAATACGACTTGTTGCAACCGTCCCCATAGGCTCTGTACATCAGCACATTGGATCTGAAATACAGGGATTAAAAGGGCTATGAGGTCGAAAATGTTGACTTTCTGCCTTATTTTGAGAGACTTTACACCCATACTGGATGAACATTGTAGGAATGGAAACCTTGTCAGTGCCCTGCTGCACTGTTAGAAAACCAGGGACCAGGCAAACACAAATCCATCCCTCTACAGTATGTACTGTACTGCTGACATTAAAGTCTCTCTTGTGTGTGATCTTTAAGTTTCCTTGATTTCCCACAATTGCTGAAATATCTCAGTGCACCACAATTGTGAACAAGGACATCTTCTAATGTTTTTTCTCTCTGTTTGTGGAACCACTGTGCTAAATTCGACCAATTTTCCCTCAATAAACAGCACAAGACAGATGGAGTGCTTTCATCCAGTCAGCAAATCATGTTGGGCAAGATTGATGTTCTCTCGCTTTCTTTCTCTCTCGCACACACACACGTTCCCTCTCTCATCTCTCTCAGTGTGTGTGTGTGTGTGTGTGTGTGTGTGTGTGTGCTCATGTGGTCAGCAGCAGGCGCTCTAAATTGGCAATCCTGTGAGAACTCCGCCGCTCCAGTCCACACTGCCTTCCTCTAATCATCGCATTGTTAAGACACAAAAAACGAATATTGACAAAATAAAATCCACTGTGTGAGATAAACCGCCATTGCCCTGCTAATTGTAATTGTGAGCGATGCTGCCATCGCTGAGGGCCATTTAATGAATTGAAAGAAAATGGATCAGGACACTGAGGTTGGAAAAAGTGAGTGGCTGGTGCTTGACATAACATATCACAGCACTGCAATTAAAATAAGGACACACTCCTGCTTCACAAGCTGTTGAGCTCGACTGAAGGAGAAAACACTTCTTTCTTTCTTTAAAATTAGAACAACCTTCTGTGGATTTCATAACTGATTCCCAAAGATGCTGCACCATATACTTGGTTCACTGTTACAGCAGGTACTCTAAGTAATTGGTGTAAAATCCTTCTTGTTCCATTGTATTTTGGTGACAGCTTGTCGATGATCCCCGAGGCTTCCTCATTTAGCTGCAGGCATTTAGGAGCCACACTAGTCTTCCACAACGTGGGTTTGGCAGCGAATTCTGTTGAGGTCAAAAAATCTTCCGCTGTCAGTTGTGAGCTGGCAGTATTTTTTCTGGAGAATACAAGACTCTCTACAGAGAGTTTTAGACAAAACACAAGAGCATTGCTGGAGAAAAAGAGCAGCGGTTTTACAGTGAAACAAGTGTCTACATAAAACATGGTGCCATTTCTTCCTTTGATCTAAACATGGCTCAGAATGTGGATTATTAAAGAGGAGGATTTGTTGTCAGTTTCAATACACTGCCCTGTGAAACCACAAAGAAACAGTAGTGTTGTTATATTGTCTCTCACAGCTCAATCCAAATAATTAAGCCAGCTATTTTTTGACCGAATGTCTCACGCAATAAAGATTATATCACAGGGTCACCAGATGGCAGAGAGCTGTTCATAAGAGGTTAAACAGGACAGGAGGTGGTGGCTTAAAGGAAATGTTTGTAAATATGTGCAGTAATGGTTAATACCAATATGGATTTATTGGTAAAATGCATGTCATATTCAAAATACTATGTCGATCGATTCAAATATTTAATTGCATGATTGTCCATAGTTAATCGCGATTAATTGCATTTTAATTGCACATTTTTTGTCTGTTCAAAATGTACCCTAAAGGGATATTTGTCAAGTATTTAATACTGTTATCAACATGGGAGTGGGCAAATATGCTGTTTTATGCAAACGTATGTATGTAGTTAATATTGGAAATCAATTAACAACACAAAACAATGTCAAATATTCTCCAGAAACCCTCACAGGTACTGCATTTAGCATAAAAAAATGCTCAAATCATAACATGGCAAAGCCAGTATGTCATGGTTGGTACCAAGGGATTCCTTCTAGTTTCATATGATACCAGTATCTCCCCTCTAGCTTTAAAACTGAACCAGACTCCGGAAGCATGATTGCGTCAAAGTAATTAGTGGTGTTAAAACAGATTAATTATCACGTCAACTTAAGCCTTTACACACCGGCAGCGTTTTTTTACGTGCTATTAATTCACGTCAATATATTTTTTCTAACTGTTGTTTTTGTCATGAGTACTTTCACAGAGAGCGCAAATATTACGCAGCAAAAAAAGTGAAGTCATTTATTTTTCAGAACAAGGTCGATTTTTTGAGTTTATTCGACCCGCAAAGAAAGGCTTTAACTAATCACGTTGTCAGGAACGGGTTGAGTTGTGCCTAAGTTATGAAACAACAACTCGGAAGCTCCGTAGTCCAAATCAGGACGGTTAAAGTGGCAGTAGGCAGTATATTTTTGGCATCATTGGGCAAAAATTCAATAATAATCTTTCAACATATTGTAATTCAAGTGTTCTGAGAAATAACTAGACTTCTGCACCTCCTCATGGCTCTGTTTTCAGGCTTTAGAAAATCTAGCCCATGACGGGAGACTTTGACCAATCACAGGTCATTTCAGAGAGAGAGAGCGTTCCTATTGGCTGTGCTCCGGTCATGTGAGCGGAACTTGGCGTTCCTTTACCAGATTTTACAATGGCGGCCGCGTCACAAACTTTCTCATTTTACAGCTAAACCGTACACTACAAGATGATTCTGAAAACATTTGAGGAGAGAAATAGGCATTACAGTAACAGAATATTGATTCATATTTGATCAACTCTGCCTAGTTTGACCGTTTGGTCGGAGTTTGCGAGTGATTGACAGCCGGCTCTCATAGATGGCAGCTGGACAGTGGACCTCAGATTAGCTCTGACTGCTTGTTTTCCTCCGGTAAGTGAAATCTTTCAGATGCCGTTAGGAGCACCAGAGGACACAGTAGGATACAGAGGAACATGATTTTTTTCAGGTTACCTGTTTCATGTACTACTGTCACGATATAGCGACCGTTTTATAAAAATAACTTTTTTTTAATCATATTTGCTCCAATCTCGCCTACTTCAGCTTTAACTTTATCACTCCTTTCAACATCGACAAAGGTAACGCAGACCAGAGCCACTCTTTCCGTTCTTACCTTTCACAATAAAAGCCCTCATATATTCGCAGGCGAGTATTTCGCATTTTCGTGTCATTTATTTGTCATGCCCCCCGGTGTGTAAAGACTTTTACTGACCCTGACCTGACCCTGAAGGGCACTAAAACTACAGTTTGGGAGGCAACGTCTTGCTATTTGTTATTTGTTGTCATCACTCACTTCCAAATATAAACAGACAGAGAAAGTCACAAGATTTCTACAATTTAAAACATGAAAAAAAAGAGCTGAGTCTTTCCCTGAGGGAGACAATTAGCAGAAGCACAATCCTCCGTTTCATCTCAGAAGAATCTCCACTTAATCTCGGCAGTATTTTCCACTAGTTCCTCTGCTGTGGCTTAATTCACATTCTGAGCAGCGCAGATCTATCACTGGCTGGCTTTCTTGTGAAAACTTCAATATGGATCTGGGTTTTTGACTGACTTTGTACTCTGCAAGGTCACTTGCAGGTTGAGACCAACGGTAAAGAAAACCCCAGTTAACTTCCATTCATTATTACACTGCCTTAAACTCAAGTGAAATCCCTGAGGGAGTTTTAACATGAGGGCATTTTAAGTCAAAACACAAAAGCACTGTGAGACAAGAATTTGGTGGTGCAATGGTTTAACTTGGGACTGCATAGTTACAATAGACTTTTGACTAAAAAAAATGAGGGTCACTGAGGACCTGATGGAAAATACAGGGCATCAGGTGCACATAGATTAAAGATACATCCCCAGATTTTGTTAAAGACCCCAATCGCTCCCAAAATCCCCACATCACCTCCCAATTCACTGTTTATATGTTTGAACTGTGTCAATTTAAAAACTTCAAGACTAAACTCAGAAGAAATGTTGTCATTCTGGGCGGCTACAACAAAAACAGGAAGTAAACAAGTGGATTATGAGGTCAGCCATGATAACCTCCCATAATCCAATGCAGCATCAAGACTGACACTTGTATCTAACGGTCTTCTACAAATTTAGATGACCCACAGGGGCTTTGCATAGAACTGGGTCTTGATTCAGGCTAATCTTTGGGCAGAAGAGCCAATACTTCTTTGATCTGAATCTCTGAGGAGAGAAATTGCCAATAGTCCGTGGCAATGCTTGCCAGCACAGCATAAACCCCAAGTTTTGAAGAAAAAAAAAAAAGTACTGTGAAACAGCACAAATGATACTGGTGCCACGCTGGGAAAAGCACCAGTGCTCAATTCCCCCAAGCTTAGGAGAAACAGATAAAGCCAGTGAAAAGGCTTTGTGTCAAGCTCTATTAATCCATGGCTGCGCTTAAGAGCTGGCTGTTAAATCATCTGTGAGTGTGCAGTAAGGTAGCTTAGTGCTGATGTTGCACCTCATTCCACAGATGGGAAAACACAGAACCACCACAAGCGAGGCTCCAGTTCCCAAACTGAGACTCAGAAACTCTCGCTGCTTGTTATGCTCCAACTTCAGCAACAAAGTCTCAAAGATTCCCTTCAGTTTCCTGGATGACATCAGATGTATGTGATTTACTGCAGCAGGTAACGACTCACTGTTGTTTGAATGTTATGTTCAATTAGCGTGCCATCAAAGTGTAAAAAGGGCTGATGACGAACGTAGCTGCACCCATCCATGGCACGACTTTGATGACATGTGAATGTTGCTCAGTTTGTTATACAGGAGAGCTACATGCAGATAGATTCAATAAAAAAGGAAAAGACAGCTTTTATTTGTCAAGAGTTTTGTCTGTGTAGCCATAGTCTCATCGAGCTTATTCCTCTTTGCCAGACACCTCCATTGTCCTTTTTCACAGCAGACATTTTGACTTGTCATAGCAGCTCCATTAAGTGTCCCAGTAAGCTGGTCCAGTGAGCATGCACAATAACAGGACCTCCCCTAAGTAACATGCATCCATCGTTCACGTTATTAAATACACCTGTGCTTTTATACTGTTACATGTCAAAATGTCTGCTGTGAAAAAGGCCTATTGTTGTCTAAAAACTATCAATGACCCACACTGTTGTGACATATTTCCAGTGGTGGAAAGGTATTTTCAAGTAGCTACTATACTTAAAGATACTGTGAGGAACCTATAACTGGTTATGAAACAATTTCAATTTAATACTGATGCATCTATATATGACCTTCATACGAGACCATCAGCGAGAAGGTTGACTATTTCTATATAGTTATTCCTAAAGCTCGTCATCGGTGCCTCCAGGTCGGATTCCACGTGAAATCAGACTAAATCATACAGATTCACCAGAAACTCCTCCAGCTCAGACTCCAGCTCAGACACCATTGGGGCCTCCAGCAGCGACCAGCCCACCGCAGACAGACCCAGATCCGGCTTCGCTGCCGCCTTCGACCTGCAGTCTGAGCTCTGGCGGGAGGTGCAGAGCTCCGTGCCCGGCAGCAGCGGCTCCTCCTCCGGCCAGGAGCAGAGCGTTGCCTCGCTGCTCCGCCGGTCCCCGCTGGGAGCCAACACCGACACCACGCTGCTGGAGGCCCAGGCTGTATTGCTGGGCCCGCTGGAGGGAAGGGAGGCACAGGAAAACCAGAACCAGGACTCTAAAGAGAATCTGGTGCTCAGAAACACCGTTTTTGTCCACATGGGGACCGCCAAAATCAACACAAAATTAAAGTTCCTCGTACTTTACGTTACTTTCCATTTTCTGCCACTTTTTACTTCTACTCCACTACATATCAGATATTGTTCTTTTTACTCCACTACATTTATTTGATAACTTTAGTTATTAGTTACTTTGCAGATTCTGATTAGTAATACATAATATAATTAACAAATAATGATGAGTTATTACTATGGATGAAGATAAGAATTTATTGAATGCAGGACTTTTACTTGTAACAGAGTACATACACATTGTGTTATTGCTACTTTTACTCAAGTAAAAGATCCGAGTACTTCTTCCACAACTGCATGTTTCTTCATTGTGATGAACACTGGCATCTATTTTGAGTCGATTCCACATACTGTACACCCACATAAAGATCTACGTCCTCAGTAGAAACCGAAACTGAAAGGAAGTCAGAAAGTATTCAGAGACAGACCAGCATAATGTCTCTTCCAGTATAATAACAAAAATATAGAATATTTCTAGCCTTACTCTTCAAGGTTTATTGCACATAGATTTATTAACTGACTCTACACCTTTACTTAGGAGTTGAATTTAAATTGAAATGGATGACTTGTGTGGATTAGACCTGATCCTGTCAGGATTTGGTCCCCGTTGCCATTCTGGATGTCAAAAGTGAATTTCTTGACTGAGGATCCTTCAGGAGAGATAAATTACTCCAGTCAGAGTTTTACCTCTTAATGGCTACTACACAGTGTGTTGTTAAGAGAGATAGTCATGCCTCCAGGCACAACAGAGAGGCTTCATGCAAATATGAAGAGGGCAGAATTAGAATTCATAACCAGCTGTCCTTCAACAGAGGATTCACGTTCCACTCATTTGAAGCTAAATTAATGTATTTTAAAATCAATACAAAACTCTCTCGAGTGCCTATTCTGCCCTATGAATCTATGAATATGTAATTGGAGGAAACTTGCTCACAAATTAAGAGATAAATGGTTATATTACAATGCATTTGTGTGGTTTGAGAGAAGGATCTGTCCATGTTTGCCTGTCAGTAAAAAGACGATTCATGTCTCTGTTTAAAACCCGGTGAGCCGATATAAATAATTCATGGCTTCAACAATAAATTATTGGCTCAAGTGATAATATGCTGATTTTCTGTGACAGTTATCATCTCACAGGTCTTCATAGTAGACAGCTAAGTAAATGAAAATGTTATTCTGATACATACAGTACAATACATGAATTCAATTTCACATAAATAGGCAATGTGTCACACTTCAAACATAAATCAATCAAAATAAATCAAAATAAATGTCAAACGCAAAGCCGTCATATGTACATAGGCTATATATCAATGAAAAATATACGCTGATAATAAAGTCAAGCAGCTTTTCTTACATTATAAGGGTGCATTGAGGAATATTTTCCTTCAGCGGGGGCTCATAAGGGTTGGTGATAAATGTGAGTCACTCCTCATTGCTGACATTTCAAGCTCTTTAAAAGGGGCAGGCTGACCCAGCTCTGTGTATTTTCTGGGAATTATCCAAAACTCCCAGGTTCCCTGAACTCAAGGGCATCACTTTGTGTTGAAAAGTGTGGGCGACACAAGGGCCACAGGCACAGTTTGAACTTTATGATTGGGGCTTCACAAAAAAGAAAATCTAGAGGAAATGTAATGTGTGTGACAGAATCTCTGTTTACAAGAAAATTAAGAATCAGGATACCAGCAGGTGCATTTTCATATCCCAACTAATAGGCTGAGTGTCCAAATAGCGGGTTTTTTTCTGAGCGCCAGTGTCTTTTTTCAATTGTTCCCAATGAGGAGAAAGCATATGCGGCCGCCTAGAGAAAAACTCTGCACCCAGTGATTTTTTTCAGAGCGCTCTGACTCCGACGGCGCCCTGTCAGCACTTTTCTGCCAGAAAAAAGGTGCTGTATTGACAGTGAGTGATGGAATATTTTGAGAATTAATTTGTTGATAGACCTACCCCTTGGCGTCTAATATGAACCTTAGCATACTGTATTTATTAAAACACAGAGAGGTGCGTTGTAGAGTAGTGTATTGGGATCTCCACCAGGTAAATAAAAAGACCACAAAAAGTTATCTTGATTGTTTCTTATTCTATCTTATTATTAAAAGATATATAGATAATATTTAAATCCCTACATGTATTTTTTAGCTACGGCCACTAGGGGGTTCAGTGAGCCCCATGAACCAACGCAAACTGCGACTGTGACAAAGGCTCAGATGAAACAAGACTCGGTCAAAACCGAGTATATGGCTGGACCGTATATGGTCAAGTCTGTGAATTTGTGGCTAAATTGTTATACAAATAGTCAGTGGTCATGTCTATAATGTTTTATGAACAGTTTTTTCCACTTATATATTAATGTTTGATTGAAAGCCAACTTATAATGAAGCAAATGACATTCAGTAATAGTAAATGGTAACATTTACTAGTCAGTATATTATACATTTTATACAAGGTGAAAAGGTATTAGTATGACATACAGTATGCAAGGTTAAAAGTGTTTCAATTTTTTATTAAAGCATGTGTATCAAAAGCATTCATCATATAAGTGGTGTTCAATATATACATACTTCGCGAAAGTTTATCAGCGTCGAGATATTCCAGCTGTCATCACTGACGTTGTTGCTGCCAGATTTATTCCTAGATGTCGTGTTAATTAGCCTGCCACTGATCGATCCGAACTCCGTTCAGAAAACAAGCATTTTAAAAGTTGTTTGCTGGTCGTCATGGTAACAGACCCGACAAAGTATGAATTCAGACTTTTTACTAATCAGCATCATTATGTAGTTATTTATATTTATTTCAGAAAACAAGCATTTTAAAAGTTGTTTGCTTGTTGTGTTGCGGACAGACTTGACAAATAATGAATTATGTCTTTTTACAAATTGACATCATTATGTTGTTATTTCGGCATCATTTTGATCCGTTTTATTGCAATAAATCACCGCACAGTCTGTTTATTTTGGGTTCATACCTCAGTAGCGACGTGTGGCTGCTAGATAGTCAGTTCATGGCGGAAATGGAGGAAAGCGAAGCGAAAATTTGTACTGTAACACAATACGAGGCACAACATAACGTAACTTAAACGAACATAAACAATAGCACAAGAACAACAACAGCACTATGTAATGTTACATTGAACCGCTGACACGCTCCCCAGAAAACGTAAACACAGAACTGTTCTCCGCCTTTTCATTTTGAAAGAGCAACGACCAATGAGGAAGCACCAGCAGTCGGCCGACCAATCCTGTAACTTCATCACTCAGTCAGTCACTCACTCACTCACTCACTCACTCAGCGACAGACTTTTGCGTCTGTAGGGCTGGCCCTCTGCGGTCCAGCCAAAAAACATTTTCAACATATGCGATTGCAGTCAAAGTCAGTTTACTGCTGTTTGTTCCCAGCTCTGTCCTCATCATCTGTAACTATAATCATGAGGAGTGTTTCTAGTTTAACGCAGCTGTGGTACATTTACTCCAGTACTGTACTTAAAGCTGGAGTCTGCGATCTTGGAGGGCTAGCATAATTTGAAAGTCGCATCGCCTCAGGAGCTCCGTCTAAGCCCCCCCCCTCCCCTCGAAACTCCTTATAAGGCAACGCCCCCCACACACATGCACGAGCACCGCCGCATCGTAACTACTTCACATTTTTCGTAGCTATTTCATCACTAAATTCACTTCTGAAAAATAGTGAGGCGAGAAATCAACGGTGTAGATTTAGAATATTGACAGTTTTACGATGTTCAGCGGAGACGCGCTTTGAGTTCACGCTGGTGCACGCTGAGGGTAGAGTATGAGCAGGGAGGCAGGGAGGCTTCTGATTGGTTCTTTACAACCGGGACCATTTTTAGTGATTGGTAGACGCTTTTACAGGATTACAGCAGCTACAGATGATGGATCTTTTCCAGTCTTTTTTCAGTGCTCATAAGAAACGGATTGCTGTCGGGGTGTAAAGACCATTTCAACCAATATAACAAAAAGTGTATACTGGATAAATCGCATACCCCATCTTTAAGTACAAATCAAGGTACTTGAAATTTCATGCCACTTTCTACTTTTAACTACACTACATTTATCTGGCAGCTTTAGCTACTTTAACTAAGATTTTTACATGCAAAACATATGAAGAGTTTATTAAATATTAGGTTTAGTTATAAATTAAATCAAGGTTGTAGGTTTCATTTAGACAATGAGGGGGACACATATTGAGCGGGGGGTCTGGGGGGGTCCTCCGCATTCTGGTGAATTTTTCTGCACCAATTTCTACCTTTTCTGCATCAATTTATGGTGGAAATGTCTTTATTTATGTAAAGGACAACACAAAATTCAGGCGCCAGGTGACAATTCAAAATAAAAAATATTTATTCTCCTGTAGATACCACACGTAGAACTGTAGTACAATGTAATACTAGAACCGGAAGTTATAATAATGGCGGTTTATTTAAGATTATGTTTACATTTGCTAGTGATTATTTCGGTTGCCTGTCGCAGCATATGTTTTTTTTTATATATTTTTAGCAATATATTAGGGGGGGAGGGGCATTATTAAAAAGAAAGGTGTTACCCTTTAATAATTGTAATTGTAACATTTACTATTACTGTACACCTGTCTACCATTCCTATATTTTAGCTGCTGCACTAGTTCATTTCTTAGATTCTAATTAAATTTTACTCAAGTGAGTTTTTATACATATTTGTATGAACATTGCTGGACGGAGCCAGAGATCTAAAAATTCCAAGTGCTTCATTGTAATTGTTGTTCATTTGACAAAAAGAACTTGAACTTGATCTGAATGCTTCTTTCACTGCTGCCGGTGACACACTTCAAATCTGAAATCCCCCGAGAATCAGAGACACTGTAACCTTTACTACAAGGTAATTAAAGGGTAATTTGTAGCTGGAAAAGAGATCAAATGATGAGAGGTATGGTGTGCTGATGCAGCAGCAAGAGACCAAATTAAGAGTCAACTAGAAAAGTGCACTCAGTAGAGTGCAGATCTTCGCCAGATGTGTCTGCAAGGACCACTGCTGTAATGTTTGATTGAATGAATACAAGCCAGTTGCCCGTCGTCTAGACCGCAAGCGTATCAGACGCGTTTTTCACTCGCACGTAACAGATGGGCTCTTATTTTAATCTATGCAGCTGTCTGCATCGGCTCCGTGCAGCTAAACTCATGGATGTATAAAAAGAATTAGATACAGCGTCGGAGGTGGGGCCCCGTTCATTCCTATGAAAGTTGCTCAGCGGCGCACAAAGCAAAAAAAGCTTGACTTATGAGTATAAAAGTACCTGGATCTGCCGCATCAATTGGGTCCATAGAGGAGGCGCAGTAGCGCCGCCTCCGAGTCTCGGCCTGGGTCTCATTCACATGAATGGAGGAAGGGAAATAACTCTAGATTTGGCTATTAGTGCATTTTACAAATTTTAAGACCTAATGATTTAAATAAGGGCTATTCAAGTGTTCATACTGGGAAGTTGATTCACCTAAAAAAAAATGATTGGCTGATTTACAGATGTCTCTTTCCCAATGTAAGTCTAGGGAAAAAAGTATTTTTGGGCCAAATGGCATCACGTGAAGGACACGGAAGTTGTAATTTCACCGTTTGGTCACTATGTAAAATTTGCTTCAAAGCCCGGCATACATACATACATACATACATACATACATACATACATACATACATACATACATACATACATACTGTACATACATACAATTGTTTTACTAGTTGTGCAAATCAGGAGAGAAACAATTCGTAATCTGTAGCGGACACAAGTCCAAACTGAAGCAGTTGTTCATGACTTGCGGCTGGTTAAGAGTAGTGAGGAGTCAACAGACAATGACAATACAAAACAGTCAATAAAATATGTTGTCAAAAAGTTTGAATAACTGCAACCGCGAGAGGTTGTTGAGCATGCAGTCATAAATTAGCACAAAAAATATTAGGCTGATGGGTCCAGCAGTATGCGAGATTAGCCGTGGACAGAGACAGGCAGACAGACAGACAGATGCACACACACGTATACACATAACCGAATACATAATCTCCTGGTGAAAATAATATATAATGAAATGAAACAGTGGCTAAGTGTGAAAAGAGCATTTTGTCAACATATCAATACCAACACAATGAATACTATGAAAATGTTATTGGCTTTAGGTTATATTACACTTCAAAATAGCATCATGTGAAAGGGACAAAGAAAAAACAACAGTGTAAGGGCATTCTGGGGCATCCCGAGGCGTTGCCATGGTAGCTGGAATACACTATCCCTCCAGCTTGTTCTGGGGTTCGCCCCAGGGTTTCCTAAAACTTGAATGCCTCCCAGGTAACCTCCAGATGCCAAAACCATCTCAACAAGATACTACAGCTTCTCACTTTATCATTCAAGAGGAACGTAGTCACTGTGTAGCCTATCTTTTAAAGTCTATTCAAGAGCATTTAATTCTAAAAAGACAGATATTGGATGGAGTATCACTCAAGCTTCTGTTTAGTCCAAGGTTACCAAAAACTGACAAAAATGATAAAAAAAATAAAAAAAATCAAGTGTATTTATTAAAATGCAATAAAATGTATGATTGCTCCATTCAGTTTAGGCATGCCCTTGGCTAGCATATCTGACGTGCATGGAGTGCAGTCAGTTATTAGTCACACCAGTGTTTTACAAAATACCATGACAAAGGTCTGCTGTTGCAATAGGCAGGAAAAATGGGGAACTCGCATTTTGACAGAAATGCTTTTCGTCGATTGGGAAAACATCTGAAAAGCTGAGAGAGTCAAAGTCATTTTTATTGATAAATAGATTTAAAGCATTTTTAGGGAACTGTTAACTGTTGAGCACACTGGAATTTTGAGGACGCATTTATCTGGATCATTACCATTGTGACGGAAGGAGACATGATGACAGCTGATGTGACCAAGCAAGAGAACATATTGCTGCTATCGGTATTATGTTTTTTTGAGCTGCCTTCCATAACGAAGTCCTTTAAATCTGACGAGGATTTTGCCTTCTTAAGTTTCATAGAAATACAGCCGTTCTGAGCTTTTTTCACCAGGATGGAGATGTGTGATGACCATGTCAGGTTCTCTGTGATGTTGATTCCCAGAAACTTAAAACTCTTCACTTGCTCCACCTCAGCGCCATTGATGTAGACTGGGTTGTGTGTCTTTGTTTTGCTGCAGTTGAGCAATAGGTTGTTCTCTGAGCATCACTCTGCAACTTTGTCAATTTCCTCTCTATATGAAGTCTCGTCATTGTTTGTAATCTGGCTGATGATGGTAGTGTCATCTGCAAACTTCACAACAAAGCAGTTCTAATGTTTACCATGTTCACCATCTTATTTTAGTCACCATGTCACCATGCAAACATTTGCTAATTAGCACTAAACACAAAGTACAGTTGAGGCTGGTGTTGTTAGTTTTGAAGTTATTTGGTCATAGTATGGGACAAATATAAAATTTGACAGAATGATGGCGCTAAATAAAAGGTTAAGGGATTAGGTTATTACAATGGGAAGTTATTACAATTCATCCTCTGGTGACCAAGAGTGTCTGAACCAAATGTCACTGCATTCAATCCAATAGTTGTCAAGATTGTTCAATTTTTCAGAATTCATCATCTGGGAACCATGAATGTCTTCTACAAAAGTTTGAGCCAATGTTGCAGATGAGACATTTCACTGAATAGCTAAAAACTTTGACATGCTGGTGCTCATTAGATTTTATCCACTAGGGACCTTTAATATCTTTCGCATTTCAGGGCAAAATATCCAATAGAAACACAAATGTAAACCTCATTGTGGCGCTAGAATAAAAGTCAGGGGATCACCGAAGTCAGTAGTATTCATCCTCTGGGGACCATGGATGTCTGTACAAATTTTCACAGCAATACATCCAATAGTTTTTGAGATTATTCAATCTGTACTAAAACATTGGATTGACCAAGTCAATCGACAAAGAAAGGTCCAAGGTATTCTTCTAGCAAAAAGTTAGAAAGCCTTTACTCTAAAAACATAGACATAGACAATACTACATGTTAAGATAGAGCTGGGTTGTACCCAAGCCGATTAAAGACTTTTTAACTTTTTGCCAGAAGAGCACCTTGGACCTTTCTTCTTTTTTGAACTAAAGCACCTTCATTACATTTGTTTGAACTTCCGAGCACTCCGGACCATTTCATTGTTTCAATTGACAAAGTGTCTAAAGATAGAGGGTATTGTATGCTGTCAAGTCAATTTTATGACACTCTCTATCCCTAGACTCTCGATTTGGAAAAGGAAAGGAAATAAAAAATTTAACGGAGAAAGAAATAACAAAAGAGGGATCCGTCTTCCGGGCCGGACAGACACACAATAGATATGTGTATGAACCAACCATTGCCATCCATAGAGTCACACCGATACCATGGCTAAAAAAAGATATTGCATCACAACTCTAACTTAAATTATGTCCGCATACAGGCAGCTTTGCATGCCTATTGAACTTGCAGCACACACAGTACACTTCAAATGTATTTTCTTTTTTTTTTTTTTTTTTCTTTTTTTTAAAGATTATTTTTTGGAGCTTTTTATGCCTTTATTTATAGGACAGTGGATAGTGTAGAAATGGGGAGAGAGAGGGGGCGACATGCGGAAATGGCCACAGGTCGGATTCGAACCCGGGCCTACCGCGGCACTCAGCCTTATGAGCGCCCACACACCAGCAGAGCTAGCGGGGCGCCCCAAATGTATTTTCTTAAGTCTAAGTGGTGCAATTTGCTATTGAGGAACCGGTAGTCTTGCTCTATTTCACTGGATTTAAGTGCAGCTGTGCCTCAGTTATATACTGTTCATTCAAACTTGTCTTTAGTAAAATATATCCTCTCAGACAGGTGTTTGAATGCAGATGAAGAAAGCTTGTGTTGAAATACTCTGTTTCATTTTAACTGTACACTCAAACATAAAGTAGAGAGGATAACAGTAAAATCTTTCAAATGGGAATTTGATTTGACACCGTATCTTTGGAACAAAAGATTTTTTCTTCCCATTGACTTTCTTTGAATAATTTACCATATATTATGTTTTGTATAGAGTGACAGCACTTTATTCTGAGATACAAAGGCGTAGGAAATTTATAAGATAATAGAGAATATATTTAGGAAATCACATTCACACAAGGAAAATTGTCAAAGGAGAGCCTGCCTGTGTTGTTACTCTAGTCTCCCGGTGAGCCACTTAAAACTAATCACTATCATGATATTGGATCCTTTTTCTAAGGAGCATCAGCGATGTCCTGCTTCTATTTCGGTTCAAGTCAAAGCACAGCGTAATGCATTCTGGTTAATATCCAGCTACAGTTAGTGTCTGGCTTCATCAGCTCAGACACAGACTTCCTGCTGTTATAGCATCCTGGTCTCAGTCCTCTGGGAGAGTCTCAACCGCTAAAGGCAGATCACCTCGGCACTGACTCAATACTTATCAAATATTCACAAGAGGCTGGATACATAATGAAACTAACATGTCTTACATACGATCAGTCACTGTTATTGGAAATAACCGAGACGCTACTTGAAAAGCGTCTTTAATGGTTCATGAAAGCGTGTTGTGATCTCCAAGAATTTGATAACTGCAGGGCAAACGCATGTAAAACTTTTCATTCATACTGATGGCTGAACATTTTTTCAGCTGTGTAAAACTGGCTCCCAATACATGTGTCATTCATGTATCATTCAAGGTAAATAGTTTTTTTTATTCCCCACTATTGATTTCTTGCTTTCTGTCACTCATCACAGACGTCCACCTGTAGTCTGTGGCCATGTACTAAGAAGCTGAGGCTTAGAGAGTGAGGCAAGGTCAGATCTCATTTAATATACATGTTGCCTCTACGGAGAGCACACTGAGAGAAAAACTAGAGTAGAAAACACAGCAGAGAAAAACACTGCAGGCTTGTTTTTATGGTGGGATAAAATACAGCACGCTTGTCAGGATTGTTAGAGACGTATCAACTTTACAAACTTTAACAACTTCCCGATACATTCATGAAAACCGATCCCCGGTGTCAGATCTCATAAGCTCTTTATACGATATTATGTCAGCTGTGAAATACAGTAGAATGAGGTGCCAATCAACCAGGCGAGGATGTAAAATTATGGCCACTGATGCTTCAGCCTAAAGCCCCAGTGAGCAGCGTAAAAGCTTCATGACAGACAATTTCTCCAAGACTCCAAAATATGTTCAGACATTTTCAGGGAGGTGTTTGTAGTTGTCACAACGATGCGTCAAAATATATATAACGTTTGAATTGCTGCCCATATCTCCAATTTTCTTTTCAGAGATTCAAAGTAGGTGTTGTGTGTTGTCATTGACAGCTGCTTCCCCGAAAAGAAAAAACAACCAAATGAATCAGAACTGTGTAGGTGGGATTAAGAATCTTCAGAGCTGTAGCTAACCACTGAGGACACTGGTCCTCTGTATTTGGGGGAGGGGTTGCAAGGGAGGATGGGAATTAATATTTTTAGAATCCATCTGTTTAAACGTTACTACTTTTATGCCATCAAAATAACAAATAAATAAAGGCTTTAGGTTCCCCCCCTGGAATTGTGTTCCTGCCAGTGTGGAGACGGCTTACAAACAACACTGAGACCTTCATGTTGGGACATAAAATTATAATTGAAAAGTAACCTGAATAAATAAGATATGTAAAACCCTAAAGATTTTATTTGGGTCGGAGTCATGACCTCAATATTTCTAAAACCCCGGCTATGGCCATGTTTTTCTTCTTGTCTGAAGGCAGCCATTGAAAATTGCCACAAAAATATCAACAAGCATGGATGAGACTGATCCAGCTGTACAGGTAGTTGTAAGTTGGCGTACAATAATAGCAACTGTTAAATCGCCATCTGTCTTTGATCAATGCAAAAAAATGTAAAGCTAACCGCCCCTAGCTCCTGCGACGACTGAAAACTGGTGTCTCTCTCAGACAGATACGTCACTTGCTACTGATTTGTTAGGGCAAAATGACAATGGCTCCCAAACAGAAAACGGTTAACATAATGTGGACTGAAACAATTAGTCCATTAATGAACTAGAAATGCACTCGGAGAGCGCAGGACCTCCGCCAACGCGTGACTTTAAAAAACAGATCACAGCTCACAGCTGGCGGTACAAACATGTGACAAACGTCACTTACAAAACAAAACACCGGTCTCCTAGTTAAAAGTCCTGTGTTTGTTGGACCCATCCAATTCCTCTCCTTTCATACAAATGCCTTTTTGGTCAAAGGGGGTGGTTTATGATGACTTACAAGTTTTGTTCAGAAAGATCATCTTCATAAATGAACACCACTTTTGTGATTTTTGAAGTGTGAATGCAATCACCAGAAGTAAAAAGCTAACGTTATAGGCTATAAATGAACTTCACCACGGTCACATGAGCGTGAGTATACACAACGAAACTGTAAAGGCGGACAATTTGGCGTGATGAAGTTTGTAGTCTCATTGAGCCACTTGTTAGCAACCGCCTTTTTTAGGACACATAAAGGCTTCAAACTTCATGAGTGGGATATTTATTGATGTATTTCATATCGTAGAACGAAAAAGTAAAATCTCTTCAGCTTGTGTTAACTACAGACCTTATTTCAGGCATCTCACTAAAAACCCATTCCAGAAAAAGGAACAGGAAGTGCTAAAATGCTAACTCATTTCCGGGTTTTAGGCTCATTCCTGCACCACTCTAAGTTTTACCAGAACACATAAAGTAACACACAAGTCTGGCTGAAAGGATTACTTAACAAATAATAAATCCATATGCACGACAAATTTTGAAACTAAGAACAAAGGCAGGCAGAGAAAATATATCAGTCAATTAAAGAAGCATGTCATTATAATTATACACCAGAATAACACTGCTGTCATGGCCTAAAAGGGATGATGATTTTCTAATCATGCACAGTTGAGAAAAAACAATTCATCTGAACGTCACTGAGTGGCATAGCAACACCTACTTGTAAAGAATATAAAAAGACAAGATTATATGTCGGAAGACTCTTTCATACATTTTTAACATCTTTTTTTCAAGGTCTGGACAACTAAACTGCTGTTAATGTCATTTCATATGTTTGGATTCTTGCATTTGCTAAGTGAAAATGTCATGTAGACGGCGTAGGGCGGCGCTCCCCTACAAATAGTATCACATTCTCCCATTCAGTCCTCACTGTGAAAGCTCAGATTACTGTGGATAAGGACACAGTCACGCGGGTCAAACTATGATAGAATGAATAAGCAGAAGAGCACAATAGTTGACATCCAATGTTTGTATCGTGAGCGACATGTTTCCTCTGTGTCCTGGGAGTCACGGTGGACTGCTGCAGTTCCTTCTCTACAGAGTAAAACAGCAATAACAACCAAGAGATGAACCCCTATGATTGAGGAGGAGGAAGCAGCGGGCAGTCCCTACACTGATAATTCAAGTTTAATCTGAGCTCTGCAGGCGCGCACACAAAGAGCGAGCCGTGCACCACCACAGATTTACTCCCAGTAGCCTAATGTTATCAAACCGCAGCAAACAAACACACACACACACACACACACACACACACACACACACACACACACACATACACACACACACACACACACACACACACACACACACACAAAGGGGTTAGAGAGAAGTCTGGATATAACCTGAATTACACTGATTGCCAAAAAAGTTATCCTTGATAAGGACGGAATTGCAACAAAATTGTGTTTACATGCTGGGAGCTGATAGAAGGGACTATCTGCTGCAATAGAGAGCATGATATGAATCACATTCAGCTGCCAGCGTGTTTGAAAGAAGACTCCCAAAAAGTGGAGAATGGCTACATTCACGCACAAAACGATGAGGTAATTGTTGCCATGGAAACATTGATTAAACTGACAGGCAACTGAGCCACAAGTCCAGCCACAGATAGATAGATATTTGACAAAATAAAGTAGATAAAACAGACATGCTACAGCTACTGAACTTTGTTTTTGAGGAGGTTTTTAAAAGGCCTTTGCTTGTTGCTTAGTAGCACGTAGATATAATTGTTGGTTTGGTCTATAGAGTAAAGACGTTGTCCTCTGGGAGACACCCCAGGCAAAAACATTGTTTTTCATGCACTGGTGAATTTTGAGATTTGGGGCTATTTTGCTTTTATAACGTGTCTTCTTTCAGACTAGTGGAAAGAAAACATCCAAAATACACATTTAGGTCTCTATTTCACTACACTTTCTCACTTGCGTACATTGGAGTGGGCAAATATGCTGCTTTATTCAAATGCATGTATATATTTATTAATGGAAATCAATGAACAGCACAGAACAATGACAGATATTTCCCAGAAACCCTCACAGGTACTGCATTTAGCATAAAAAAAATGCTTGAATCATAACAGGGCAAACTCAAGCCCAACAGGCAACAGCTGTCAGTGTGTCAGTGTGCTGACTTGACTATGACTTGCCCCAAAACTGCATGTGATTATCATAAAGTGGGCATGTCTGTAAAGGGGAGACTCGTGGGTACCCATAGAACCCATTTTCATTCTCATATCTTGAGGTCAGAGGTCAAGGGACCCCTTTGAAAATGGCCATGCCAGTTCTTTCTCGCCAAAATGTAGCCTAACTTTGGAGCGTTATTTATCGTCCTCCCTGACAAGTTAGCATGACATGGCTGGTATAGATTCTTTAGGTTTTCTAGTTTCATATGATATTGACCTTCACAGTTACTCTAAAAGTGAATCTGTTACAGCCTCTGAAAGACAGTAAAGTTGGTCGGGGTCTCAGGGGATTAAACATAACATTTCAGAAAACTTGTAATACAAAAACTAATCGTCTCAATGAAAGTAATCAACTGAGGAAGTTTCATGTTCCTATCTGGTTAGTTAAATATTGTACCCTATTCACCTGTAATGTCTAGCAAAATGTATGGAATTTACAATACTTGTCTTTAAAGACCGTTTTCTCAGGTTTTTCTCAGACTCTGAGCCAGAAATCTGCTCTTCAGTAGTACTTACATCCACCAGTTTCATTCCTATCTACAGTATATTCTGAAGGGTTTTACAGAGGGGTTTGTTCATATATCATTCATAGCCTGATTTATATAATATTTTATTCCTCAAAACATGGCGAAAATGTTTTTTTTATGTCTGTTGACAGTATTTTCAGATTTATAGAGTGATAAAAGAGATATCTAAATCCTCTGTAAAATTCTTTAACTCTAATATGTCAACACAATGAAACAATAATTTTGAGCCTGGCTTTATCCAGTGTTCAGATATCTGTTCTGGAAATGTTTGCACATTAGCACATATTTGAGATAATGCCTCATTTGCATATTTAAACATGCATTTTCAGAAAACTTGTAATACAAAACATAATTGTCTTAATATAAGTAATCAACTGGGGAAGTTTTATGGCAATATCTATTCATTTTTTTCAATTTCAGCAACCTCTTCTGGTCATGGAATCAGTAAGACTATATTCATGCTTACTCTCTGAGGGCGTTCACACTTTCAGTTCAACGAATCAAACCTTTGTGAGCCAATCATCTCGTTGCTGTCAAACTTTAAAACTGTTCCTTTCTCTGCGGCTTTCAGCTGTCATGTCAGTGTCAGATCGATGAGACCCACCTCCACCCCATTCACCTCCAGTTCTCATCAGCGTCTATGGGTCCTTCCACAGAGCTTATCTTTGAAAAAGTGAGTGAAATTAAGACGTGTTTGCGACAACCTTTAAATGTCACCCCTACTGTCAGAATGAAGACACTAAACTATACTATCTCCTGGTTGCTTTTAGCTATCATGTCTTAATTGGTGGATGATTTAGCGCTAAGAGCTGTTGTTAGTGTGTTTGCCCTTGGGTAATGTCAAGTCTTTTGTCAACAGCAGTCGATGTACCTTGAGTTATGCCCCGTTGTGCTGATGTGTCACATTTGGCAAGATGAATGATCACAGCAATATATTCATCCTCACTGTAGCAATCCATCAGATGTCAACGTTGTCAAGAGAGCAAAAGCCTGCTGCATGGGTTGCCGCTTGCTTCTTGCAGAAAATTTGAAAGAGAAAGCAGCATATGAATGAGGCATCAACGCGAGTTATGTGAGTTTATTCAATACAATGCAGATAAGACATAAACAGCACATGACAGCTGAATGACAGTGTGATTCAACGTTCAGTGTCAGTGAATTTAAACAAGACTAATTTTAGCTCTTGATCCTCCACAGTTAAAGCTGGGTAGGCAGTTTATTTTTGGCGTCATTGGGCAAAAATTGCAGAATAACCTTTCAGCATATTTTAATTCAAGTGGTACCCAGAGCAGGCAGTTTTCTGGAAAAGGCAAAAAAAGAAACGCCAGAAGTTGAAAATACAGCCCTCATCCTGCAGCTCTCCTCTCTCCCCTATTTGTCCTGAGCCCCTCCCACCAAACGAGCACGGGTATACGTAGTGGCAAACGGTGGATTTACAACTTCCGTGTCCGTCAGGTGATGCCATTGGGCCCAAAGAGACTTTTTCCCATAGACTTACATTGAGGAAAGAGACGTCTGCAACTCAGCGGATATTTTTTCTTTCAGGTAAATCAACTTCCCAGTATGAACACTTGAATAGCCCTTATTTAAATCATTAGGTCTTAAAAGTTGTAAAATGCACTAATAGCTGAATCCAGAGTCCTCAATTCATGTGAATGAGCCCCAGACCAAGGCTGGACTGAGGGCCGGGAGGTGGAGTTAAAGGAAATGCTACTGCGGAAGATCGCCGGATGATCTGGGTACTTTATCACTCGGCATTCGAGCCATTTTGGATTCATGCGCCACTGAGCAACTCTCATAGGAATGAACGGGAGCTCGCCTCCAACGCTGTATCCAGTTCTCTTTATACATGGTATACGCACACGCTTCATACAGAAACCTGTACTAGTACTAATCGTTCATTTCAAACATCATCCCGATCATCATTGTGATCCTGGTGCTGTCATACAGACAATTCTATGAGAATTACGTCCTGTTTTCTTTGCAAACTTGTGGGCCTACAAAAGCCCTTTGAGATAACATACTGTGATTTGAGGCTCTAGTGAGCTACAATATCGGCGAAGCCTTTAGATGGAGAGAAAATGTTGCCAATAGTCAACCCGTTCTCAGTCCCAACTTATCAATTACCACCAATTGGTAAGTGCCTCTCGGCATTGCATACCGACACACGGAGACACCCTTTAGCGAATGTATGCAAATTAAGTCCATTGTAAACCCACCCACGGCATTATTTGACTATCAGAGCAAGTGGCGTAGTATTAAGAGCGTGATAGTCCGCTAAGGGCGGGCAGGAGAGGTGGTGGATGGGTCAAACAAACACAGGACTTTCAACCAGGAGACCACTGTTCGCAGCCTGTGTTGACTTATTTTGCACGTCAGGCGTTAGTCACGTTACTCATTAGTCCTGTGAGTCCTGTGAGTCCTGTGAGTCCCGTGAGTCGCTAATCACGTGAGTCGTTAGTCACTCGGAAGTCACATGAGTCATTAGTCAGTGAAGTTAACGTCAACCCTGACGGTTTCCAAAACCTAACTAAGTGGTTTTATTGTATAAACTTAACTTGTGAAAACAGAAGTTCATTTTGAAAGGACTCTCTGCATGTAACAAGCGTATATAGAAACGCCATCCCTGACACGTCTAACAGTAACGCAAGTTCGATCCCTAAGGGCACTGACCAAGCGGCGGTATTTGACGAGTTGGGAGTGAGAATGTGTTGTAATAGTTTCGCCTTCTGTTAACTATAGCCGCGAGCATTTGGCTGCAGTTAGCAGAAGCTAAACTATTAGCAGCACTTTCTCTCCATCACTGTCAGACTCGTTTTGATAAGTCTGTCTTCCTTTTTTGGGGTTTCTTTGCAGTGTAGGCAGTTGTTGCCAATGCTGGAATAGCAACTTTTCCTGCAGGATATTCCGCCGTTGAATCAAGCTTTCACCGAAGGGACGTGCAGGCGCATCTGAATTTGTAGAACAACCAATAGGAACGCCCCCTCTCTGAAATGACCTGTGATTGGCCAAAGTCTCTTGTCACAGGCTAGATTTCCTAAAGCCTGAAAACAGAGCCATGAGGAGGTGGAGACATCTAGTTTTCTCTCAGAACAGTTGAATTACAATATGCTGAAAGGTTATTATGGAATTTTTGCCCAATGATGCCAAAAATAAACTGCCTACCCAAAGTGTTGAATTCAATGCACAGAAAACAGAGGCAAGGATTACACATCACACAGTAGTAGATGTATCACTGCTCCTAACCCACAAAACACCAATGAACATTTTTTTTAATCACGTCTCTTTGTTTCTCCACTTGAGGTATATAAAGGCACAAAATTCAATCAGCCATGTTGTTGTGGAAACTCCCATCAAGCCACTCCAGTCTCTGCTGCTACCACCTGAGAGTGTTCCACTTTTATTACTATTTATTCCTGAAAATTGGCTGCAGGCAGTGTAAAGTGGTGGGGAGAGTGCTGAAGCTAACAGCGAAGGCCATATTTTCTCTCTTAAAAGAAAACAGTGGGAGGCAGCACAGTCTGTTACTGGAATCAAACACATGGCTTCAGGGTCAAGAATCATGGCAGAGATGCTGTTCACAGCCTTTGATAGGAAGTTGGAGGCTGACCATATCAGCGGAAGGAAACTCATGTGTTTAGAGAACTCAAGAGACCAGTGTAGTGTAGTATATTAGGTGAATTAGAGGGGATTTTGCTTCAGGAAAGGAAAGAAAACGTTTTAATGTCGAGTTAAAAACAGTTTCTAAAGTGTGGTAAATTAGTCACTTTTGAATTTTGCTTTATTTAGCAAAATACTAGAGAGGATGGAGATAATACTGGATTGTTACAAGTCACTCAAGCTTACTGAACAACTCAAGTATGATGAGAGGAAATAATGGGGTGTTGCACACATAAACAAAGTCTGAAAAACAAACTCTGTTTGTTTGTTTGTTTGTTTGTGGCATTCATTTATCTTCTAAAGTGAGAGTGCAAATATTTTAAAGTCAAATTATTCATTCTATTCATGAAATTACTGAGTTTAGTTTACTGAGCTCTCCATTTCATCTTAAAGATGGATTTGAGCACAATTGCATTTTTCTAATGAGCAGAAATGAACTAAATAGCCTTGCAGGAGTTTTGAACTTCCTGTATTTATTCTATTTACTATTTTTCCACTTTCCTAAGAATAAACTTTTGACATATGGTGACAAATTAAAGGAAATTCATCATAAAGTGTCTTAGTAAGGTGCTGGATTTCTGAACGGGCATATCAGGCACACTCAGGGGCCTTAAGACCCCATCTTTGCCATGACTGATCAGCCTCAACATTTGCCTCACCTATTAAATTCACTATAGCCGTGTTTCCACCAAGCAGTTCAGTCCAGTTTAGATCGGATATTTTTGCATTTCCATGAGCAGAAGTTGTGGATGGTGCCAATAGAACCGCTCCATTCTTGGCACCACCTCGATCGAGATTCCAAGTGAGCTGAGTCAATAAATCGTTTTTGATTAGCCAAGCTACCGTCAATAGCGACCCCTTTGAAATTGATGTC
This sequence comes from Sebastolobus alascanus, assembly GCA_916701645.2. NCBI lineage: Eukaryota > Metazoa > Chordata > Actinopteri > Perciformes > Sebastidae > Sebastolobus > Sebastolobus alascanus. The sequence goes on from CAKAOJ020000032.1 coordinate 3,189,031, forward strand.
ACGGCAGTTTCACATGCCGTCGCTACAGCGATCAGCTGAGAATCCCGCCTACACTGAAGGGGTACTATCGTCAGTGGAAACACGGCTAGAGAAAAGGACCTGGTACCTGGTAAAAGTGAGTCAAGGCAAGTCAAGCAAAGCCGTACCATGCAATGGAAACATGGCACATACAGTATACCTCATTGTTCCCAATCCTAGTTGGAGACTCCAACGCCAAGCTACCTTCACTCCAGTCACTTCAGCCATTTTTATGGCATGTCTATGGCTTACGGCTTCAGTTAGTTTTCTCTGCCTTTTCTTGTAGCTTTTCTTGTTTTGTTTTCACTTTAGTAGATATCTACTATGTAAGTTCTTGGAGTCTGAAATTACTCAAGTGGTGTGTTCTCTACGCTTGGGCCTTAAGTTAAAGGGCTCAGTCATGTTGTTTTGCTAACCATCCAGAGGCCTTAAATATTTAGTATCTTAAATATTCAAGCTGGTCTCATACACCTTTCGTAGCTATACCTACAAAAAGTAATGCACAGTAATTCGTATGTATCCCACAAAATCAATTTGTGTGCAATCCACGTAATCGTGAACCTGGAAGTATAAAGAGCAACAAATGGCGGGTAGAGAGGAGGTCGGGGAGGATGGGTGGGTGTTTGTACCCCGTGTGAAACCAAAAGTCAATGTTGATATATTTGTCACATAACTTCTGTACTTAAAGGTCTCATATTATGCTCATTTCCAGGTTCATATGTGTATGTTAATGTTCTACTAGAACATGTTTACATGCTGTAATATTAAAAAAAAAACTCTATTTTTGTCATACTGTCTGCCTGCATATAGCCTATTTCAGCCTCTGTCTGAGAAACTCTGATTCAGAGCCTGTCTCCTGCGGTCTCCTCCCAGTCTGCTCTGATTGGTCAGCGTTTCCGGGTCTCTGCTGTCAATCAAACGGCTTCAACACAGCGTCACTGCCCTCCCCGCACTGCAGCCGGAGAGCAGGAAGAGAGATTCACTGAGTTTGTCCGCGTTTCTAAAGTTAAAAATAAACTAATTAAAAGTTTTATAAACCAGAAACTTCACACAGCGCACGTTCCCGGAGGAATCTGATCCGAAGTCGAGGAGAAATGAACAACATCTGCGGCCAAGATTCCGGGTTTTCTGCCGGTTCTGCTCCGGTAAATATGCTATTTTTAGCTCCTTCACGTTAGCTCAGTATTTACATTATGCATAAACTCTGTAAACCGTAAACATACACTCTGTTTTACGTTTGTCTTTACAGGTCCATTTGTGAGAAACGACCGACAGAAGGAGAAGACCCAGTGAAGAAGAAAACGTTTGCTGTGAGCAGATAGTTCTGTTTACATGGGAGATACAGAGGTAACATGTTAGCATGTAGCTACATGTAACTGTGTGTAAACACAGCGAACATCAGGGGGGAAAACAGAAGATGTGAAACAGTAGTCAGTTCATTATTTCTGGTAAAAGACACCTGATAAACGTATGAAAGTAATCAGAGTAATGGTATATTATTTACTGTAGGAGCTGTCTCTGTGTGTTATCATGACTACAGACCGGTTAACGTTACACTTAGCGTAGTTTACCATGCTGGAATAGACTTTATCCTGTAGTGTCAACATAACTGAAGGTGGAATTACTGATCTTATATATAAAAACTGCTCAGTAACCACAGTACTGAGTCCATGTTTCAGAGTAACTTAGACAGTTATTGCCATATTTATGCTGTGAAATGTTTGTCAAAGCTGCAGGTTATCTGTTCACGTTCAAAATACTGTGTATAATTAATATTGTCATCTGTCTACTGAAATAAAGTTTGACTGTGAAACAGAAATGTGTTGTGTTGCTTACAGTCACTATTTACTACCTGTACCCTTCTACATGCATGACATAAAATTAATTTTCCATATCACCTGTTTAATCTGTAATTACATTACTTTGTGAAAACAGATGTTATATTTATCTAATACCACAAGATCATTAATTGTAAATTTAAAAATGACAAAAACCCTCCTTAAAAATGCAGCTCTTTATTCACAATAATAACACTGAATTATAAATTTGGTACACATAATTCCAAAAGCAGCAAAGCCATGACTTGTATGTAAACTGTCCACATCATGTCCTCCTTCAGAGTAAAGGCTTTCTTGTAGAGTGAAGTTGTGTCAGCTGGTAGTACTTCATCCTGGTGCATCTCCATGTTGATCAGGTCACTCAGATGACCTGTAAAACATGACAGATTCAGTGTTAGAATATACTGTCATGTAATAATATCAAGGTGTATAACAGTAACATCATCTTCTAACATGTGTAGTTATGGCAACAGCTACAAACAGTGTAAAATGATAAATCATTTTTATCAAGTATGCAGGAAGAAATGGATTACACAGAACTTTTGACTTGGAGTGTAACTTGTGTTGTCTGTATCAAAAGCTAGACCTAGAAGCTTAGACTTTAGTAAACCTTTATGTATTATTTAGCCCAAGACAACAAAGAAGCTGCCAGTATTCACGTTGTAATGTCTTTTAATAGCTCTAAGAGGGAAGTAACGTTACAGAGAAGACGTGGATTTCTGCTCTGAGCTCACGGCATCTCTCTCTCTCTCCCTGCTCGCTCGTCCACTATAACTCCGGTAATCCGTCACAAATTCGTACAGTTTGACTGTTTGTTTTTCACCTGAGCTCCTTCAGGACAGTCTGTGGAGTGAATCTACACACACTCAACACATCTGTAACGCAGACAGACACACCAGAGCAGAAGGTTTGCATGTAAACAAAGCCCCGGTGGAGCCACTATGAAAGCTAGCGGCGTTCGCCGTGCAACATGCTAACGCTAACAGGCAAACAGTCTGCTAAATAAACAGAAGCTAAAACAACATAAACATGACAAACTTACAGCTTCCAGGTTTGAAGGTAGGTCCCAAACAGCCGGTACGGATCCATCCTGAGCTTCAGTTTGCAGTGAATCCTGTAGTCTACTGACCCGTGTGTTTTACTGTTGCTGTGAGGACATTTCAGTCAAAAATCACCTAAAACAGCTAAAAGATGAAGTGTATCCACTGGGTCTTCCCGTCCTCAGATGATGGGAGTACATGAAGACCTTTCTGCTGGTTCTTGCAGACTAACAGAAGTAGTAGCATGCTTTGCTTGTCCTGTTAGCAGGTCTGTGATTATACCGAGGAGAACATGGCGGACAGCGAGAAATTCAGCGAGCAGCTCAGAGGGCGGGCTCACCTAGCAGGAGGTAAGGAGGGAGGGAGCTGTTGTGCTGGAGTAGAAAGCGGAAAGCCATATATGGCTCGAAAAGGCCTTTTGACGTCAGGAGTGGCAGGAATGACGAACAGCGCCACTTCTGACACATTTTCCGAGAGATGGAGCAGGAGAAAAAGAGAGAGGATGGTCTTTTATGATACTTCGGTGGTCTCTAGACACACTGGGGACAGATATTGATGTTTATAAGACATGGAAAAGTGCATTTTGCATAATAGGTGACCTTTAAGGTTTAACCCAAACCAGAATCTTTTCCTAAACCTAAGTAGTTTTGTTGCCTAAGCCTAAACAAGTTATTTCCTGTGAGGGCGGAAGTTTATTTTGAAAAGACTGTATGCAGGTGATGAGCAGAAATGGACACGTGTTGCTAGACATTCATAGGGAAACGCATAATGGAAAGTGAGGAGTAACTTTTCGTAAGATAACATACCATTGTATGAGGATACGTTGAAATATTCAGTATCTTTACTCTTCAATTTACTGCGTTTTGCACTTCTGGTTAGATGTTAAACTGCATTTTGTTGTCTCAGTACTTGTACCCTGTGTAATGACAAAGTTTAATCTAATCTAATCTATCAGCCAATATAGAGTCCAGTTGAATATTTATTTTTATACCATTTTGGGGGGTTTCCCATTACATTATTACATATTACATTATCTGTGTGTTTTGTCCTTGGCATAGTTTTTCTAAACCTAGGTGACTTTCAAATTCCCTGAAATGTTTTCTTTATTCCATCTTCAGGTCAACTGCTCAGCATTTTGTCACAGAGCGAGATGATGACTACAATTTGTTTAGGTCTTTCGTGTCATTTGTCACCCATCTGTACCTGTAAGTTGTTGCAGACAGCTGCGATTTCCAACCATGAACTGGACATTTCTGCAGCATATAATGGACAGAGCAGAGGCCCAGTCATACTTCACCATCAGACATGTCATAAAGTACATCCAGGCAAATAAATGTTTCTAGGCAACACTCAAAGCCTGTGCCACCTACAGGGGAGAACTCAAGCCTTTCTAAAATACAGGGAACAAGGAGGAGGTCAAGATGACCTGCAGTGGCAACATGGAAAAAGCAGATATAGGACACACTCTAAGAAACAAAAGCAGTTCTTAGGGAATGAGGAGTGTTGCAGTGGAGCGTTATATAAGGATATCCTATAAGAACTTGGTGGGACGTGGGAAATATATGACAGGGTATTAGTTTAAAACTTCTTAAATCCCATGGCAGGCAGCTCTGTGAGCACTCTATCAGGCGGCTTACTTCACAAAATGTCAAGCTTACTTTCCTCCAAAGTGTAGCTGATCACTTCACAGCTCAGACTGTAAAACTGCAAAGTGTTACTGTACTTTAGAGAGATGTTTTTTTAAAAGACATATTAGGAACAACACACAGTTTCAGGACTTACACAAAGTGTTTAATTTGATTTCAGTGGCTTGTAATATTGCACACCCAACCGCTATATTATTATTATTATCATCATCTTCATACAGTTGCTTTTTACCCCCAAATCCTTCACTCAGTCTAACAGTGTGGGCAGGTGTGAATGATTTGCATACATATAGCTTACAGTTCAAATGAATTTAAGAAATTGACAACTCTATAAAAAGAAAATTCACAGGTAATAAGACGACCTGTATCCGTTTACTGCTGGAACACGCTGTATAATCAGACAACTGACGCTCTCACTTTTAGACTGAGGGAACAGAGCATTTCTTTATTTTCTAATCTAACAGATGGTTTCTTCCTACAGAGATGAGTTGTGTCATAAAAGTCACTTTGTAATGACAATAAAGCTATCTTCGTAAGTTTGTCTTCATGTAAATCTAGGGTCTAAAGATAGACGGTGACGTAGTTTGTAAATGATTGATAATGAATATAAAATAAACACAAACCAAACAACCTGTCATGTAATTAAAAAATAATGTTCAGGTCAATTTGAGATATACATCAGATATACATACTGTATATAAATACAGTATATATGGCTGTATGATTAAATTAAAGTAAGTAAACATTTAACAAAAAGAAACTTCAACTTTATCAATTAATTCACTGCGGCTTTTGACCACATTTAATGGAACTGACAACAAATATCAGTATATAATGCAAAGAAATAGTGGCAAGTGGAAATTTAATTCAACAATGAGACATACATGCAGGCAGAAAGATATGCTCTTAATATATTCATGCAGAATCCTATCTATCCTGCCAGCTTATCCTCTTTTTATGCTTTCAGTCCGTATTTCCTCAGCATTTGATAGACCTGCATGGATTTTAGAGATCAGCGCATGGATTGCACAAACCTTTCTACGGTTAAAAAGATATAAATGAAATACAACTGAAATTCTGGTACAGGGACCCAAGGCACTGTGGGAGAGCGTTGTTATACAACTGTAGTCTCTGATACAGACAACTGAATCTCCTACTAAGAACTTAGGGTTTGGCTTTGGTGGCAGCCTGAGGACGATAAGTTTAGTTTCCTGCCTGTTTTGCAAAAAACTGCCACAGCGTGTCTGTGCATGTTTGGTATTCGGTGACCTTCACTGCACCAAAGTCAGAGGAGAAACGCAGGGGTGGCTGTGTCAACAATAAGCAGCACTTTTGATCTCAAGGATTATTATTGTTTGAGTTTATGTCACCACCTGCTCAGACCAGGTCAAAGGTGCTAAATGCACAATCATGCTCTGTGATATCTGTTATGCAGGTGTGAACTGTATTCACAAGCCAATATAAGCATAGACTATAAGAAGTGGTGACCATTGGTTGGTGGACTATGGTTTTGAAGCCTCGAGTTCGGCATTTTGGCCATCGCCATCTTGGTTTTTGCAACCATAAGTGACATGAGAAGGTGGAGCTAAGTACAACTGAATGCTGAATAAGACATTTTTAGGCGAACAAACTTTTACGATTAACTTTCCTGAACTGAAAACACACTGTGAAAAGGTTAAAGTTGCAAAACAAAAACACAGACAACTCCCAGACCGGACAACACCATGGTAGCGACCTGTCAATCACAAGGTAGCCACGCCCTCAAACATACCCTGCTTTATGGTCTATTTGACTCTAAATGGAACCATAATTTACTAAATGAACATAATGCTGTATTGAAGAAGACTTGAAACTAGTGATTGAGACCATAAACTCATATTTACAATGTTTACTGAGGTAATAAATCAAGTGAGAAGTAGGGTCATTTTCTCATAGACTTCTATACAATCAGACTTCTTTTTGCAACCAGAGGAGTCGCCCCCTGCTGGCTATTAGAAAGAATGCAAGTTTAAGGCACTTCATCATTGGCTTCACTTTCCAGAACCAGAGGTTACCGCCTGTATATAAGCCTGTTTTAGGGATGATATTTTTGGCAAATTTCATTGACGTACATCCCTTTAAAAGAGCCAAATAAAATAAAGTATTTTACCATTATATTACCTCTAACTATACATACAAAGGCTAAATAATTGTCACTGAACTTGTGGCACATGGAGTAGAGTTTGTGGCTGTGTCAAGGTCTGACTGGTGGATGTAGGCAAACTGTCCCTACAGTCTGCCTCCAGTTACTGTTTAGCTCATTACCTGATATCATTAAAATGTCTCCTACATTAGCCAGTGATTCTCCTTGGAGCAGCAACTGGGTAACAAAATGTGTTATCTCTCCCAAAGCTCATTTAATTTGAAGCACCATATATTCCCTCTCGGCTGTTCTGTACTTCCCATACAAGGACATCAGATTTCACTCTGGAGACATTTTCGTGGCAGGATCAAGACTTTTTTTTTTCATCACAAAAATATGCCAGTACAGAGTGCAGTGGATTTTAAAGGAAAGGAAAGCAGTGATTTGATTGACAATGACTAACCTTTTCTCCACCTATAGAGCCCCTTGCTGTTTGTTCACTTGCACTCAAAATTGAACGTTTGTTCAAAACATGGAGGCAGTTTGGGACACATGAACAGTGTTTCTCCTAATCCCACCTCTGGGTAAAGCCAGCAATGAAAACCAAACATTTTTTTTTTATTCCACACATGTGCACCTGCATCATGCTCCATTAACTGTGCTTTGTGTGCTTTGTGTGCTTTGTGCTTTGATTCACAAAAACAGAACCACAAGGACCCAATTCATACCAACTCCAGAAGAAAAGAAAGAAAAATAATTCCTCGTACACTGAATCTGTTGCTCTACTATGTCAGTGTAAAAGAATCAATAAATAGCATTGGGATTATCTTCGTCAAAACTCTGTAAGCACTACATTATGAAAGGTTCACATTCACAACATCTCCATTCCTATCATGCTTTTAACCTAATGCATCATCCCACGATGCAACATTGCTACAAACCTGCAAGGTTCATGTCATTTGTCAAATTGTTATAAAATTGATGCATCAACAACTGGAGGTTTTAAGTGTCTTTTTATCCACAAGGGCACCGTGAAGAATGAATTGATGAAGAACCGAATGGTGACTTAATTAATTTCAGGAATGTCTTCAAACATTTCATTGCCCTGCCAAACAGTTAGAGTAGCTAAGAGGTGTGTGGGATTTAAGAATTTCAGTCAAATAAATAAGAGCTGACACTATATCTCCAGTGAGATCCTTCAAGTTGACAGATTTTATCATTTCTTTCTGCAGCATCACTAACTGTTCCAACCCATTTGAAAATAATCTTGATATCCACATACAGAAAATTGTTTTCAAATATAGTGCAAGGTTAAAAAACTACTCAAAGTAATTGCAATTCCAGTCTCCAGTTAAAAATGAAATATGGAACATTTAACGGCCTGTAAAATAAATCTCCCTTAAGAAAAGCCCCTCGTTTTTTTTCCATCCCATGGTGACTGGTATTGGACATCAAAGCAAAATCCAATTAAGAACTGTTGGGTGAATTAAATACCATGGCTTTCTTCTTCTGCCCCTCTCCCTTAATTCACACCTCTTCAGCTCTGTTTTTGAAGTTTGAAGTCTCTTATGCTATGTACTTCCAGCTTAACTTAAGTTGAACACCATGCTGAAGTTTTGCCGGTTGTTTTTGAAACTTTGACTTTGAAATTGCAACGGCAAACCTGTTCACAGGAACTGCAACTGTTCTAAGAGCTACAAAAATAGCCAATATATGACATCTTGTGACGTTTTGTAATGACACATGCATATCCAACAAACAGAGTCATAGCCAAGATTTTAGATAAGTTGAGGTCATTAGTCCCCCACAAATACCCAATCCTCAGAAAAGTTTGACAATACACCAAAAATAAAGACCCTAAATGTTTTAATTTTTGGATTTGTAACTTTCATTTATTGAGTTAACTGTTTGAGTATTTTATGTACATATTTTAGTTACAATTAGACCTGAATCCTTTATTATTACATGATTATTACATACACTTTATTTGAAAATCATACCATTCACACAAGGTAAAATATTAACAGAACAGTGTGTAAGATTTATGGGGATCTATTGGCAGAAATTGAATATAATAAATGTGTTCTTTAATGTATAATCACCTGAAAATAAGAATCGTTGTGTTTTCGTTATCTTAGAATGAGCAGTTTACAGTATATCTACATAGGGAGCGGGTCCTCTTAACGGAGTTCTCCTACACACTTGGCAAACAGGAGTTTCAGTTGGTTGCCATCTGCACACCACTAGATACCGCCAGATCCTACACACCGCACCTTTAAATATTTGATAATAAACTGTTTGAATATACAGTATAAGCCCTACACACCAGGCCTTGAACCCCAGTGAGGTGGAGTCCATCTGATCCATTGGATGCCCTGTTGTCCTGTCAGTAAACTAGGCTATTGTTGTTCTCTAGGTCTTGAACCTAAATGCATGTACAAAATGTTGTGCCCGTCCATCAAGTAGATAGAGAGAAATAGATATTTCACTGGATGAGTGGAAACTTTGACTTAAATTGTAGCATGTAATTCTCCTAGGTTGCTAACCTTCAAATTCCCAGAATAAAACACAGAGGCCATGACCTCAGCTTCCTCAGTGGTAGCTACTGCCTTAGGATGATAGATCTTTGGAGGAAACACATGGAGAAGGTTGGACAGTGCATTTTGCTTTATGTTTAAGATATCATGAAGACGTGATAAGGGTGCACAAGCCTCGTCAGTTCTCTCTATTGTCTGACCTTGGCGTCTAGTTAGTACCCTGTTACTCTGCTCTGAAAGCTTTACAGCCTTCATAATGGAAGACAATGACATTATCAAAGCTTTATTTCGCCATAAGCTGCCCCCGGTTCCAGCTCATCTCTCCCTGGTTAACGGTGCTGAAGAGACAGGTTTATAAAGATGGGATTAAAAAATACTGAACAGCTGCTCAAGGATGTTTAACCCCTGAGGGATCTTACTTAAAACTTCTTGTCTATATTTCAGACACTGTTGTACAGTAGGCTATTATCTCACAAGTCTTAGAAAGTTTACTTTGTTTTATGTTAACGCCAGTATTTTTACCATTTTATTTAAAGGAACAGTATGTAACATTTCGGGGGATCTATTGGTAAAAATGGAATATAATATTCATGTTTTCATTAGTGTATAATCACCTGAAAATAAGAATCGCTGTGTTTTCGTTAGCTTAGAATGAGCTACATAGGGCTACATAGGGAGTGGGTCCTTTTCACAGAGTCCGCCATGTTACTCCGCCATGTTTCTACAGTAGCCCAGAACGGACAACACTGCCTCTAGAGAGAGCCTTTCGTGTTTTTACGTTACCTGAAGGCCACCGTAGCTCTCCGACATACTTGAGAAACTGCGGTAACGTGAGCCGCAGAGTCCAAAACCGTGTTACTGCCAGCCACCATCTGACTTCTGTTGCTCCTTAAGTAGTGTTATTATGGTAAGGATGACCTCTGAGCGAGGCGAACGGCTTTACCACAGTTGTGCACATGTTACCGCAGACTTGGAAAGGGAGAAGTGAGCAGAGAGTTATTTAGTTCTTTGCAATCTGCAACCACACCACCAGATACCGCGAAATCCTACATACTGCACCTTTAAAGTAAAGCCTTGAAGATTCATGTTATAGTTTTTGTAGTTTTAGCCGGGCCTTTTGAAAAACACATAGATTTTTCCTTTGTCTTTATCTGATATGCAGCTGTCCATATTAAAAATGTATAAATCTTTACTCCACATATACCATAACTGAAGCATTTGGCTGACCAGTTTTCAGTTTTACACCCTGAAAGAAGAACAGAGGATTTTTGCAGTCATTTTTATTTGTGCTAGCAGTGAGTTCCCACTCTGACAGGTCTGCACGACTCTCCCGGGAATCTCATGAATATATTTAGGACTATTAAACCATTTTTAAAAAGCTATTTTGCATGCATACAGTCTAATCATTACAATGCAAATGAGATCGGTGGGATGGTAAATAAGGTGTGAATGAGAAAATGGAAAATGGATAAGTAAAACCACTTGGATGCACCTCTGTGAGGGCAGCCATATTAGTTTGGATGCCCATTACAGTCAAGCTTTGTTTGTGGTTTTGTTATTTTGATATAAAGCTGCGCATATATAGGCCCTTATCACGAGGCATTGTAATTCTCTATAATAATACAACTTAGCTGTAAATATGTTCCTGTCACACACTGAACACTGTTGCCTGCTGTCCTTGCCAAGATGCTCTGCATTTGCTATTAGCTCTATTTGAGTCTGTCACTTAGATATATTCCAGTGGTTTCATTTACAAAATCAACGACTGTGGAAATGAGTAACATCCTATTAGACATCCGAGGTGACATTTTTCACAGCAGCAGCCTGCGATAGTGATCTACTGGGAGATAAGACGGGTCTGTGAAGCGACACCTGAACTTGTCATCCTTATAAACCATCAGGGGTCCTGCCACACAACCTACACACTCAAACAAAGATGAGGAGCTCTGAGCAAATCTTGTGATCCATCAGATTTCACAAACACGACTCACATTGTGTGGGGGGGAGTTATGGGAATATACAGTGCCATTAAAAAGGTCCGTAGGTGGTGTTTTATAGATGTATATGCTAATAAATTAGAATTATAGACCAATAAAACCCACAAGTAAACATCATGGAAAATATGTGTGCCATAAAAATTGGAGTGCTTTGTTATAAATTGACTTATTTCAGCGTCCTGGTGGCACAGGTGGCAAAGACATATACTGGACATGTCCTGCCAACACGTTCTCATCCCAACTCCTCACATACTGACGCTTCATCAAGACCCCTTGGCGTCACTTTCTAAAACAATTGCTTAGGTTTAGGCAACAATACCACTTAGTCAGGTTTAGGAAAAAACATCATGGTTTGGCTTAAAATTACTATGTTTGGAAAGTGAAACTTAACGTTGTGAACACAAAGACAAACAACATGTTGGTTTCACAGGGGACAAACAGCGGTCTCCCTCGGCTATTAGTGCACTTTAAATCTTTTAGGTTCTAATGATTTGAATAAGGGCTATTCAAGTGTTCGTACTGGGAAGTGGTTTTTACCTAAAAAAAAATTACCTGCTGATTTACAGACGTCTCTTTCTCAATGTAAGTCTATGGGGAAAAGTCTTTTTGGGCCCAATCGCATCACGTGATGGACAAGGAAGTTGTAGAACCACCGTTTGGCCACTATTTGCTTCAAAGCTCGGCGCACTTCCTGGGGGCTTGGTCCCGAACTCCGGTCTTCTGGTTGAAAGTCCTATATTTGTTGCACCCATCCAACTCCCTCTCATCCACTATAAGTAGTCTTTCTTACTTTTTATTCTACGTCATTAGCTCTAAGCATAGAATGTTTACATGGATCCTTGCAGCCAGTATAGACTACATGGCGTACACATTACACTCCGATAGCAACAAAGTTGTTATTTTCAGCTGCAGTAGGCAGCAAAAAAGCTCCAATAAAAACACTATACGCTACCTGGCCGGCACCAAACGGCTGACAGACAAAGTTAGCAACTAGCTGGGGAAGATAGTGGAGCATCTAAAAGGCCACATATTTCCCTCAGGAGTTGGTGGAAACCAAAACAGAGCCACAAGTGAATATTGCACTTGCATCCATCACATAGACACAAAACAACTCATAATTAACACTAATGTTGCTCTGTATCTGCTGGATGTGTAAATAAGCAACTGTTTGCTAAGACGTTCACCATATCAACTTTATAAGGTGATAATATGTCAGTGTTGTGTTTACAGCATGTTGCACTGCCCCCAAGTGGCCAGAAATAAAATGAATGCCACTTTAAAGGACTACTTTTAGACCAACAAAAAGTAAATGAATAAGGAACTTGAAGTTTTTTTTTACAAAATATATCAAACAGCTCAGTCCATCAATGTTAAATCAAAAGCTTTTCTTAAAAAAAATCTGCTTTATTGTGTGAAGAAGGCTTTGTTGAGCTTGTAGGACTTGATATTACAATCCCAAGTTTAAACGGCACTTTCTTGACGTCGACGAGTGGGGATTGCGTTCCAGCAAATAAAATTGAAATAGTATTTAAACCTTAATGTTGGGAGATAAAATCTACAGAGAATATAATAAAACAGTTTACTGCATAACAAGAATTTCATATAAAAATAAAAGAAAATTGTGTTTCTTTGGTTTGTGCATTGGAGGGATGTGGACCGGAATGTGTTCCTGAAATGCTACAGCCTTGAACGCAGCCTGGTACAATAGTTACAATACAACAAAGAAAGCGTGCTAATACAACAATGTGTCTTTCTCAAGTGTTTCATCAAACAGAAAAAGACATCAAAATAATCGTATAACTAATACTAAACATCGGATGGGTGTTAATTAATTGGCATCTATACAGGATTCTGTGATATATCATGTGTCAAGAGTGGAAACAGATTCTGGTGATAAATCAAGGTGGCAGGTGTTCCCTGCCCCACACGCCCAGTATGCCATTAATTAACACTCTTTTGCGTAACATCAAGCCAATAATCTTGCCCTTTTTATATGAACACCTATTTTAATTAAGAGAAACACTGCTGTGTGTGGAGATCAGTCACTTCACTTCTCTAACCTCTTCCATCAATCTTACTCTAGACATTGGGAGTCATTACACAGTGATTCAGCCCATTTGTTTTGATCATATTGTAAATGCCATCATCTCTCTACACTTAGACGTGTCCAACTTTCATGAGCAGCATATAGATGTTTGTTCCGTTGATGTACAACAAAACACAGACCCTGGATGTGCCATAAATTATTGAATCACATTTCTGTTGAGATCTCATAAAGCGGTCACTGTCGCCACTTATAACCTCTTATAAAAACCTTTGTAACTTGTGTTTGGTAAGATTTAAGTGTCAAAGGCCTTCTCCAGTGATTTAGTATTGCACTTCCATAAAGTTTGCGACAGACAGATTAAACCAAAAATGGTCAAAATCGAAGCACAAGAGGTCAAGATTTCTTGACTTAGTCCTTAGTCACGGATGCCAATTCAGGGTCACCGGACAAAAACCTTTGTCGCAGTACGTCAGCTTGGTCTCCTTAAATTATTTTCCCATGCATCGAAACTGCATTGTCAATTAAGTTTCGAGGGAAGCTTGCGGAGGTGGTTTGTTTTTGACATATCACAAATACGTTTCTAATCAAAGTCAAAAATGGACCAGACAGACGGACGGACAGACGGCCACAGCTGTCGCCAGCACAGAGGCATAAAAATAGTTTCCACCATGTTGTAAAATCCTGTTTAGTATTACAAACTATTGTGTTTCGACGTCTGATAATCCTTCAAATTCATTCATCTGTTACTCTAACTGAACTTCCTGGATTGCATTTCATTGTTTCACCAGTATCATAAAACACCAACGCAGCCCCCCTGCACTGTTTTAATGCAGGGCTGTTTTCTGATCTGAATCCTCGCTAACTGCCCCTGCAGGCAACAACCCTTTGTACTGCGGACAGATCTCAGACAAATGTAAAATATATGAATGGACCGAGCACATAACATATAAATGAGCAGAAACACTCATCCACTGTGAGAGAATGAACTCTGTGGGCTTTTGAAATTTACAGAAGTTTCCAATGTCTCAGTATTTCTCTGTACCTCGTAGTCATCCATCACTCATCTTCTGTGGATGGACTGATAATTATTTCATAACTCAGCCCATCTGCATAGCACAAGCAGACTGATGAAGAGATCAAATAATAAGCCATGATGGATGGTTTTTTTTTATGTGTCATCCAGATATTTTCAGACTTTATGCACAGCTCTGACAGGCTGGCTGATTCCCAAAGTGTACTGGGCCTGTTAGCCTCAGTGAGCTACCTCCAGGTCTGAGAAGTGAAGCCAATGCTGAAGTGCCTTAAACTTGCATTCTTTCTAATAGCCAGCATGGGGCGACTCCTTTGGTTTCAAAAAGAAGTCTGATGACGGTGGCGGCCAAAATGCCATCCTCAAATCAATGAGTGACGTCACGTTGAATACGTCCACTTCTTATATACAGTCTATAGTTAGCCTGTATTAACATATAATGCCAATAGCATTATATGTTATTGGCACAAATACAAAGATAGACATTCACACGTTCCTACACATGCTGTATAACCCACTACAGGCAGCGCTCACCTCCTCGCTCTTCCCTCTCCCGAGCTCAGAAATGACTCCTCGTCTTTCTCCTTCAGGTCGGGCCCTCTTTAGCATCTCCTCACACCCAGCAGAGCCAAAGTCCTGAGATGATCAAAGAGTTAGAATTATTCACTCTGCGTCTGTAGGATTGTTCTGCATACCTGATTCACAGCCTGATTGAATTTTCCACCTACACACTCGCCTCCTCTCTAATGTCACTCACACCTCACTAAAGCAACACTGTCATAGTCCGTTAGCCAGCTCAATACTCCCCTATTGGCATTTTCTTTTCTGTCTAGAGCAGGAGAGTGAGAAAAACAACAAGTAAGGGAGTATTCTCTTTGTTATTTTCAGCCAGCAGGGGAGGAAATAACAAAGAGGGGTTTTGTTTTGTTGACAGAAATAGTGACTGGCCTTTCCCTGCAGGGAGTCGACTGTCATAGCATTTTGATACAGGTAGAGTCGCATTACAGAGAACCATAGCAAAGTGTTAGCAATCATCAATTATGTTGCATCTCTCAACAACACCAGAGGCTTATTCACTCTCCTGGGAACACTCAAAATGAAGTGCTTGTTCAGTTGGTGCTGTTCCCTAATGGCTGTACCTGCAACACACAGTTTTCTCTCTTTGACTGTGGAGTGTGTTTAAGTGTGTGTCTGTGTGTGGGAGGAAGTAAGTTAAGCAAAACGTTGTCCAAAGATCCAAATTCATGTCATGTATTGATTCGCTTAAATCCAGTCGCCAGAACAACACGGGATAAGTGGAATGTCTACGTTTCTGAACCAAAAATAGCCAACGTTTCATTAACGTTTCATATCAGCCTTCTATCACGCTGCAGAAACGCACAAACAAGCTTAACAACGTTACGTAACAAGCGTAAAGTCAACTGAACAGCATCGTTAAAATCTCTAAGATCTTCGGAGCGAAACAAAGAGACCTGAATTCTTTCTGCAACCAACAAATCCTCCAGAAAGCAGCACGCATTTTGGCTTCCTCGGGCCATGTTCTTGCAAGTGAATTCTCTCTGTTGCTTTGTTAAATGCTCCATCTTTTCTTTTACCATCATTATTTATGGATTTCTTTTCCCACATTTTAGCTCCTTGGTGTATTTGTTTGTTTGCATGTTGTTGTGTGTGATGTGTTTCTCTGTGTACAATCTTTTGTCCCATGGTGGGATTAATAAAGTGTTTTTTTTTTTTTATTTGATTTGAATTTTTTAGCCAAAAGCCTAAACCACTGTTTTGAGCGTGTTTAATTTCTTTTTTTAACATTTCAGCCTTTTTTTGCATTTATATGACTATCCACACAAACACAGCTATACATATTTCAAATCATCCCATGCTACATTAATTCATATTTTAATCAATGCATTTTATCTTAAAAGGGTCTCTCAAAGTGACAAACCCTCAGAGAATTTTCAGCAATCTCTACGGAGCTTTTTAGCCTTGTTTGGCTCTTTGTTTTGTTTTTTGCAACCCATACATTTTCTATATGTTTCAGTCTCTGCACTTCTGATCAATAATAATAATAACATAACATTATTTAAATTGCATTTAATTCTCTAAACAAGGTTGCAAAGTACGAAAGAGTAAAACATTCAGATAAAAGCCAAATAAATATAGAAAAATAGAAAAGTATCACAACAAAGGGAAAATAAACATCTATAAGCAAAGATAGTAAAATGATAAAAGAGTCACTTAAAAGCAGATTTATAAAAATGTTTTGTTTCAGTATTTTTAAATAGAAGGAGGAAAAAGGATTTAAATGAGAAAACTGGTTTTGCTGCCCTGATCACCAGGGGCAGGTCCGTTCCTAGTCTAACAACACTGACAGCAAAGCCACGATCACCTTTGTGGAGGAAAGCCTTTGCAGATCTTAAGGGGAAACATACAGTAGGGGTTAACAGCTCACCAATATACCAAGGCCCAGGCCATGGCACACCAATCAAACATTCTCCAACAAACACAGATGTTTGTTTGGTGTTCATCAGTTCCAAAGGCAGAGTTGGGAACCTATAAATCTGATGTTGTCCCTTTGTTCACAGTTGAAATCCTGAGAGGGACTTTGAACAAGCTACAGATAGAAAAGACATTTTCTACTAATGCCAGTAAACATGGCATTACAGTAGACAAACCCCATAGGCAGTTGTTTCAAGCTAAAAAAAAAAGGTTAGAAACTGATTTTATCACACTTGTCCAGCACCAAAAGGTAGACAGAGAACATTAGCGACCTGCTGGTTAAGAAAGTCAAAGAGATATTTTTCAAAGCACAGCTATAAGAAGAGTTTCAATATTGCACGTACATTCAGCAGATGGCCAAAACACGGCTCCAAATGAATGACAATGTTACTCTGTCGCTGGATGTTTCAGAAGGCAATTATTTGTTATCACGTTAGCCTTAACATTTCTATAAATTTGCTTGTGCTTGTGTCTGTAGGGAAAGGCTGGAGCTCAGAGTCTTTTCTCATTCGTGTCGAAAGGAGCCAGTTGAGGTGGTTCAGGCATCTTGATAAGGATGTCTCCTGGACACCTCTCGTCCCTTTCAAGGTTTTCCAGGCACATTCATTTGGGAGGAGACCTCGGGGCGGACCCAGAACATGCTGGAGGGATTACATGTCCCATCAGGCCTGGAAACACCTTGGGATCCCCCAGGCGGAGCTGGAGGATGTGGCTGGGAATAAAGGAGGTTTGGGCTTCGCTTATCCTGCAGCCACCGCGACACAGACCCGGATAAGCACCCAAAACTGGATGTCAGTGAGCTTGTTTTTGTGGGGGGTTTTACCCCCTAGTGGACAAAATTTGATAAAATCAGCTTTAAATCTTGAAAAAAATCTCTGAAGCAGACTGGTATCCACGTTACATCATTTTATGAGTGAAGCATGAAAAAATAAACGTAAAACAATGATCCCATTTGTAAGGATTAGTTTAAATAATATAGGGCTTCAGTAGTTGAGATGCATTTCATGAAAGCACTGGTTTGAATTCAGAGCTTCCTGTTGGCCAAAAGAGTGGACACAGTCAGGCTGTTCTCAGACACCGTTTGTAGCTATATACCTAAACTACTACTAAAGTAATGCACTGTAATTCATATATATTCCCACAAAATCAACTTGTATGTATTCCACGTAATTGTGAACTAGGAAGTATAAAGAGCGAAGTCCGCGTAGGGAGAAAGTTGGGGTGGATGGATGGGTAAAAAAACATCGGACAGTAATCCGTGAGAAAATACGTACATACAAAACGTACAATGCAATTATGTTGTATGAGAGTGTAAGAGTGTAAGAGTGTATGAGTTATTTTAATCCAGACCATGATCTTTTTCCTGAACCTAAGTACTTTTGTTGCCTAAACCTAACCAAGTAGTTTGGTTGAAGATGGAAGTTTATTTTGAAAAGACTGGAGCAGATATTGACATGTGCGTCACGTGTTACTGGACATTCGTAGGAAAACGCACAAAAAAATATGAATTAACTTTTCGTAAGATATCATACGAACCGTTGTATGAGGATACGCTGGAACAGTGAGCGTTATCTTTGACCTAACGTGGGGCTGTTTGGCTTTGCACCTGCACGTTCATCACATCTTCAAAAGGAAGGTGCAGCAGTGCATTGTGTTTTAAAACACTGGCTCGAGTCGAACTGGCTCTTTGACGGATAATACCAAGTGAAGGAGAGGGCAGGGGAAATATTTCATACACACATGAGTGCACTTGCACTTACTCTTTCACTTACTTATGTAAAACTTTCTTTTCTTCTCTTCCTCTTTTTACGCCTCTCAGCCCCTTCTGTCCTCAACCGTCTCTCTCTAGTGCTTTACTACAAACACATTTATACTTTATCTCTGTCCTCTTTACTTACTCTCACCGTCACCGCTCCTCTTCCTCTTTCCTCCCTCTCTCATCTCTCATCTGTGTCTGTCTAATGCCTTGCCAATCAGAGCAGCACCATCAGCATACTGAGAGCGTTTCGAGAGAGACAGGAGGGAGACGAGACAAGACAGATCCAGGGAGATGCAGAAGACACGAGGAGGCAGAGGACATCTGGAGCCTGGTTGCTAATTCATTCACAGATGATAAATGAGCCATTTTGTGCTTGCTAATGGGCGAGAGAAGTGGAGACAAACAATAAATGGATTTACTAAAATACATTTCTCTGCCCTCGGAGACATTCAAGCCCAAAATTGAGTTTAAAAATCGGTAAGTGATTGAGGTGAATCAGAGTGATTCAGACTCAGGTATGAGTTAGATGGTTTTCAAGGAAAATTCAACATTTTGGTAAATGGACTACATTTATATTGTGCTTTTATCCAGAGCACTTTACATTTTTGTTTCTCATTCACACACACCAATAGCAGCAACCTATCATGCAAGGCTGGCCTAACCATCAGGAGCAATTTGGGGTTCAGTGTCCTCAGTGTTGCCAGGTCTGCGGTTTTCCAGCGGAATTGGGCTACTTTTGAAGTGCTGCGGGTTGAATTCTTTGTCCGCTGGTTGGGTAGACCTATTTTGCATCCAAATTACATGAATAATATCTATAAATAAAAATCCCTATTTGAAATGAAACTATTTATTTATACCCAAATCTTACCAAACTCACCGCAGATAAGCACGTACACACATGGACATGGGACACATCACACGCACACATGAACACACAACATGCCTAATGTTCTCTGTCTGCCAGCCAGTTCCCGCCTCTCAATTGTAAGTATATTATTAAAATGTTGTGAATTAACAGGATAATTTGTACCAGTTGAAATAAGGTAAACAAAAATACTAACAGTAAATACATAGTATATTTACACATGTATTTGCTCTCCGCCTGCCTCTTGATTGTGAGTATATGATTAAAATATAGTGAAGCAACATGATTTTTCAGTTGAAATAAGTTATCGCATTATTAACCTAAAGTAAACACATGAAATAAAAACAGTACATTAATGTTGTCTATGCAGGGAGGAAGAGGGAAAAGGGAAGAAAAAGCAAAAAGACAAACAGGTTAGATTGTGCGCCAGCGAATTGGTCTACATACACTTTCACAGAGCTGTTTTTCATTACTATATCTAATTACACAAGGCTATCTTAGGACCTAGCCGAAAGAACTGTTTAGGAAAAACTGCTTTTAATGCTGGCACGCTAAACATTAATGGTGTTACTTTGTAGATATTGGTATAAATGCTGTTGGACTTTAAAGCAGTGTATATTGTTTGGCAGGGGCATATTTTGAGTTCTGGTTTTGGGCTGGTTTTTGGGCTGGTTTTGTCACACAGACCTGACAACCCTGAGTGCTCAAAGACACGTTGACATGTGAAAAGGAGGAGCTGATCGAACTGCCATCCCTGCAATTAATGGACAACCCCTCTCCACCTCCTGAGCCTCAGCCAGCCCACGCTAATTTGCATTCTTGCTGTGTGGAAATTTTGGAGCTAGAGCAAGGAGATGCTTAACTCGCTTAGCTTAGAGTAAAGATTGGAGGCAGAGGGAAAACAGTTAGCCTGGCTCTGTCCAAACTCCAAAAATCCCCCTACCAGTACCTCTAAAGCTGACCTATTAACACATTGTATTATTATTTGTTTAATCCGTACACAAACGGTAATGTAAAAACAGCAATTTGTGGTTTTCGAGAGAGCTACGTGCTTTAATAACTACAAAATAACCTAACGTTATGTCATCACAATCGGGTTGGCAGGAAACCAGCTACAGCATATAGAAGTAAATGGATATAAACTGTTGTCAAGAAATAGTTTAACCATACAACTCCCGTAAAAGCACAAATGTCTAAAAGTGCCAGGCTAGCCATTTCCCGCTGCCTCCAGTCTTTTTGTCAAGTTATGCTAATTGCATCCCAACTAAGCCCCCAGGAAGTCGTGCCAGTCGTTGTTACCAATTTTCGTAGTGGCCAAACGACGGTACTACAACTTCCGTTTCAGTCACGTGATGCCATTGGTCCCAAAAATACTTTTTCCCATAGACTTATTTTGGGAAAGAGTTGTCTGTAACTCAGTGGATAATTTTTTTTTTAGGTGAATCAACTTCTCAGTATGAACACTTGAATAGCCCTTATTTATATCATTAGGTCCTAAAAGTTGTAAAATGCACTAATAGCCAAAGTTAAGCCAGAGTTACTTCCCTTCCTCCGTTCATGTGAATGAGACCTAGACCGAGGCTTGAGCGAGGGCCGGGAGGCGGAGTTAGCAAGCCGTGACAACAGCGTGACGATTCTGACCCCGTGACCGAGCTATGTGACGCTACTGCGCCTGCCGCATGGGCCCAATGGATGCGGAAGATCCGGGTACTTTTCCAGTCGCAAGTTGAGCCATTTTGGCTTCATGAGCCACTGAGCAACTTTCATAAGAATGAACGGGGCCCCGCCTCCAACGCTGTATCCAGTTCTCTTAATACATCTATGGTCCCAACACTTATACTTAACGGAATAGGTCAACATTTTGGGAAATAAGCGTATTTGCTTAAACCTACGAAAGAAAGTGAATAAGCCTATTTGTTAAATGTGGAACTATTCCTTAAATTAGAGGAACTGATTTGCTTTTTCATTCAATTCATCTCTTGTACATGAAAAATAATTGTGTTCATAGGTTTTCAGTTGTGACTCACTGCACTGATAGCTCTGATTGAGTTAAAAGATGTGGTTCAAAAGCTGCAAAAATCGTCTCAGCTTTCCAGCGTGACCTGTTTCATTTTAATGTTGCTACATTCCTCCACATGGTGAAATCTTCCCTTTTCAATGCGGCAGAGTTGCAGTTGTAAAGAGCGAGAAACTGTAAGGAATAAGTAACCAACCTGTGGCCCGTGTCATGCTGTCTCGCCTCAGCGGATGGTAATGAAAAATATGCCCTGCATCGTAATCACCGGTGACCCTCACACTAAGACGTGATTGGCTCCTCTCTGGCCCCCTGGGTGTCCTCTGAGCAAGGTCCTGACCGGCCACTAGTCCGTACCTGATGAGAATATTCATGGCCGTGTATGTTTGAAAGCTAGGAGGCTTACATTGATTTGTCTAAAATAACCCGGGGTGCTGCTGCCAGGCGTGGAAGCCAGGATGAAGTGAAGATATCTGATGAATGGGACTTCTGTGTGTATGTTTGTGTGTTTTATTGCAGAGCGGATAAACTGACTTGTCTTGCATTTGTTTAACCTGCCAACACTGTAACTCAAACAGACAGACAGACAAATAGAGTTCAGGTATGAGGTGTGAGCTACAGTTTCAGCGTAAATCTGTTTCAACCAAGATGAACTTCAAAGCATCATGGTATTGGTAATATAACGATACCATGCTGCTGAAGTGATCTGTGTAAACAGAGCCATATGGTTCTGCACACCTCTTTCTGTCAGCCTGTCGATGCCCATGTGAATCCACCCCTATACTCATTTAATAAGCTTATGTTTTTCCATTGTTCTGAATGGTGGCAAAGGACAAGCTGGTACCACACCACACCACCTGTGTGATGGGAAGGTTAATCATTTGGAGGAAAACACTCACAGCTCATTTCATCCATTTTGTTTGCTTTATATCTGTTTATTGGTGGATTCAAGTATAATCGTGGTATTTATGTGTGCTAATGGGAGGAAATCCATGCTGGAATATAAATGTCCATAAATGTGTTCAAATCCATCACCGTGTATTTATAATATTTATTAAAGCACCCATTAATATTTCATGTTGAATATGGGTCGTGGTCATATTTTAAAGATGCTGTGTTATTTATCTCTCTTCTAATAAACATAATAGGGAGCCACATTATTCTCATTTTCCGGAGTTAAACACGGCACCGCTGTTATGAAATTCCCACAGCCATTACTGCATTTGTTGTGCTGTGATGAATACAAATGCACTGTGCCTGGTACCCGTTGAGATGCTGTGAACCATAGTACGAATCGCACGTCTAAATTATATTTGAATGTGTAAATCTCTCCGAGCTCAGAACGTGGTATTCTCAGGGTGCTTCCTGTGCTGCTACTTTCTCACACTGGAGGCAATTAACCAGTTATCTGTTGATTAGTGTTAAAACTATAAACACCTGATCCATATCACACCAGTCTTTAAAGCTGTTAGTCCATATTTCATATTAACAATGGATCAAATGAATATGTGTAATATGAAAGGGGTTACTCACAGTGACAAACCCCACAGAGAATTCAGGGCACCACACACCGGTGGTGTCTTGACCCACATCAACGTCATCGTCAAGATCCACCATTCACAGCTCTGATACGTGTCAACTCTCCAGAAAAGCACCAATATTATCATATTTGCTCCCCTGATCAACACATCACAGCTACTGTACCTTCACCACTTCTTCTGCATGTATAGGAATTACATTTTACAATTTAAAGCTGCTCACCCAAGTTCCTCTCAGCTCTACGGAGCACTTTAGCATCTTTCAGCTCATTGTTTTGGTTCTACAGCCTGAAACTTTAATCGGGGTAAGACGGAGCGTGCTTCATGCCTTTGGTTTGAAGCCACTGAAACCTGAACCTGTCCCCGACTCCGACCCCGAGTACCTTCCTGCCTGTCTGTCTGTACTTTCCTCTGCTCCATTCCTACTATCCCGTGGACTTTATTCAAATTCTATCTTTTCTTTTGTGAATAAATCACTGAAATGTTGACCTCTATGTCTGCATTTGGGTCCTTCCCTCATTGCCCTGCATGTGCACACCAGCCGTGACAAATGCAGCTTTGAATAAAAGGCAAAACGATTTCAATTAATTTGCTAATTTTAACCTCAGTGATTGGTCAGGCTTCATATTTACTCGCTACCAGTGTGTGAAATACAGGGATTGACACTTGAGACCCCCTGAAAGCCTCAACAGAAAAATTTGAGTCTCTAGAAAAATCTTAAAAAATTGTCACTTGCAATAGTCACTAAAACTGTCTTTTAAAAAGCTTACTATATCCATCACTCTTCATTTTAAATTGTTAAAAATTTACTCAAACATATGAATTCAGAAAAATATAGTATGATGTTTCTTCTTATATTGCCATTGAATACTCAGTTGTTACTGGTAAGGCCTTCTTCCATGGGTGGTGCTGTTGCAAATGTTGTGTATAGAAAACCTACGTTGCGTTACCCCATAAAACGTTGAAAAGCAATGGATTTTTTTTTCCGGCTTCGACATCATGGTTACACTCGGTTAAAAATATGGACTCAGTATGCATCAAGTGGGGGAAATATGTCAAAGAGAAATCATTACTTGCTAACTTTGGGTTCCCTTCTAAAAAGTTGAATCAGCATAACAATGAAAACGTAGCGGAGACACCCGGAGCTAACGCTGGTGCCTCTGCAGCTACTAGCACATGCACAGGTGAATACGGAGCTCTTTTCCTGCCAAGTCACTCCCTAGAACCAGGTTAAGTTGAGACGGAGGTGATGAGGCGACTGGTAGCATAAGTGACCTGTAAGACCAGCATAACACTGGAGCAGTAGGTAGGGGGAACTCCCTGGTTGCCACTGGGCATTCTGCACACTGCTTGCTCCCATTGTTTCACACAACAGGAATGACTGCTCAGTAACTCCACTTGGTGTTACCCACAGTTGCATCAGATGTCACCCTCAGTAATTTTGACCAAGTATGTGTCATGTGAACTTCAGAACTGACTCACCAAATGAAGTGAAGAAGTATGTGTTTAAGGGTAAGGTAAGCAGATTTTTTTAGTACCATCCTGAATGATGATATTAAGCTAAACACCCAACATCTTAACTGTCAATATTTATTTATGTCAAAGACAGAATCATTTCTTACTCACACACATATCGCTAATATTCTCCCACATCATTAACTCCTGGTTATGTTTACAGTTTGTGGGAGAAATGTAATTGAAATGGATTGAGAGAGAGAAGAGACAGTCGAAGAGACAGCAATGACAAATCTTGTAACTTTCTGTTTGGTGTTAGTGAGATCTGAGACTTTCACAAGCTCATAGCTGTGCATTCCAGTGGATGAACAAAGATGTGTTTAGATGTAACGTGAATCCCGGAAGACACCTGCCTTTCCTCTAGCAAGTGTGTCAAAAAAAACAGCCAGGATACGAACTCAGGGAGCTGAGTGCTACACAAAAGTTTAAATTATCATTATAATTTGTATTTTCTTCCATATATTCATGTAAATTGTGTTTCAGATGTATTAAAAACTGGTTGGGTGTCACGAAGGGGTACAGTCAAATAGAATACCATGCTTCACTCTCTCAATTTTCTGGACGCCTCAAATGCAAATGAGTGTATTTGATCTAGTGGCTGTTGTTCAGAAGGCGTTGTAGAGGCGAGGAGATTGGCTACTGAGGTTGATAATTTAAGTAGGGAGACTCTTCCCCCTGCTTCCTACATTTATAAGCAACAGAACAAATTTCTCCTCGCAAGAAATTATCTGAGCTGGCAGACAGACAGACGACTTATGTCTGGTAGTTAAAAGGGAAAGCAGCTATGCTTCGGTTCAATATGTGTCGGAACAAGATGGTGGTGGCTTTCTGCGAGCCTCCATTACAGGGCTTTACTAATCCAAACATGCAAATCTGTGTCTAAAAAGTGTCCTTTGTGCATAATCCTAACACAATTTCTAAAGGATTAGAATGGGGTAAGAAGAAAAGGACTGGTTGCCAACACAGTATCAGTAACACACTGTAGCACATGTATCTTAACACACTGTACCAGTTGATAATTTATCTTTTAACCGTGTGATGTTGATATAAACTCAAAGATATGGCATGAGAAAACACACTGTATGCTTTTCTAAACATTATTTTAACTACTCAAGTGTGCCAAACAGGTTCTAATTGGAAAACCAGCCCAGTCTCACCAAATGGTGTATGAATGACTCGGCAATCTGTAAGTCATTTTGCGTGCAATAACGACACCGTTGTTGCTTTTGGCGTGTCATTTCACGCCATGTAATCTGTACTCACTGCAATGTAAACGCATCCGCATATTTCTACAGCTACAATAACTGTTTACACGTGCAAATATATATCTCTGTACAGAAAACGTTTCCACACATGCTCAAATTATTTCTACAGCTGCAAAATTTTATTACTAGGGGTGTAACGATTGACTCAATACGAATCGCTCTAAATGTACCATGAACCATTCAGTTCTAAAGTTAAGAATCGGTTGGCTGAGGCTTTGCTGCTATTTCTGCACAGTGTATCCATCCACACACCATAGACGATCTCCACTCTTGTAAAAGGTCAACAACTCTCGCGTTGTTAAGTTAGCGTAGCGTTGCTTGCGAGGAAAACAACATGTCCGACAATGTCATCGCCGACAAGGTTTACAGGACTTTTGTCCAATTTTCCTTCTTTCTTATAAACTCCAAATGTCTTCCAAACTTTATAAGAAAGAAGGAAAATTGGACAAAAGTCCATTTGCAAGGTCTGTAGAACAGCAATCCAGTACAGCGGTAGCACAACAAATCTTAACACTAACCTGATGAGACGGCACAGTAAAATCTATGCAGACGATAAAGATGCTAGCACAGCAAGCACAGCTACAGCTAGCACAAGCAAGAACACGCAAGACAAAGACACAAATATTACACACTTTTTCCAGCCACAACTTAGCCACAACTCGGCGAGGTCTAAGGTTATCACGGCATCTATAGCCCGTTTTATTGCTATGGACTTTTTTCATATTCACACATTCATTCAATTTTTGTCAAAATATTATTGAGCCTTGTTTGCTTCCATAGCTGTGTCTCCGTTACCAAGTGTGTGAGGCCCTCACTGGGCTGTTGCAGGACAGACATTTCACATCCATCCTTTCCCTGGTCACGAAGGTGCTGTAGGGACTTTGGCACTACATGTGGCTTAACAGGGTCTGCATAATGATGGCAGTAGTCCTCCATTCCAGAAAGACAAACAGCCTTGCTGTGAGTGTGTAAAATCTGTAGTAGGGGTGACAGGTCAAACGAAAGTGTGGATTTTGGGGTCACCTTGCAGCAAACACTAGTCCCTGACATACTTATCTCTCTCTCCACTGTCTACGGTCCCCTGTATCCGCACTACTGCTTCCATTTTAAACAGGAGGGCCCCAACATGTCCAGGACTCTGCTACTTCAGCCATACATGTGCAATGTGCACCCTCCACTGGAAATGAGAACCGCCCATGGCTTGAGCAGAGGTTCATTGAGGCGTTGAGAGTGAATTAATTAATAAAAAATTCACATTTAAAGCTAATCACCACTACAGCAACTATTCCAAAACAGTGCAGAAACAACATCAACAACATCAGTGTTTGGCTGGAAAGCACACTTAGTAAACAACTTACAGTAACCAAAGACAAGCTGTCATGACTAAATGTGATGCAATGTTGGCCTTGGTAAAAATAAGTTGTTTTGTTTGTTTGGAGTTTAGAGTGGTCACACAGAGAGATGTGTGTGTGGTGAGTGGCGGTTGTACAAAGGAGGATTTTCTGGTCGTTGACTGAAAATCGGTAGGTCCTGCACCCATCCATTTGTACAACTCATTCGACGAAAAGGCGTATGAATAACACGATAATGCGCAAGGCATTTAACGTGCAATAACAACGCCTTTCTTGTGTTTGGCTTGTCATTTGTACGTCATGTAGTAGAGAGTAGTGAAGTGTAGAAAGAAATTGGGGTTCGAGACTGGTGTTTTGTTTTGTAAGTTACATTATTGACGTTTGTCACATGTTTTTTAGTGGCGTTTATGACGTGTTTTCCATACTTAGGTAACATTGTTTCCATACGCATTTTACTTAGTTATTTTAAGCCCAACCATGATGTTTTCTCCTAAACCTAACTAAGTGTTTGTGTTGCCTAAACCTAACTGCGGATGTTACCGTAGTTTTGTCGTATGGTGTACAAATGACACGCGAAAAGCCTAAAATGCGTCCTCATGAAACACGGAATATCCGTGTAATGTTGTGTTATTTTTACACCTTCCTGTGAGATCAGGTTGATTTGTAAATTGAAGGATGGCCTCGAGAGATTTATAATTTCTTAACTGTTCAAATGTGTGAACACTCCACAAACGAGGTAGGAAAATACGTCGGGAAATGTAACTTGTGGTTGCTCATTGAAAGAATGACGTCTTGCCCATTCTTGCTACGCTCAGAGGTAGTGATGCCGAATAAAAAGTGAGAAAGACTGCTTCCGGTGGCGGTGGATGGGTCAAGCAAAACACAGGGAGACCGGTGTTTGTGTTTCAAAGTGTTGTTGAGTTATTTTGTAGTTACGTTACTGATGTTTGTGCCATGTTTTCCATACTTATGTTACGTTGTTTACATAGATATTTTACTTAGTTTACATACTTATTTTAAGCTCAACCATGACGCTAAACCTAACTTATTAGTTTTGTTGCCTAAACATAACCGCAAAATGGCCTAAAATGCGTTATCATGACACATGGAATGTCCTTAAAATGATGTGCTATTTATACGCTTTCCCATGAAATCACATTAAGAAAAAATCTTTAACATACTTAACTTTAACAAATTATAATTTTGTATTTTCACACTGATTTGAGTCTTTAGCATACAGAAAATGGTGGTTAATAAGTTCAAGAATTCTGCAAGGAATACTGCATTGATTTTCCACTTGAAATGTGTTGGTGTGGCTGATTATTTTCGAACAGCAGAGTGTCTGATTGCAGGGAACAACATGAGATTGCCCGCCCTCATCAATACTTCAGTCCTGTTTAACAAACACACAGCAGCCTTGATTTAACCACTGAGTGCAACAGGCATCATTCATGACTGAAGTGAGCGTCTGTAAAGTAAGGCCAGGCTTGGGAAGTTTATTTATATAGCACATTTCATACATAAAAGCAATTCAAGTGATTTGCACAATGCATTAAACCACAAGAAATATCCGACTTACCTGTTTTGAAGTTGTTTTGACATTTCTGATTATGTGAGAAACACCATAACACCAAATACAAGCACACATGCTCTTGAATTTAGTTTGATTGGCACCTTGAATCCCTCTCATGCAACCCCTTCTCCTAAAAATCAACTAGTGAGTGGAGTGTACAAAGTGCTTCAACATTGAAGGCCAGGGTTTACATCCCGTCTTGTACCTCAAGTCATTTTAAATATTTAACCGTAACCACAACCAAATGGTTTCACTCGCCTAAACATAACCATAAACATCGCCTGTGGTGAAACCAGTTGTTCACACAGCTGCACTTGAGATTTAATAAATATGAACTGGCACGCAGCCTCACAGTGTGCCACGATTCACTTTTGATTTTGATGTATGAGTCCTGTTTTCGTCAGCACCTGGGAAGGTAATCTTGTAAATGTGATGCAGGAAGCAATCCTGCTTTGTTGATAGACATAAATACCTTAATCATGCTTTAGCTGCCATAAGATAATACTATAAGGTTTGAAAAATGTTCAGTATGAATGTATGTTCTGAATTAATGTTTCTCAATATGTTGATGAAAAAAGGCATTATTATATATTCCACAAACATGTAGCTCAGTAAAACTTCACACGTTGAACTACATTTCCACTTCATCCTATTCTTCCCAGTGGGCAACCTCCAGGTCTGAAAAGTGAAGCCAATGCTGAAGTGCCTTAAACTTGCATTCTGTCTAATAGCCAGCAGGACGCGACTCCTATGGTTGCAAAAAGAATTCCGATTGTATAGAGGTCTATGAGAAAGTGACCCTAATTCTCTTAGTACCTCAGTAACCATTGTAAACATGAGTTTATGGTCTCAATCAATTAAAGTGGCAGTAGGCAACAATTGATTGGCATAATTTGGCAAAAATTCCATGATAACCTTTCAACATATTGTAATTCAAGTGGTCTGAGAGAAAACTAGACTTCTGCTCCTCCTCATGGCTCTGTTTTCAGGCTTTAGAAAAATCTAGCCCGTGACGGCAGATTTTGATCAATCACAGGTCATTTCAGAGAGAGAGAGAGCGTTCCTATTGGCTGTGCTCCGGTAATGTGACCAGAACTTGGCTTCCTTCAACAGATTTTACAATGGCGGCTGCCTCACAAACTTTCTCATTTTACAGCTAAACAGTAGCTCCAAGATGATTCTGAAAACAGTTGAGATGAGAAATAGGCATTACAGTAACAGAATATTGATTCATATTTGATCAGCGCTGCCTAGTTTGACCATTTGGTCGGAGTGCGCGAGTGATTGACAGCCGGCTCTCATAGACGGCAGCTGGCAGCGGACCTTGTTTTCCTCCGGTAAGTGAAATCCTTCAGATGCCGTTAGGAGCACCGGAGGACACAGTAGGACACAGAGGAACATGATTTTTTTCAGGTTACCTGTTTCATGTACTACTGTCACGCTATAGCGGCCGTTTTCTAAAAATAACTTTTTTAAATCATATTTGCGCCAATATCGCGCACTGCAGCTTTAATTATAACATTTTTGGTTGCCTAAAAATGTCTTATTCAGCGTTCGTTTGTACTTAGCTCCACCCTCTCCTGTCACTTCTGGTTTAAAAAAAACAAGATGGCGACAGCCAAAATACCGAACTTGAGGCTTCAATGCGGCAGTCCACAAACCAATGGGTGACATCACGGTGACTACATCCACTTCTTATATACAGTCTATGATTCTTCTTAATACATATTGATAATATATTAACAAAAGGCTTCATCATGCGAGTTGAACGTGCTACAAGAATTGAAAAAATCCATATTCATTGTCATTGACAAATGTATTCAATAACACTGAAATTTTTTAAAGAGAGATGTAAGACAACAAACAGCACCCTGCTGTCTTTTGTGAGCATTCAAGTCTGTGTGTGATTCAGTTTGATTTGTTCAGACAATCTTTATTGCCCAGAGAGTGTTAGGGGTTGTAAGGAAGGTGCATGTGTGAGTGTTGGAGAGTGCCAATGCCACCACGGTATGAACAGACACTTTGCAATATGTTCGGGAGAATACCTTGCAGAGAGCGCAGCAGACAACAGTTCATTATTGCATGATTACCATATGCTCGTGAGACTGTGGGTTCAAACCTGGTTCAGATCCAGCTGGTGATTCATGTCCCATCTCATTCCATCTTCTCTCACTCCTCTGTGTTCTGTGTACAGTACACTGCCTATTAATCAGAGGTGTCTTTAGTTGCAGCATCTTTAAAGCTTCTAAATTGTTTAGGATGAATGATGATGAGAAATTTCTTCTCTCAGTCAGCATTGGTCATCTCTGGACCAGATTCAGAGCTGCTGATGGACTCCTGCCAGTTTGCAGCAGGTGATGTCAGATCGAGTAACTCCTTTCTGTTAGAAGGACGAGAGGAAAACAAGAGGCCATCTGTGCTTGTGAAGCTTTAGAAGGAAGTGAACACGAGCCTACAAATCTAACTTGCGTATGTGTGTGTGAGTGCATCCCGTGTATTTGCTTAACTGCCAGTGATTCGCAGATAAAAGCCTTACGGAGATGTGCAGTCACTAAAAGATTAACAGCGTGTCAGTGTCTTATGATTCAAATTTCTCTGCATTATAAATGCAAGGATGAGTTTAAAAATACACAAGACTGTGAATTATTCAGCCACTCCCCTCACACTCTGAGAGGCTTTTTGACTTGATGCTGCACATCCACAGCGAGTAATGTGGCAAATACCCGAGGAAACCATCAGTGAAGATAGATATTGGAGGTGAAATGTTTGATGTGAAACTGCGTTTATGTTCAAGAACTACAAAACCTCCGGCGCAACTCAATTCAAAACAGAAAAAGGGTGCAATTAGTTCATTAAGAGCAGTGGGATAATTAGGGGGAGATTATACCACCCATGGAGTGTGTAAATAAGGCGATTCATTTGCCTCCATGCAGCTAAACTCACTCTTGTGTGCTATTCTGTCAAAATCACTTCTCAAACTGGTGACTCTTAGAATGTTTTAATAAAGAAAACTCCCCTGCATACTATCTAGAAATGAATTAATACCATTTTACATTAATCTTTTTTGGATTAGAGCCGCTTCTTGTTAACCAAGAACCACACTCTAAAGGCAAACTAAAACCTTACAGGAGTTCCTCTCTGTTCATCTGAATCATACATAAATGCATGACTCAAAAATATCTAATCTTGATTCATTATACAGTAGGATGCAGCCTAAAATTCACATTGGCAAATTGCGATCAGTGGGGAGCATGTCATGCTGGGCTTTAGGTGTGCTATGATCCACAGAGTCGTGCATGTACACTGCCACCCAGTGGAATTTTGCACAACTGCACGCCTGGATGAGTCATTCTTGCAGCCTGACTGGCTTCCTCGGCCCTGCTGCAGAGGGACCCGGGTTGGGTAATAAATTAGTCTCTTTTAACATTCACAACTGATGGAAGGCAATCTCAAGGTCTGTGAAAATGGGGTTGAAAGGACTGTGTAGACGGTGAGCGCAGAGTGAAAAAAACAGGAGGGAGGGGGGGAGTGACAGAAGGAGTGATGCCGGGATTTAGGGTGCTCTGAAGCAAGAACAAGACTGCGTGAGCCAACAGAGCAGAGCCACAGACAGCAAGCACTAACCAGTCAGAGCAAAAACCACAGCACTCCCACAGCAATGGGACAGAAAGAGAGAGAGAGAGAGAGAGAGAGAGAGAGAGAGAGAGAGAGAGAGAGAGAGAGAAAGAGAGAGAACGCCTGCAACAGTCCTGCATCCACGCACAGAAAAATTGCACCAAAAGAAGTTTATTTTCAGTGGATCACAAAATTACTGGTTTCAGAAAGTTTATAATTAGACAGCAGTCTGTGTACTTTTTATAAAACCTGGCACTGAACATGGTCCTCAAGGGCAGTGGTCTGTAAAAGGCTGTAAAAGTTTTCAACATCTTTTATTCCCTCTATAACCTTGATGAGTAACATATGTTCGAAAGAGGTCATTGATAGAATGAAAGTTTATGTTTTTAGACTATTTAAAGGGGACCTATTATGCTTTTGTGCTTTTTCACTTTCCTTTAGGGTGTTATACAGTTTTTTTGTGCATGTAAAGGGTTTGTAAAGTTACAAAGCCCAAAGTCCACGCCAAAGGGAGTTACTCTCCCCCACAGAAACACTGCTCCTGAACTGCTTGAAACGCCTTGATTGAAGTCTTGCCTTTTCTTCCATAACGTGGTGATGTCATCAAGTAACACACTTTGCCTAGCGGCTAGTTTGGCACGCCCTCAAACAAAAGTAGTTTGAGCGGAGTCCAAAGAGTTTGGTTCGGTTGACCAATCACAACAGTGGGCCAGCTGACCAATCAGAGCAGACTGGGCGGGGGCAGGAGCTCAAACAGAGCGTTTCAGTAAGAGGGAGAAAAGAGGTGCTGCAGCACAGCCGGTATGAGAAAAGTAAAGCATTTTTTCAACATTAAAGCATGTGAACATGTTCTGGTAGAAACCCAAAATACAAGTATGCACCTGAAAATAAGCATAATAGGTCCTCTTTAAAATACAATTTCACCTACATAGAGAGCGCACTACATTCCTTTTAGTAAATTTTAAGACACTCCGATGACACCCTTCATTACATTTAGTCCATTTATTGAACATTTTGACCTGCTGGTGCGCTGGACAAAAAGTCAAGGGCTTCATCCAAAATCACATACTATGCACTGCATACCCAATATATGTATCGTTCAACATACTTTTGTGTGAATAAACAGTAGTATGTATCTTTTCGGACGCACTGAGCAGTTATTTACGTCGTCACATCCTGAGAACCTCCATTTGGAGACGTGTAACCATGGTAACCTGTGCCAACCTCAAGTGACCAAAGCGAGACTTTGTGAGAATCAAAGTCTGAATTAATTTAAAATATATATTATGCCTAGCAAAGTGAAATCTTATACTTACAGTTAAATTGAAGCGTTATTGATAACATTTAGTCCATTTATGGCAAGAAAATGTGAGTGGATTCACATCACATTTGTGTAGTGCGATATCAGTAAATTGTGATTCAATTATATCAGGAGGTCAATATCTACATTTTAACCCAATGTCAAAAGCAAAATGCAATATGTCAGTCATGTAATTTATGGAGTAAAATAATGAATAACATCCAGTGTGGAGAGATTTTTCCTAAGAGGAGGTGTTCAAAACCTTGCAAGAGAGGAGAGAAAAAAGGGTAGTGTGGAAGCTGTTACCTTGAACATAGTCCTGAAAGGAAATGTCACAGGTGTTTATCCATTCGCTGAACTCCTCTCTTCCATAACCTGCAGCGAAATTGCCATAAGACCTCTAAATGACTGTAGACTGTAGTCAATTTCCAGACCCAGAGCTCCATGAAGTCAAGTAATACCGCAGTCCAGTCCACCATGAAAAGTATTAAGGCAGGCACTCTATTCATCCGAGGATAAATAGCTCTCCTTGCACTTCTCAAGTTAATCTTCTTACTAATATGTCTTTTGTTGATAAATGTTTCTGCGCCCTCCATTTAATAACACAAGTATAAACATGCGTGTTAGGCACTTTCTTTTCTTTTCAATCACAACCTGAGATGCAATATTCTGTTACATAATTACTGTGACAGGTCATTTTAGTCAAGTGAAGCCTGAATGCATTGCAGAAAACTTCATAGTGTTATTAAAAAGCTGCCATTAAGGGATAATAAATAAGATGTAATAACTGTCATTAATCAAGCTCTCACATGGACCTTTATGTGCTGTGATTTATTTCACATCTTACCTAAATATTGTCATCAATTTAAGTGACATATAGACAGAAAATAACCACACGTTACATACACAGAATGGCTTAAATAGGCCATAAATTTAAGTTCTCCACCTGTCCAACATCTCACTTTCCTCCCAAGTGTCACTCTCAGGAAATTACATCATTACACCATTTTTAACTAAGCAGCCCCGGGGCACTGAGCTACTTGATCCATCTTCATCAGTCTCCCTCTCTCAGATGTCGTCCACATCATAAACTTCGTCAGTCTGTACAAACACGCACCGTGAAAGCCGAGGAAACACATCGTGAAGGAGCGGTGACATTGACAAAGTGAGAGTGCGGCCAAAGTGCAATGTAACAGCACGCTGCCACTTATGAAAACACCTGCTCCACACTGTCAGCAACTTAACCTTCTATCACCGAAATCCCCACTGGAGGATTATGTGTGACAGATGTAGGACAGGAGGGGGTCAGGGGGTGGGGGTGACGGGGTTAGGTGGAGGGTGGGGTGACAGGAGTGACTTCATAAGAAAAAGTTTGTTGGAGAGGGATGAAAATAGGAAAACAGCTGAAAGAGGCACAGAAGGAGAGAGAAAGAGAGGCAAAACAAACAAGTCAAAGAGAGAAGTAATTAGAAAAGGTGTGAGGAGAGTGTTGAAATGAGAGACCTCATTAGCTTATGCAATACAAAAATATGTAGGAACCATTTAAAGGTGCAATGTGTAGGGGCCGGCGCCATCTAGCGGTGAGTTTGCAGATTGCAACCAACTGAAATTTCTCCCGTGTGCCAAGCGTGTAGGAGAACTACAGTGGCCGACGCAAAAACATGAATGGCCCTATCTAAAGCCAGTGTTTGGTTTGACATACTGTAGAAACATGGCGGCCGGCTCCGTGAAGAGGACCTGCGCTCATTCTAAGGTAATGAAAACACAACAATTCTTATTTTGAGGTGATTATACACTAAAGAAAACATACTTATAAATATTATATTCCATTTCTGCCATCCCCCTAAATGCTACACACTGTTCCTTTAATATCCATCCATCCATTTTCTGCCACTTTTCTGGGACTAAGCCAGGTCGTCCAGATGTCCCTCTCCCCAGCAATGTTAAATCAGGGGACGACCAAAGCCTTTGGGATACATGCTCAGGGAACCATGAATGTCTATAGTCTACTACATTTTGTGCCAATCCTTCTAGGGAATGATGCGATACATTTCGATGGATAATTGAACATTTTTACCCGCTGGTGCGCTAGGCGAAAAAGTGAAGGGCTTCGTCCGAAATTGCATACTATGCACAACACACCCAATAGGTGTACTATCATTCAACGTACTTTTGCGTGAATAAACAGCAGTATGTATCTTTCGGGCGCACTGAGCAGTAATATACGTTGTCACTTCCTGAGAACCTCCTTGCCATTTGGATACATGTAATCACGGTAACCCATGCCAACCCCATGTGACCAAAACGACAGTTTGTGAGAAAAGTCTGAATTAATTTAAAATATATTTTAAGCCTAGTAAAGTACTTACAGTTAAACTGAAGCGTTATAGATGTTAGAGAGCTGTCTGTCAATGTCCGTTATGAACGTTGTCATCACTACCGCATTGCATTGTGGGATATTTATGTCGCCATAGTGTCCAGCGTTAAATACTGTAATATTTTACTGGAAATAGTATGCAATTTGCGTACTATTGGTTTCATACTAAGGTGTCAGACACTAAGATATCTCACATATTGTTTCAGTATACTAAAGAGCATGTAAGTATGGAATTTCGGACGCAACCAAAGGATCACCAAAATCATTAGAATTACAGATAAATTGGTGGTCAGGCTGATTTTATGGACGGTATCACTTTATGCTGCATGTGATTATCATAAAGTGGGCATTTCTGTAAAGGGGAGATTCATGGATATCCATAGAACCCATTTTCAGTCACATATCTTGAGGTCAGAGGTCAAGGGACCCCTTTGAAAATGGCCATGCCAGTTTTTCGTTCAGAGTTGTATTAGCCTCCTGACACGCAATGACATGGTTGGTACCAGTGGATTCCTTAGTGTTTTCCAGTTTCATGTGATACCAGTAACTTAACTCTAGCTCTGCAACAGAGCCTTCTACATCCTCTGAAAGACAGTAAAGTCAGCTGAGGCATCAGCACCCTCAAGAAGTGGGAGAGATTTTAACAAATATGTCTGTTTATGTTTTAATATTATGCAAAAAAAGAAACAGTATTGGCTCCTATTGTTTTTTAAGCTCTCAAGTATGGATATTGGCCTCAAAGATATCAGTTGGGCGCTGATTATGATTCATTCTCTGGAAACCTTTAATATCTGAATTAGAATAAATAATAAAACAAAAATGTTTAATGGAAGTCCATCCAACAGTTGTCGAGATATATCACTCAAAACCAAAAATGTCAACCTCTCTGTGGTACAAGAGGAAAAGACACCAAATCACCAATTCATTTACATTCATTCTCTGGAGAACATGAATGTCTGTACACAATTTCATGGCAATTCATCCTTTACTGTCAAGATATTTCAGTCTGGATCAAAGTGGTGCAGATGGTCGACTCACAGACATCATCAAACGCTGTGTCTCAAATAAAAAATAAAACTGCATTTTTTTTTATAATCTGTGATGCCGATTTTGGGACAAAAACAAACAAGAGGAAGATTTCACCTCAGCATTAAGGAGTTAATTCCTTGTCAGCACTGTTGTGGGTTTTGTACAGTATATATAAAGGATGATAAATGTGCTTTTTCACAGTTGAAAGGCAGCTAATGGAGCAGACAGACTTGTTAGACAAAAGGCACTTTAACAAGGACATGAAAGACACAGAGGACATAGGAGTGTTCATGAATTAACTCATCCTTCACAAGATGACAGATCTAACATTTAGACTGTGAGAGGTGTGACGCTGTTACGTTATTTGCATAAATTGTAATCATCCTACATTTTGCGAGGAGGATTTCAGTCACTCCATCAAACTCGTATTTGAGATGGCAAAGCATGATATTGTGATGTATCAGTGAAGCAATAAATATACAGATGACAGGACGAGGTAATAGCTGTAGAATATTTAGTGTTCTTGACATGTAATTTTGGTTGGATTTGATGTAAGGTGTCAGTTTTATTGGTGCTTTAAGTTTGAATATCTAAACAATAAGGTACTAAAGGCTTGGTGTTTATTCTTCTCCAGCAGCATGACACCTGCATTGTGTTTTTAACTACCTCTTTAAATCATCATTTAAACCCCTAAATGGGCCACTTATTGTCTGGAAAAGAGCTATGGTGTCTGGACCAAAATACATTTACCAACAAGTTCATAACATCAACTGCAGACTTGAGGGATAATTGTAAAAAACAATCCTCTTTAATAATGACTTATGAAAGAAAGACTATATTGTGAAAAAATAAATTATTTCTCTTACAAATGGAATGTAGACTTCATAAGCAAAAATAGGCACCATCGTTTAAAGAACCAGTGTGTAGCATTTAGGGGGATCTATTGGCAGAAATAGAATATATTATGAATAAGTATGTTTTCTTTAGTGTATAATAACCTGAAAATAAGAATCGTTGTGTTTTCGTTACCTTAGAATGAGCCGTTTATATCTGCATAGGGAGCGGGTCCTCTCTTCACGGAGCCGGGCGCCATGTTTCTACAGTAGCCCCGAACGGAAAAACCACTGTGTTAAATGTTCCTGCTAGGGCCGGAGTCAATAACGTTACTCGCTCCAGAGTTAACCCCTGTCACTCCACTCAGCAACAAGACACAGGAAACCTCTGTTGGTCTTGAGGAGCTGCAGCATTTATTTCTGCCCAAACTACAACTTCCACTGTAAATTTACTTGATATTCTCAGAGCTAAACTAACTCTGTCTTCTGCTCCACTAGCTCACTTGTTCGCTCACACACATTTTCTGCCGCTCTCTCTCTCTTGCTTCCCCACTCACTTTCCACGTACAGACACACTCTACACACTGGCTCTGCTATTCTTTAAATGATACACTACTTTTACAACAGCTCTAGATCGGGCCATTCACGTTTTGACATCAGCCACGGTAGTTCTTCTACATGCTTGGCACATGGGAGAGGTTACAATCTGCCTCACCGCTACATACCACCAGATGTTACTCACTGGACCTTTAAAATAGTAACATTGGATTACATGCATGCATAGTTTCCTGTGGCAACACCCATGTAAGAG
This sequence comes from Sebastolobus alascanus, assembly GCA_916701645.2. NCBI lineage: Eukaryota > Metazoa > Chordata > Actinopteri > Perciformes > Sebastidae > Sebastolobus > Sebastolobus alascanus. The sequence continues at coordinate 3,227,645 of CAKAOJ020000032.1, forward strand.
TTAAGAGAGTATTTAAATACTTAAATACTTGACAAATCTCCCTTTAAGGAACATTTTGAACAGATAAAAAATGTGTGATTAATTTGTAATTAATTGCGATTAATCATGGACAATCATGCGATTAATCGCGATTAAACATTTTAATCGATTGACAGCCCTAGTAGTTACAGAATATAAAAATATTTAATGGCTATTGCTAAATGGGTTAAAAAAAAATGGGCTTGATTTCATTAAAATCTTCAGGATTATAACTTTAAAATACAGACATGATGGCTTATTGGAGAGTAAATACTTTATTTATGACTGCATTACCAAGTAGAAAGGATAAACCATCAAAAGGAATTTTTCACAACCTGGCAACCCATATGTTGTCCGTATTAAGAGTTTATAACTGATCATTAGTGAATTAATTATTAAAATGTATTAAGGCATTATTTAAGGCATTGGGATGATGTATTAGAGGGTCAGTCTGCAGGAATCAAGTGCTATAGCATCAGGTTCTGTGTGTTACTATTTTGCTTGACACTGTCTTCTGTCAGCTCTTTTTAAGTACTTATGGGCTTAACCACTCAGCTCTCTCAGTACAATTTATGACTGTTTAATCCCATCAACAACAGGGATTGCTGTCAAAGTATCATTGAATTTGACAAATGAAGCACAAGTGGGATTCAGTTCAAGCAGGGTAAAATGTTGATTCATGACTTCTGAAAACCCCACCGGCTAACTTCCTAAAAGCTTACCAGACTTTTCTGACCAGATTAATCTTCTGTACTCCGAACCAACTTTTCCTCAAGCACAGCAACACCAGGAGTCTCACTAAGGTATTACAGCTTCTCTCCTGCATCAGTTAAGACGTGTTTTGTGCTGGAGTTATTATGGTAAGTTTGGCTGAGTTTTGGGCAGCCCTCATCTGTTTTTCTCCCGTCTGGACACTTTTTTTTGCTGTTGGATGATTGAGTTCTTACCTGTTGAGGTTTACTGCACTGAGAAGATAACACAAGCCACTGTCTAATTTATTTTACTTCTCGACAGTGTCCACAGATGATTTATTACCTCCTGTCGCAGCCTCCTGATTGGGCCATTCCTGTTAAATGAGGCAATATTAGTATAAACTGTCATATGAGGACACCATCCCTGAGGTCACCCCCCTGCCTACCTTAACAGTTGATTGGTGGGGCTATTTTTAAATTGGAGGTTAGTGTCTCAGAGGTTTGACTCAGAGAACATTTAAAATTTCTGGTGTGTGTGTGTGTAGGCTGGAAAGAAGAGACAAATGCCACTTTTTCAGACCCTGACCTCAATCCTGATATATATGTAATAAAATGTCACTTATGATTTATGATCTGCTGTAATTACATCTGAAATAAAATGCATTCAATGTACCTGTTAACCTAGTTCGGATATTCAAAATCACTCAAAGGTGCAGATAAGGAAAGAACAGTAGACCTGTGGGATGATTGTATGAGTATGACTATCTGCTCAAAGGCTGCCTGCAGTCTTCCTATCCACTTTCACTGGAGTTTCACTCTCCTCTGGTCACACAGGTAGAGATATCCTAACCAAAGTCAGTTCACAGAAGCTATTTACATACAGTACATGACAATAACTCAAGAACACAGATAGTGGTAACCATGGGAATCTAAATTATGTGAGTTATGTAGTGTGAGCTGGGGATGTGCCAACACGTTCTCATCCCAACTCGTCGCATACTGGCGCTTTGTCAGACCCCTCTGCGTCACTTTTAAGTCGCAGTAAACACGTGCTTAATGTCTTGAATTAAACAAAAACATTTGCTTAGGTTCAGGCAATAAAATTATAGTTAGGTTGAGGAAAAGGCAACATGATTGGGTTTAAACCCAACCATTAAAAATACTATATTTGTACACAGTGCTGGACTGGCCATCTGGCATACCGGGCGTTTTCCCGGTGGGCCGACGTCCTTTTGGGGCCGACGTATGTCCTTTTTTTTTTTTTTGGCCTATAAAACAAGTAAATCGACCCATTTCTTTTCCTTAATTGACACTGGGCTGGCCCATTCGCTCTGTGCTGGGCGGCCACAGTGAGGAGGGATTCTTATGTTCCGTGATGTCATGGTCGACGTCACAGAGGATGTCAGCAGTCCTGCAAGTTATTGGGCGGGGCTTATTCTCTGCGTCGTTAGTGACGTTTCAGGACTCAAACCAAAGTTTACTTATAGAAGCCGTTTCTGTTCTTGCTCTGACCTCCCTCTGCCCCTCCGGTCGCTCATAGACCAGGTCGGGGGGGATATGAATACCCTGAATCTGACAGACTGTCAGACGCTAGAGACGGGGTTAGGCTACACCTCGCCACTTATGTGGGAGAGTGCCAGGCATGGACGCATGCAAGGAGCTAGTGCGTCGCTGGTACTAGTGCTCCACTGGCTAGTCGTAAGTAGGGAGGCGGCTAGGCTAGCTAGGCTTTTTTTTTTTTTTTTTTCTCTCTGTCTCAAAAGAAATAAGCTGACACACAGAATATCAGAATATTCTACTATGTGTCACAGCTTCATAACTGTCACCAGTGGTGAATGTGACTAAGTACATTTACTCAAGTATTAATCAACTCTGAGATGTCAGCAGGATTATTACTTTATGCATCATGTAAACGGCCAGATTACGCACAGTATTTGGGCTCGTCCGGATGCTCTCCATGTACTTTTTACGCAGCGCAAAAACGCGCTGCAATAGCAGGAAAAACTCTGATTTTAGAAAAACAAACAAACTTGAACATCAACATAGGCTACTGTATGTCGAAGCAGCCACAGCAACTACACAGTCAACAACACGGAGCAAATGCAGGAGATCTGCGAGGAGAGGAAGAGTGAGTGAGGCAGTGAATGGATGACCCATGACCAGTGCTGGACTGGCCATCTGGCATACCGGGCGTTTTCCCGGTGGGCCGACGTCCTTTTGGGGCCGACGTGTGTCCTTTTTTTTTTTTTTTGGCCTATAAAACAAGTAAATCGACCCATTTCTTTTCCTTAATTGACACTGGGCTGGCCCATTCGCTCTGTGCCGGGCGGCCACAGTGAGGAGGAGAGGGAGAGAGATGAGGGAGTTAGTGTAGAGTTTGCAGTAAGCAGTTATGGGCTAGCAGCCTGGCTCATATGTCATGAGAGATGAGCAGTGCTCGAAGTGGGCCGTTACGTAGCGGTACGCAGGATGTTAATCATTTTACTCCTTGGCGTACCGTGACTTTTTCATGCGTACCGGAGCTTCTCACAAAGCTGTCGGTACTCTCCTCTGCCCTCTCCATATCAGGTTCTCTGGGAGATTCATAACGGAGATACATAACGGCGCAGCGCCTGCGTATTTGCGCCGCGTGGGTTCCTATAGGGAGCGGAAGCGCCGCGCTATTAATCTCCGCTGGAGCTGAAGCCTGGCTGTTTACATCAGAAGCGCATTTCTCTGCGCTGGTCAACATGTGATTCTGATCCTCTGCTGTTTACTATCCATCTCTCTCTGTCTGTCTGCTTATGTGTGTCTGCCAGGGGCGGGGCCAAAGAGGGGGCACAGGCCACCCCTGGAATCTAAATGCCCCCCCCCCCCCCATCAGAGTCTGAATGTGATAGGTCCAATAAGACTCAACAAACATTAATGATGATCTGATGTATTACTGATATACTGTATGAGACCCAGCTGAAGTTCTCAACATTTTTAATAAGGAATTCAGCATCACTGTTTCTGGCACTGTAAAGCAATATAATTCTAAAAAGGGACAGCAGTGGCAAAAAAATGAATTATAATTTATGAATATTAGTTTATGCTAGATATTCACACGCAAAGTTTATGCCAGAGGGGCAAATTATTCAGTTTTCTTTCCTGAGATTTAAAGGTAAAATTAGAAGTTCAACATAAAATGCTGTTGCGGTGTACTTATTATTTTGTTATTTTCATTGTTTTAAAGTCACCAGAATTCAGGAAACAAAGTCTCTGAAACTCAAATTTTTCTGGGGGAGGACCCCCAGACCCCACGCTTTGGTTTTGAAATCCTCCTTATTTTTAATGTTTGAGGTCTCAAGGTTGGCAAGTATACAAAACAACCACATTTGAAGGTATTTCCTCGAATAGAGCCTTCAACAAAACATGGTACACACAGCACAAACGGGCGGTGATGGGGCCGGTCTGGGCTAAAATGCCAGGGCCGATTTTTTGTCCCAGTCCAGCCCTGTTTGTACAGTAAAAAATGACACTGAAAGTTGTGAACACGGGACATGAACGAACAGCTGATTGTAAATAAAAGTGAAACTGAACGCATTGGTGCGAATAGCGGTCTCCTGGATGAAAGCCTTGTGTTTGTGTGTCTCTTTCACTCACAAACATCACCACAGCACTTTCCCTGGGCATTTAATGTTGACGCGGATGGGTTTACATTGCAGTGAATGGAAAGACCGGTGTATCTCAGACGGATGTGACAAAGCGTCGGTATTTGAAGTCCTGGGAATGAGAACGGACTGGATGTGCAGTACCATGACTGATTGTGTAATTCATATAGACGGGGGTAGCTGTTTTTAAGTATGTCTGCAAATTAATATGTGTCTACAATGCCCAACCAATTCAGTCTGGATTATATCAACCAATATTCTTTTTTCCATTTAATATAAAGTCCTAACATGACCAAATGTTTCGATGAAGATATCTTTTTGCACATTCCATCATCTTTATTTCCAGCAATGCACAGCTCTCTTCATTTTAAAACATTACAAACATATTTACATATTTTTAAAATCTTTTTTCTTTCTAGGTTTATGTTATCTATCTATCTATCTATCTATCTATCTATCTATCTAACTTATCTATCTGTCTATCTATCTATCTGTCTGTCTGTCTGTCTGTCTGTCTGTCTATCTATCTATCTATATCTAGATATAGATATAGATATCTATATTTAATAATTACCATAGAATTGTATTGAATTGTATTGAATTGTATTGCCTCTATTACACAGTGTCAACAACAATTAAAATAGTTTGACAAAAATGAAAGGCCTATTGTTTTTCATAGGATTATTATATTAGAATACAAATTTCTATTGAATGTTATATTGCATTGCAGTGTACATATATTTCACATTTGTCACTCAGTGTAACGTAGGAATAATTTCGTTTTGATTAAGTAGGGAGTGAGGTAAGTAAGGTTTTCATGTTGGATGCATAGACTGAATGTTCGGATGTGTTTTGAATCAGACTCTGAATGTTCCTCCGCGGCCGCCGTACTTGTGTCTCTGTAGTCTGGTAGCCGCGCTAACCACTAGCGTTAGCTTGGTGAAGCAATGGCTGAATATTCTCACGTAAAATCCACCAAACTGGTTTTGAAAGGTTCTAACAAAGGGTAAGTGTTTCTTTTACTTAGTACCACTAATCGCTACCATCTGCAATATTATTCACGGCTAACAAACTGGGTTTTCTGTAGCTTATGCTAAAGCTAGCTGGGGCTAAAAAACGTTATTGTTAGCTACGTGAAACAGCCGTTAGTGTTCTAGAACACTGTTTATTTTCAAATAAACCGTTCTTAAATGTGTAACTGTCACCATGGTGACGCAGGGTTCCACAGATATTAAATCCCACTCGGCTGTTAGCTAACACGTTAGCGCCTTCTTTAACTAGTTAGTTAGCTAGCTAAACATATCAACAGTGGTTCAGGTTTAACTGAAAAGCTAACGTTACTGTGTCTCAAAGTAGTTTCAGCGTCAGCAGAATCGTTAGATAATCTGAGGTTAAGTATTTCAGGTGCATGTAAATACTAGCTAACCATTTATTGCTCGCTAATGATGGAGATGCCATAGCAACAGAAACAACACATACTGTAGCATTCCGTTCATAATCACGTCGAGTAGAGAAAACAAACATAATTTAGCATTTCTGAAGTTAGAACCCAACCCAGTCACAGTCTCAAAATGATTCATAACACCCAGCTACCTACACCATGAGATCAACACCAAACCTCTGAACTAAACCCTGACAAAGAACAAGAAAGAACTCTCCTCAAAATCTAATCAACGTGGTATCAACAATTCTTTAATTAGAGTTCAGCTATGGCAAACTGTTGATTTCAAGTAGATGTAGAAATAGTAGTCATAGTAGACAGAGCATATTAGTGAAGCCCGAGAAAACACCACGTCTCTAAAGTGTAAATACACAAGGTTACAGGAGTCTCCATCATTGTGAAATGGACTACTTTCACTCTTTCGCAACCTGTGAATAAAAAACAGGATAGTCAGATTGAGAGGATAATTACAAGCAACTACACAAACAGAAATACCTAAAACTTTGACCTTGTAATCTGATTAATTTTTTTAGGCATTTCTGGGTTTCATATTTACAGGTAATGATTTACAAATAAAAAATTTAAAATTCACTTTATTATTGTGAGGTATTTTTAATATAATGTCTACAAAAAAAAACAATTTGTCTTGAATACATGTTGCAGCACAACAACATTAATTTAAAGAGTAACTAAATACCCTTTGAACATCATCTTTGATCAGTTTCATCTTGCTGCAGTGATGTACAGGTGTACTCCAGGACACTGTGACATCACTGTTGGATGTGGTCAGATGTGAAACAGGCTTGAAACTTTTAAATCAGACCGGGCAGTGAAACACTGCTTTTTCCTCCTGGTGTTAAATTACTCTTTAAAGTCAACAAGGTTGAATACTTTCTGACGGTCCTGCAGCTCATGTCCTAGAACCATAATGCATATTGAGAAAAAAAAAATTGCGCAGTTGCATTTTCAATGAAAATATGTTAAATTTCCACAAATTAACTTAAATAAACCTGTCAGCCTGACAGGTTTATTTTAGTTAGTGCTTGCTTGCAAGGCCTACCTGTGCAATTAAAAAATGTGCAAGCTAATTACTAATGAAGACATCTTTTGACATTTTATTATATTTGTTCACAGGAAAAAGAGGAAGCATAAAGACAAGAAGAGAAAAGCAGGAGATGACGAGGAAAAGGCTGATGTTGTTGGTATGTGCATATACTGTATTTCTAAATTGTAGGAGCAAACCAAAGACTTTTGATGTCCTGTTCACTTTTCCATTATATAGGCACAATGAGTAACATTTTCCTGAAAAAAAATGTATAGACTACAAAAATAATCCCTCTTAATCATCACTTATGACCCAATAGAAGTGTGTGGTGGTGTGTGTATCTGTAGAGACCCTTTCCTCACCTTGTACTTTCTCTTTTCTTTTCATTTTGCTGTGTTCAGGATGTTTCTGGGCATTTTTCTGCCCCTCACTCTGCCTCTGCCTCCAGCTGCCACTCCTCACCCTCTTCTCCTCCCCCAAGGCTCTGTTCTGCCCGGGCTGACACCGTAATCAGTGTCGTCTGAGTCAGAAGCTCAGGAAGCTCCACTAAATTCTCCTGTCTGGATACAGATACTTTGCCCATTAGCTAGCTAGACTGAAGATCGCTAAACTCGCTGGCTAGTGTCGTTGAGCCAGGGAGGAGGGACCAGCTTTGAATGTTGTGTTTGGAAACCACAATGCACAAATCCTACTCATTCTGCCTTTACGCAGTGAATATTCTTGTAGCATGTACTGTAGATGGATGAGACAATTATTTTTCATGCTCTTTGCAATATGATGGTAGTAAATGAGCTTGACAAGTTAAAAAGACTAGAGTATAGAAATATCTCTCATTGTCAAAATCAGCCAATAGTAACATTCAAGGCCCAATCTGAATTTGTTATGACCACATAAATCTAAGGTATATTTATGTGCATAATTGAAAAGAATTATTGATATAGAATCAGTATTTTGTGTTTCTATACTGGTCGCCCATGGTTCAGCTATTTAGCATGCTAGATATCTGGACTTTGTCTCCGATTCTTTGAGATACCAAAGAATCGGATAAATTGAAACCGATTCTCAAAGGGAACTGATTCTTGATTCCCATCCATAGCGTTTTCACTGTCAGCCAAAGTGGCAGATGGCCTGACAATTTACCCGCATTTGGCAGGTGATAATTTCAGACCCTGCTTCCAGCGAGACGTTTCAGGCAGTTCAGGAGCAGTGTTTCTGTGGGGGAGAGTAACTCCCTTTTGAGTGGACTTTGGGCTTTGTAAATTTGCAGACCTTTTACATGCACAAAAAACTATATTACACACTGAAGGAAAGGGCACCAAAGCATAATTGGTCCTCTTTAAGGTTTCTGTGGGTTTCAAGCACACAGCGGTGCCATGTGTTATTACACCTTGTGTGACATGGGCCTTTCTGCTCACCAGGTGGTTGGTGGGCTGTCAGCAACTTTGGGGACATCACTGGATCGGTTGCCATAGAGATGCAGAACAACTCGTACATCCATGCCCTGGATAGTGGGCTTTTCACAGTCGGCGCACCACACAAAGGTAAGAATACGCACTGGAGTGACTTCAGAATTTGTCATTACAGGGGTCGGGTCATTCACACAGCTCTAGTGGCTTTTACTCAACTTGATCACTTCTTCTTAGCACAGTAAAACATTTATATGTTGTGGAGGGATAGTTGACTTAACTTTACTATATAATTTCTTTTCGATTATAAAACATGTATTTCTTTGCATGAAAGAGCAGTTTGTACTAATATTTCTATCCAAGTTTGTTGAGGTATTTTTGGGTGCCATTTTCTGCTTTCGCTGGCTGTATGATGGCAAAAATTTCTACTGCTTCAGGTCATATTTCTCACTCAAAATAATTGCCAGAGATTCATTAATAGCAGTCCATGGAGAACAGTTGTCCCATTGCCCTTTTCTGATTTTGCAAAGATTTTTAACCATTTAAATTTAATTCCACGAGCATATCTTGAATGTTCAAGTGCATTTTTGTCCTTAACCCAGAAGGACACATTTTTAAGTGTTTTTTTTTTTTAGGTAATGTTATGTCATGGAACATAGAATAATGCTCTAAACCGCAGGATTATGGCTGAGCAATAATACAATATTATTGTACTTCACGTTGAATAGTATAGTGATGATATGATCATGTCATGTTACCGTTTTGCAGAATGCTGTTGTCCAATTAACGGTTTCAAACCAATTCTAATAAAACCAAACTAAGTTACTTATTAGGGTCTTTGTTTCATATGTTTGAAGAAGAGCTGCAACAATTAGTTGATTAATTGATAAATCGATCAAGAGAAAATTAATCAGCAACTATTTTAACAATCAAATAATCGATAATCAAGGAAAAATGCCAAACATATCCTGGTCCCAACTTCTCAAATGTGAGGATTTGACACTTTTTCTTTGTCATTTAAAATATTCAACAAAATATCTTTGAGTTTTAGACTGTTGGTTGAATAAAATAAGCTATTTTATATCCTGTGGGAAATTATAATGTGCGTTTTTCATTATTTTCTGACATTTGATAGGCAAAACAATTAGTTCAGAAAGTAATTGGCACATTAATTAGAAAAGAAATGATGATTGCTAGTTTGAAGAGAACCACCTGAAGGAACACATTTAATTGTATTGAACTGAACCATCAATTTGATTAATTTATATGCAATTTTGCATAGAACTGCCATATTGTGATATATACTGATATTGAAGTCTTTTATGAATGTTATGTGATGCATTGGCTTGGAGCACAAGACAGATTTCCCTGCAAGACAATAAAGTATTTATTGTTGTAGTTATCTTAATATATTGATCCGTATCACTCAACCTTACCCAGGATGATGCATCTATACTGTATACAGTATGTAGCACAGAAGAAAAGAGTCAGACTTTACCTGGGGGAAATTGCAAAGCAGGATTATAATGCAAAAATAGCTCCATGTAGAATGTATGCTGTTCTGCATTTCATTTCTCCTGCATTTTAGATGAAGATTCAAATTCTACATCTGCTCACTTATGCCACAGTTGTACAAACTTGAAGAAGTTAAAACTCAATTTTGAGGTTACGTTTACTGTAGGCTGCAGGCGTTGTGGAGATGACGGGGCAGGTTTCGCCTTCAGTCCGCAAAGCAGTAAGTATTTAAGTAGTAAATCCAGACACCAGACTAAAAAGGCTGAACAGGGGTTGAGTTAAGGGTAAGGACAGAGCCAACTCTGAGTTTTCACTCACTCCTGCCCCCAGGCACTTCTGAGGGAGTGGTGCTCATTGAAACAGTTTGCCCGTAAAGAGACACTACTAACAATTAATTCAGCACACGTTTTGTGAGAACCAGTGGAAATGGCTGGGAGATTGTAACATCCCAATTCCCTTAGTGGGTCCTCATCCTCTGCATGCACATAAGCTCATTTCTAGGAGATGAAAGAGGATGCGAGAGCAGTATAGAAAGAGAGAGATTAGAGATTTTCCCCACTTTACTGGATTTTCTGCACAGGCACCGCGGTGTGGATGATACAGCGTTTTAGAAGACTGCAGAAAAGTGTTCACATCCACCTTCAGGTCAGAGGAAACATGCCGATGTTCTCTTACAAACTCCGAGGGTCACCATATGACATATTCCAGAGATAATCAGCCTTTTGAAGAAGCAGCTTGTGTCACATTTTACCTCTACTTTATTAATGCTTTCCTCGTTAATGTCTCGCAGGCTCTGCTCTCCCTTGACCTGATGTCTGTATGACGCAACTTTGATTTATTGTAAAGGTCAGGAAATTACCTAATCACAGGCAGGTCACTGTTAAGAAATCGTTAGGAACCCAGGGAGACCCCAGTATAAAATAAAGCATTATTTAAATGCAACACAACAGTTCGTTTCGTATCTTATTCCAGATGTCTCGGTGCTGATGACATGGACCCAGATCAACACAGCGCTACGTAGCCAGAGGGTTTGCATTATTAATTACAAGAAATGCATTACTAAAACATGAAGCAGGTCTCAAGTATAAACTTGCCATGAGAAGGAATTATGCACATTTTAATAACGGCACATAATTGGTGCACAGTAATTAATTAAATACTAAATATATTTTTGTGTGGCAAAAGCTTTTTCAGACTAAACTAAAAGATCAGTGCCCAAAATTTGGTTAAGGGTCAAACAGCTTGCATCACAGAATATTTTAAAGGGATAGTTTGGGTGTTTTGAAGTGGGGTTGTATGAGGTACTTATCCATAGTCAGTGTATTACCCACAGTAGATGACGGTCCCCGGTTTGGGGAAACAGGCAGGAGGTCGGCACAGGAGCAAAGCAATACAGTGCTGTGGACGGGGCTAGCAACAGAATGTATTTTAGCCACCTAAAAGAAAGACTCACCTAAAACAATATCAGTTTAAGTGCACGCTATATTTAGAACGGAAAAAAACTTTAGAATTTAAAAAACATTCCGCACAGAAACCTTGCACACTGAGTCCAATGCGAGACAATTAATTAATTACGTGGGTGCAATGGATAGCGCTAGTCCCAAACAGGGCTAATGAATGATTGACATTAGCTAGAAGCGATCGTTTAGCTGCCTAGAGCACAATCATTCCTGTCTAATCTTTCCTACATCCTTTGTTTTGTGACCATCCCTGATTCCAAGATGTTCTGCAATCACCTGCCACGATCTATCTTTAAATTCCACATCTCTGTATTCTTTTATTTCTTTATTGTAAAGTGCTTTGAGCTGGGAGTGAATGTTTCATAAGATGCCATTTTGGATGATGACGTTTGCACGGACGGTGGCTCTGAGTTGTCAAACAACCCTCTTTTCCTCTTTTTGCGAGGTCAATGAAAAAACGAAATCAAACCTTTTCTGAAAACTTTGATAACGGACGAAGGTTTCTGAGTCAGTGTGTAAACGTGATTGACATATTATTTTTAAACTTGCGACAATTTCCGACGAAAAAAAATCTCTCTGCCTGCAGAGCAGCAGATGAGCAGCTCTCATTCTTTGGAGGCAGACCATTAAATTTGCAAAATAAAATGATGGACATCGCCCAAAAAATCGCCCCAAAAAATAACTGCCGATGTACTCAGCCAATCGCAGATAGTCAATCTATTCGTCCAGTCACCCAACTCTATTATCTATGCTCGCTTCAAAGCAGCCAGACTCAGTTCACAGAAATAGTAAAGATAAGTTTCACTTTCAGTTCAGTTCCCTGTTGGAAAATATTCTAAATATAGCATACACTTAAAATGATATTGATTTTTTTAGGTGAGCCTTTCTTTTAGGTGGCTAAAATACATTTTGCTGCCGGCCCCGTCCAAAGCAGTACATCGCTTTGCTCCCGGTGTTGGTACTCCTGTCTGCTTCTCCTAACTGGGGGCGTGCCGACCGCCATCTACTGTAGGTAGACTATGGATAAATACCTCATACAACCCCACTTCAGAACACCCAAACTATCCTTTTAACTTGGCTGTGGCCCTGCTGCAACATTTTTTTGTTTCTAACAGGTAGAGAGGAGCCTCATTAATAACAAATATAAACAAATGAAACATTTTGTATATGGACCAATATAACGCCATTTGAAAAGCCAAACTAACAACCGTAAAATATTTTAAAGGTAAACATTGTTTTATATGTTTCAGATGATGAAGGACCTGACCCCCCAGAACAGTTTACTGCCATCAAGCTCTCAGACGCAAGGTGAGTAAGCAAAGACAAACTGCACGTTGTATTTGCATCCACTGATAATCCTTCACCAACAGATTTAGCACAACGCCTCTGCAGGGAATTTTAATAGTGTCTAAATGTACAAGAGTAATTTACGCTCCCCTTGTGGAGGTGTTGCCTGTTCTGGAGCTTCAGTTTTGAATCTCAGATTAACCCTTTACTGAATTTATTAAACCTTTCCTGCTATGAAGACAAAATACTCTGGAAAGCCACAGAAATATAACATATCGGCTCTCCCAATAAAAATCAGATTAGCCTGTTCTGTCTTTTTGAGGCATTGAAAAGGCTGTGTCAGTGTACTGCCATAGTAGAATTTCATTTGGTCATTTTTGCTGTTGCAGGATAGCCTTGAAGTCTGGATATGGCAAGTACCTGGGTATCAACTCTGAGGGTTTGGTAGTGGGCCGCTCTGATGCCATTGGCTCCAGGGAACAATGGGAAACAGTCTTCCAGGACGTGAGTGGATCTTGTAAAGTTTCTTCTAATCTGGGTGCATATGTAGATCTGATTGGCAACTTAAGATGCAAGACTGGAGTTGGAGTTGAGAGATGGCGTGTACGACTGGATTGTTTCACAAGTAGCCTGCTTACAATCTAATTTTAAACCAATAAAATATATAATAACAATAAAAAGCTAAATCATTGTCAGATGATAGTCGATGGGTTCCGAAATTGTATTTCCGCGATCCGCCTCTTTTGCTCTTCACATAGACTGTTTACATGTACTCAAGCAAAGCCTGCTTGAATGTGATTGGTCAATAATACACGGACTAAAAACGGAAACCAGAACGCTTCCGGTACCAAAGTCTTGTCCCGTTGCCTAAAGATCCTGCATATGAATGCAGAATCTGTTTATAGAGATTAACATGCAGGTAAATTGGGATAAAGAAGAAGTACGTCTCAAACATAGAGTGACACTGGAGATACATACTTTTTCCATCTGGCACCACCCTTATATATTTTCTTTTGTCCCATCTTGGTCCTGGGATTTTTGTGGCAGCCAATCCCGTATCACTTGTGTTGATCCACGGTAGATTTTAGCCTTGATTACAGACAGTAGGAAGAGATGACTGGAAAATTAGGGAGAGATAAGGTCGGAGATGAACCGGGGATGTTACAGTTAATGGTAGTTGTCTTATCCCCTAAACCGGAGGTTGTCAATCTCTTTTCAGCCAAGGACCCCTTACAAGATAGAGAATATACCAGGGACCCCCTCATGTATGTCCCTTGGAATAATTCGACGTAGCCTATTATTTACACGTCTATAGTCTTAGTTATTTGAAAGAACAACACAAGAGAAATGTACTAGAAAGATATTAGACATATTTAAACATATTTGCAGATACTAAGAGTTATAGATTTGTTAGATTAGAATGTAATTTGTGAACTATTATACTGTAGATTTAAAAATGTAAATATTATTTGTTGAACTGTGAAGCCTTTTGTAAAAAAAAACATTTATCATGATGATTTAAATGAATGAATCTGAAAACTTTTCACGGACCCCCTGGCAGAGTGCCATAGACCTAAGCCACAGCTCCCCCCCATGGTTGGTCTAAACAAGATATACAATGTTTTATCCCCATTGATTTTTTAATGTTGTTTGTATTACATCTGATGTCTCTATATTATCCAATTGTTTAGCTTGGGCCCCTAGCTATACATTTTTAATGGCTAAATGAATACAGACCCATGTTTCCCTTCTTGTAGATTCCTCTTTAAGATGCGTTATTGAGACATCTGAACACTTTTGGGAGATACACTAAAAGGCATAGTCTTTATGGTATGTGTCTCTGGTGTCAAAAATATATATGGATATCAGTGACTACGTTTACATGCACATGTAAACATAGTCATTGATTCTATTCAATGAATACAATAGACCCTCTAGCTCGGCTCGGAAAGGCGCAGGTCCGGGGGGGGAAGTGGCTCCGCGGTGTCGAGTGAGGTCTCTCTGTTCCCTCTTTCTGCGGGGAGGGGCGGTTCCCTGCTCCGGGCGCAACTCTCAACCGGGGCAGACTCAGTGTGTCAGGGGTCTGTGGCGATGTCCGCAACCCGCCCGTCCCATTTACCATGATGCTTTGTGGGTGTGACAACCAACGATTCATTCAATTCATCGATGTATTCTCTTAATTTGGATGGAATCAGTTACACGACAAAATCATCGGGGCATAGTGTGCGGTCATCTTCTCTTCAGTACAAGTAGAGTTGAAACAATTAATTGATTAATCGATTGGTTGATTAACAGAAAAGTAATCAGCAAATAATAACAACTATAGTCAGTTTTCAAGCATAAATGCCAACATTTCACTGGTTTCAGCTTCTCAAATGTGACTATTTAATGCTTTTGTTTGTCATATATTATAATAAACTGAATAATTTGGGGTTTGGACTGTTAATATATAATAATATTATATGTTAACTTTTGGAAAATTGGTATGAGCATTTTTCTATCATGAATTGGGGAAAATAATTTGCAGAATGATCGATATTAAAAATAGTCAAGACAGCATGACAGGGCAAAGAAATCAAGAATGAATATTATATAGATAATGTAACAAGAATTATACTTATTGAAATGTATTTGTATATGTATTTTTAATTTTTTTCCATGGATGCCCATTTGAACAACAATTGGTATTTGAAATAAAAACATATTTTTTGCAGTAGTGGCACATCATGTAAAAAGGGACACATCTTTTACTGCTGTCCCCTGCCTTTCACGGCTCACCTCATGGCTGATTAGAGTTTAGCCCATGAGAGATAGCACTTAGCGGTAGTAGCTGTAAAAGCAACTAATTCATTATGCAGAATGCGTCTACCTTATCGCTGTAGCGCACTGCTCGCCTTGATGCTTTGTTGAACCTATAAACAACCTGCCCGCCACAACCTTGAGACTCTTTTACATCAAATATCAGGCAACCTTTCATGCCTGTCACAACAACCAATCCCACTGCAATTCTATCTAATCTACTGCCTCCTCCTCTGTTTTCTTCCTGGTCTGCCTCAGGGCAAAATGGCTCTCATGGCAGCAAATAGCTGTTTCATCTCCTACAGTGACAGTGGGGACATCGAGGCCAAGAGCAAGACAGCAGGGGATGGCGAGATGGTGAAGGTGATGTGTAAATTGTGTTCATCCACAAGGTTGCATGTTAATCCTTTTCATTTTAAGCATGCAATCTCTGTGGGGTCCTGCCTGTTGAGATGGAAGGGGAAAATGTTATGTGACCTCACTTCAGGGGGTTCAAGATATTGATATTTAATGCAAAATTTCTCCCACTTTCTGTTTTTTGTTTTTTTCCCCCTGAATGATGAGCAGATCAGATCGAGTGCAGAACAAGAGGTCAAGCGTAAAGATGACATTATAGAAGAGGACAGAGGCAACGTGAAGTCCTGCGAGGTCAATTATGTGTACGTAACCTTCACTGTGTATAACTTCAGTTCTGACTTAATACACAAGCAGCCCAGTCGATAACAAACCCATGTTGGCTTCTCTCTGCATTTAACTTTCAAATTAACTGTCTGCCATTCTCTACTAGGTCCAGCAGACCCTTTTTTGCGGCATTTAAGGTGAAATTTAGGAGCCAGTCAGAAGTTCTTTCACCCAAATACTTTCAACTTAAGGCAGTGGCTGTCAGAAGCTAGTTCACATGCAGAAAAATA
Organism: Sebastolobus alascanus; assembly: GCA_916701645.2. NCBI lineage: Eukaryota > Metazoa > Chordata > Actinopteri > Perciformes > Sebastidae > Sebastolobus > Sebastolobus alascanus. The sequence goes on from CAKAOJ020000032.1 coordinate 3,243,851, forward strand.
GAAACCCCTGTGCATTGTAATGCAATCCAGTACAACAGTCCTGTAATAAATACTACATTTGTTAATAATATTAGAAACACAACACGTCCACAAGGTGACAAGACCGTAGGGCTGGGACGATTCACCTACCTCTCGGTTCGATACTATCACGATACTTTCCGATATGTATTGCGATTCTACGAGTATTGTAATTTGATATTACGATTTTTTGCTGTTTTAGTTTACTTTGTTAACACTAGACCATGGGGAAAAGTCCATCATACACTTCTAGGGACTTTTACTTAGGAAAATAGCCTAATTAAAACAGTAAAAATGTTTGACTTTCAGCATAATGCATTTAACATAAATGTCAGTATATGGGTGCTCTACAGTTGTAGCGTCGGCCGATTTGACCACAGAGATGCGAGTGACGGCTGCCTTGGCCGCACGTTACCGCGATACGATAAAGTTTCCTGTCCATGACAGAGTTAGCATGCAGCTTTAGCCATGATGTCTAGCTCTGCTTTTCCTGGCAATGTTTGAAACCCAAAGTGTTTCGATACTTTACTGTATGTGTAGTGTTTACTACTCAGGATTTAAAATGTGAGGTTGCAGGTCGTATCCCAGCGTTTTCTGCTTTCTTGCTTCGGCTCGCTTCTGCTTCGTTTTTCTTGAAACAGATACGACGTTACTCAGACTAAAATAATAAAAGCGGTAACTGCCTCCTACCTCCGCATAGACTCATATGGAGCAATTATATCGATTCAGGAGTTAAAAAATTGATTCCAAAATCAAAAAAAAAATCGCAATACACAGGTGAATCGATTTTTTTTTTTTCACCCCTACAAGACAGATGTGAGGGTTTGAAAAAACCAAAACATATTTCTGCTACACAAATTAGGTTTATTTTTTTTAAAATTTCCTCTAATCTTTGATTTTTTCTTGTGAATTACTTGGCAAATTTACCTCTTCAGGCCTCTAAAAAATATTTAACCGTTGCCCCACAGTATAATGCGCCATCACACCACTCCACAATACAACAACACAACCTCACAAATTACCAGAATGTAATCACCTCCTCTCTGACAGAGTGCCAAAAAAAATTAAAAGTTTTATAGTGTTTGTTCCTGGACTTGTTCAAGGATTCAAGGAATTTATTGTCATCTGCATTAAAATGCTATCAGAGAATTCATTAATTTTCATACAATGAGAAACTTGTGCCCTGGCTGCTCTCCAGTCAACATGTATAAGGCCAGGCATGTTTATTTATATAGCACATTTCAGCAACAAGGCAAATCAAAGCACTTTACATAAAACATTAAAAGCATCAAGACAGAAGTGCAAAAGAAACACATTATAGAAGGACATTTAAATACAATTAAACACAGTAATTAAAAAGCCAAGAGAATAGAAAATAAAGACAAGATTAAATACAAGAGTAAAAGTTACACAGTATGCAGTCATGCTATCACACACAGTGTTGCATACATTCAGATACAAACAGTATAAACAAGCACACATACAAACAATAACAAAAACTGAAATAAATAGTAATAGTAATAAAAATAGTAATAAAATAAACTCTGTAGCACACATACATGTTTTGTTCAGCAAGATAATCTTCACAAATGATCACCACATTTATGATTTTTGAAGTGTGAATGCAATCGGCAGAAGTACAAAGCTAATGTTAGGCTATAAACAAACTACACCACAGTCGCATGAACGCGAGTATACACAATGAGGACGTAAAGGTGGACGAGTCGGCGTGATGACGTCTCATTTAGCCGCTTGTTAGCAACTGCCTTTTTTACGACATGTGAAAACTTTAAAATTCACGAGTGGGATATTTACCAACGTGTTCTATATTGTAGAACAAAACATTAAAATCTCTTAAACTTGCGTTAACCACAGAACATATTTCAGGCATTTAACTAAAAACCCATTCAAAACACCCCATAGACCTGACGAGGGAACCGGAAGTACAGAAATGCTAACTCATTTCTAGGTTTTAGGACTCATTCCTGCAGCACTCTATAACTTAAAAAATATATAGAATAAATGTATTTATTGTCAGTGTAGCACACACGGTATCTCTTGCATTTCCTGTTTCTGCTTTTTTAAACCCTGGAAGTGCCTTTTTAAAGTGGTATTTGCCTTTAAGCTGTTGTCGCATTGTATCAATAATTATACCGGTGTTTCTCAACAGCTTGATGTTTTGTAGTTTAAGCCCTATACCTCTCAGCCTCCTCTGAAAGGAGCGCTAAAGCACTTTATTGTGATCGAGGGGAATTGAGGGTGATTTCCTTCCCATTATCTTCACATTGTGTCGGCCTGCACCGACAAGATTTTGACAACAAAATCACTGGATGTGAGATGACGCCTTTGAGCTACCGCCTCATCAGTCCCGCGCCTTTAAAGATGCAATTGATGGTCTGCTGTTAGAGCGGGGAAGAGAAAACGGGCAACTCCACATTTCAGCTTCCGACGCTGCAAGTGTTTTTTATATACGGCCCGTCTGCAGCCTATTAAGTTCCAGGCAATATGTCTGAAGCTGGTTTTTTTGCTTGGCATGCGTTGGCTTGTGTTCCAGCTCTATTATTTGTTTTAGATGAATGCTGCGGAAATGGACTCATCATGTTGACATGTTGATAATGGCTGCCCTTGAGCCTGTGTCTTGATGTAGTGTTTAGCGTCTAAAATGCCTTTCAGGATGTAGTGCAGCTTGAGAATCATAAAACACAGGCAGAGCAAAGGGAGACTAAATATCAAAGAAGTTTCTGACTAGATGCCTCGCTTGTTTATGGCAATGCTGTGGTAGATATTTGAACATATTGTTAAGATTGCTTCAATTGAAATAATATATATAAAATATAACATATATATATATAAATAAATATAAATATTTTAAGATGTTCCATGCACATTTAAGGGGACACACTACCGGTGATACATTTAACAAATAGAAAACACCATGAAACTTCCCCAGCTCATTACTTACATTAGGACAATTATTTTTTGTATTAGATTTCTGTCGTTCTATGTTTAAACATGCAAATGAGGCGTTATCTTATCAAATATGTTCTAATTTGCATACATTTCCAGAACAGAAATCTGAACACGGGATAAAGCCAGGTTCAAAATTCTTGTTTCATTTTGTTGACATATTAGAGTTACAATGTTTTTACGGAGGGAAAATCTCATTTTATCACTCCAAAAATCTGAAAATTCTGTCAACAAACAGCCATAAAGAAAATCCATTTTCACCATGTTTTTTAAGGATAAAATGTTTTATAAATCAGGTTATGAATGATATATGAACAAACCCCACAGTAAAAAACCTTCAGAATATAGATAGGAATGAAACTGGAAAGTTTGCTGTATATAAGTGCTACTGAAGTGGAGATTTCTGGCTCAGAGTGAGAAAAAACTCAATATGAGACAACGCCCTTTAAAGATATGTATTATAAAATTCCATACATTTTTAAGACACTACAGGTGAATAGGGTAAAAGATGTTTACTAATAGATATCACCATGAAACTTCTCCAGTTGATTGCTTACATTAAGACAATTATTTTTTGTTATTAAAGTTTTCTAAAGTTTTATGTTTAAATATGCAAATGAGGCATTATCTAATACTAACTTTTGGTGAATTTAGGAGAAATCTACAGATGCAGATAGACAAAGTGCAGTAAAATAAACACCTAAATGTCTGTTATGGATGTTTTCTTTCCACTAATCTGAAAGAAGACATGTTATGGAAGCAAAATAGACCAAAACTTCAAAATTGACCAGTGCTTGAAAACGATACTTTTCTGGTAGAGCATATTTAAATACATGTATAAATAAATTCAAGCTGAAATTTTGATTAATAAGGAGGATATTCCACCCTCATTATCAAATTCTACTTCTAGCCTTCGTGGAATATTTAAATAATAGTGCAGTATATATTGGTTTGTGGCAGCTAGTCGGCTTGGACATTGAGCTTATTGCTATTTAGCTGCAACTATCAACATTTAGATATTCTGCTTTAGTTAGTACTTGGGCACATTGTTTGGATTTTTTGTCAAAGATTTAGCTTCTTAGAGCCTCGGTGTCAGTTCTCAAAAGAGGACGAGTTGTGTCAGTAATTTTGAAGGTGAGTCTGTTTTTATGTGTGTGGATCGGGTGGTGAGTCATTTGCCTTTGCACATCCTTTATGTAATTGTCTGATTAATGTTCCTGTGTGAATTACAGGAAGAAGTTTCAGAGTTTTCAAGATCGGCGGCTCAGGGTTAACGAGGGAGACTCCTCCACGCTAAAGAGAGCCAGAACAGACGGGAAGTTTCACGAAACTTTGCTTGACAGGTGCGGAAATAAGATCATTAGATATTTATTCTCAAACACATAATTTACTTTTTTTTCTTATCACTCTTCCTTAATTGTTCCTTCATGTATGAAGGAAATTTATACATTAAGATATAAAATCAAGCTGCAAATTCCTTGTTTTTACCAACAGTATTCAATTTGTGCTGAATATATACAGTAATCCATCAAAGCACTCAGAGAGAAATGCAAGGCCAATAAAAGGCTGGCATTTGAGTTACATTTCTGAGTAATATATACAAAAATTGTAAACCTCCTTCCACAACATATGAAAGTAACAGGTATACTTTGCAATGTTTTAATTTACTTCCAGTTCACTGAAATTTCTTTAAAGTGTGTTCATAAAAAATATAGAAGGGATACCTTTAAATACTTATGAAGAGTTGCTTTTGAAAAATGTTCCTGTGTTTTAAAAAAGAAATTACAGTTAAAATGTTAAGCTACAACTGAAAGGTTGAGGAAAAATAAAATAATATGTGGAGTATATGAGACAAGATGGTGAATACATTTCTAAATTATGTTTCTGCTGTTGTAATCGTTACCTTTAATCACACCTTCCTACAGTGATATATTAGAGAGATTTGTGTAGATCCAGACAAAAATGTTACATTAAGCGTAACACTCTCACCGCAATGGGACCAGCATCCATACATTTTTCATGTGTTTTACTTAGCAGCATTGGATGTGTTATTTGAAAGCTCACAGGCAGGTAGTTCAGGTAGCCTCCTGCTGTCATTATAACAGATTGAGAAATCTATTTACATCATCATCCTAACAGTAATAACAAGTAGGAGATGTGAGAATTTATGCACGTCATATCTCACACCTGGCAAAATAAAAATACACGTGGGTTAACAGAAGCACTAAACAAAGCTGCATATCTACTGACTGCACAATGTATTAAAACCCAATTATCAGTTATTTATACCAATACAGTAACATATATTTTATTTTATTTTTTAAAAAGGAAATATGGCACAGTTTGTTTGTAATTGATTTTAAATTCAAAGTAATTTGATTTTGGGCGTACACATTGAATTAATAATAATAACAGAAAATAGATTGATTGCACGCACATACTGTAACACTGAACTTCTGAACGTCTTTCTTTTCATTACAGGAGAAGCAAAATGAAAGCAGACAGGTACTGCAAGTGAAGGCTCGACTGTGTAGAATACTGCCATGTCTTTGTAAATGTCTTGATTTTAAAGATTTGGCCATTTAATGTAGTTTGTTTTGTGAATTTGTTTTTGGATTGTTGAATAAAAGGACATGGTCAAATCAGTTTTATTGGTCTTTGTGCATTTGTATCAGCCAGTTGAATTCATCTTAATGGAGACATTTATAGAATTCAGATGACCCATTGAACTATGTTGTGTAAATTTTTAACCAAAATTTCACTTTGCTGTGAAGCAACTGTTTGTTAATACTTTGGTTTATTGGATGTCTCATGTTTTTTGTGTCAATGGTGGAAGTGGTACACAAATCCTTAGAAACAAACAAAGTATTATCAGCAAAACAACTTAAAGGATCAAAAGTAAAAGCACTCGTTCTTCAGACTGATTCCCCTTTGATTGATGTATTATATATTACGTTATTAAATTGTTAATACTGTATACTTTATACATACAGTTTGATGGTTTTGTCCTGTGGTTCTCAACCTAGTGGTCGGGCTCCCTCCAAAGAGACGCAAGATAAATCTGAGGAGTTGTGGGATGATTAATGGGGTATGAAAGAAGATAAAAATCAACGGTCTGCTACACAATTTGTATTCTTTTCTCAGATTTGAGCTTTTTGTGAAATATTGGATAATTTGTGCATAAAACAGTTATTTAATTTAAACCATCTGTGGGGATATTTCTATTGGAGGAAGTAAACAACTCCTAGACGAAGAATAGAAATGTGACAAAGGGCCTAACTAGACAGTTTTTGAAAAAGGTCAGAAGCCAAAACGATTGGGAATTACTAGTTAAACATATTACAATGCATTGTATTTAATAAGATTATCATCATATGTTGTTTTATGTAAAAAATGTATCTGAAAAAGTAGCTAGTAACAAAATCTGTCAAATAAATGTAGTGGAGTAAAAAGTACTATATTTCCCTCTGAAGTGTACTGGAGTAGAAGTATAAAGTACCATTAAATGGAAATACACAAGCAAAGTCCTTCAAACAGCCCTTCGGTATATGTACTTAGTTACTTCCCAACACTGGTTTGTATATGTTGTTTATGTATATCTATTTTATATAGTATATGGAGTATATACGGTAGGCTATATCTGGCTGACCACACTGATTTCACACAATGATTTCTGTAATTAGTCTACTACAATTGTCATTATATATCTCCTTTCTTTCTTTGGGCCTATATATTATTTTAGTGTTTTTCTTCTTCTGCCTTACCACCCACTCAAACCATTTGGAGCTCTATTACTTTGCGTCTTTGTTGTGCAATAAAAATGTGAACTGGGGTGTTTCCAAACTTTTGATCACATAGTGTATGATGTAAAGTTACTCTGTGAGGCAAAACGACAGGAAACGATTACATTAAGACAGTCTTTTAATGGACCTGCAGGTGTCACAAGAGGAAACAATTGCAGTCAATCATAAGAGTGGTTATAAAAAACAAACAACATGTGACGTTAAACCTATTTTCACTTCCGCATGGAACCAACCACTGCTGATCTCTTTCGAGGGGTGTTTGTGTCGCTTAATTCCTATTTTTGTCGGAGGCTCTCGATTTTTATGGCGAACAAAATAAACGAAATTGTTAATTTTAAAATGTCGTCGAGAACGCATGTGAATATTCACTCGTTTATTTGTACAAAAAGCGTTTTATGTCCCTTTAACAACTTCCGGTTTCCCCTCTTGCATAAAATTCAGGTCTCCATCACGAGGTAAACAGAAGCAGCTTCCTGGACGAGCAACAGTTTGAGTGAAATCCTCCAAAATGGGTCGCTGTGTTTTACTAATTTTATCGGCTTTATTTGCAGTCGCATCGACACAGTTTATCCCACCGGTAAGCGACATTTCTGTGTATTCATTGTGCTGTTTAACACATTTATTTGACACAGCCTGGGTGTAACGTTATTGCATAATTGCGTTGAGCTGTATTGATGTTTTTACTCTGAAGTCACACAGAAACCTTTTATATTAATTTATTTACAGTATACAGAAGACTGTCGGGCACAGATGTATCCACCGACGGGTCCCACGTAAGTAACATTAGACTGTAAAAGTCCTGTTTTCCCCTGTTTAAGTTATCAGTTGTGTTGTAGTGGATGTGTTTTGTAACGCCTCATACCAGAACTCTGCTACCTTCAGGTGCTCCTCGTAAATCTTAAAATTCCCAAGTTGCGGTTGTTAGTCGATGCTGCGTTTGATTGGGAAAAATAATGGAATGGACATTATAGATATATTTTTGTTTTCCTGTTTTGTAGGCTGCTGTTTATTTTAATATTCAAATGTCACACAGCCTCTGCTGCAAAAGAAAATGAACATTTAGGCATGATTCATTAACTGATGTTGAATAATTAATTGGGCAATCCACAAATGTTACAAAACTAGTTTACACATCACGAGGATCTCTGTGAAAACATTGTATAATGTGTGCTATGACTCTTGATAATAAATTGGGTAACACTTCATTTTACAGGTCTGCAAATTTCATGGTAATTAGGTGATAATTAGCAAGTAACCTATTTGAAATTTCTTTGGAATTACTGCCAGATTACCCCAATATTTACCTCAAAATTTATCGAAAATTGCTTTATTATAAACATTATTTCATAATTATATTCCGCTATTTCCCAATAGCTGGTAATTTATTTAATACATTTCCAGGAATACAATGAAGAAGAATACAAAGTTAATTGATAGGCTTTATTTCCATGTCTGCTGATAAATAGATAATAATTAGCGAATAACTTTCTTCTATAACTTCTTTAAAAACTCCCTGAATCATTACATTAGCTACCAGGTTACATTTATAGACAATAAGTCACACAATGGTGAAATTTGTGCCTGATCAGAAGTGTCTTCTGTTAGTTTCGGTTTTCTACCTCCGATGAAGAGTAGCGCACAGCCGCTTCTCAAGCATAAGGGCCCTATTTTAACCATTATATGCTATTTTAGCATATAATTATTAAATAATGTTTATGATAAAGTAATTTTCGATAAATTTGAGGTAAATATTGGGGTAATTTGGCAGTAATTCCAAAGAAATTTCAAATAGGATACTTGCTAATTATCACCGAATTATCATGAAATTTGTGGACCTGTAAAATGAAGTGTTACCATAAATTGATAATTTAAGTAATTTATCAAACATAAATGTTAAATATTTGCTGCTAAATATTTCTCTATTATATCATTGCAAACTGAATATCTGTGAGTTTTGGACTGTTGGTTGTACAAAACAAGCGATTTTAAGATGTCAACTTGGGCACTGAGAACTTACGTTAGGCATTTTTCACTATTTTTATTTTGTATACTAAACAAGTAATCTAAAACATAATTGGCAGATTAATGGAAACTGATAATACCTGTTAGTTGTAGCCCTAATGTGCTTTCAGACAACAGATGTGCATACATTTCAAACTGGGTGCTTGGAATTTGAGAGGTGTGGGTGTAACAAAAAAGCTATTGAGTTATATGGGCAGTGTAGGATCTAGTGTTTTGGAGTTTGACCCATAAAAGGAAATAAAGGCAGAATATCTTGGCCTCTGCTGCACCGAGTTTGACGACCACTCTTCATTATCTGTCTCTTGCACGTCCCCCAAATTTATGGAAGTGCAAGACTAAATTGCTGGAATACCCCTTAAATTAGTTAGGTTAGATGTGTGCTTTCCCTTTAGAATAAATGTAAACATGACAATGACTTCAAAATGGTTGGAGATTAATTTAACTAACAAATCAATGGTCTATTTGTCTCCACGCTTAGATTAAACTGGGGTTTACATGAGATACAATTAGCCTGTTGCTTTAAAGTATAACTCCAGAGGCATTACATTTCAATTTAATTCAAAACATAAATAAAACTCATGTCTAGTCAGTGATGTTGTGAATAGGATGTTATCATTTGCACCGTTATGCTTCAGTAGTTTTACAGCTTTTCCTTCCTAATCAGGTTCAGAGGAACAGTCAGTTGGTACACAGTGGACCTCGACTCACCGCCTAGCAAGAGATGGACGGCTCTAATTACTGACAAAAAAACTGATGTAAGAACGAAGAAGTATTTTATACTAGTCTCACAGAAATATCACATTTTGTTTACTGACGTTTTCTTTCTTTGAAGCTGGTCAACATGATCCAGGCCATCAGAGACTTGGCTAATGCCTTTGTGCCCAGTGGAAAGCTGGTTGAGCTGGTTGACATTACACTGGTGAGTGTTATTTCTCTCTCTCTGAACTATGTTTTCCTTAGAATAACTGCCACATTTTTGTCATTGAAGGCTTTATGACTGCAGTGTGCTTTTATAATGTTCTGCAGCCTTTGATGGTGGACACGCTCCCAAACCCTTTCGGTGATGAAATCAAAGGAATTGCTGCTGTTTCAGGGATTCCTCTTGGTAAGAAAACACAAATTCTCTATTTAGTAACCGTTTTTAAAAATGTTCTATTGACTTCTTCTTTTTTTATAATTGTTTTTCTTCATTTTTCATAATGTAGGTGAAGTCGTCTTGTTCAACATCTTCTACGAGGTGTTCACTGTGTGCACATCAGTTGTTGCAGAAGACAATAAGGGTGGGTCATCGTCCAGAATCAGATTGATTCATTAACTTTAAAATAATGCCATATCAGCACTGAAATGCTTTTGGGCTTTTCACTCTTACAGGTAACCTCATCCATGGTAGAAATCTGGATTTTGGATTATTTATGGGGTAAGAATTCACCCCCAAAATCACAATTTTTAAGCTTGATAGTCTTGACTCAGATCCGGTAAGATAACATCTCACGAGACCGACTTGTCCCTCTTCACAGCTGGGATGTGAAAAACAAGTCATGGATCATTAGTGAGAAGTTGAAGCCTCTGGTGGTCAACCTCGACTTCAAGAAAAATAACCAGACTGTCTTTAAGTCTACAAACTTTGCTGGATATGTTGGCATGCTGACTGGCATCAAGCCTGTAAGTCATTTAGTGTTGATTCAATCAGCATGAGAAATTGTTAACATCCATGACAGCTGTTGAGTCGTGTGTACTTCTTGCACAGTTCTGGATGTAAGAAAGAATTTTCTTCTTTCTCTCCTAGCACATATTCACTCTGACTATGAACGAGCGCTTCAGCCTCGATGGAGGATACATTGGTGAGGGATTAATTCTTTTGCTCCGCACTATTTCTACTGGCATTAGAGACGAGGACTCTGTTTTGTGACTACTTGTCGTCATCTAAATCTGTTCACATGCAGGAATCCTGGAGTGGATCTTGGGGAAGAGAGACGGGATGTGGATGAGCTTCCTCACTCGCTCTGTTCTAGAAAATGCAAACAGGTATTCATTCCTCTTTGATATTTAAAGGCACATTGTGGAGTTTTTCGTCCACTACTGGTGCTCTAGAGTCATGTTTCTATGAGCAGGTCCCTGTATTATTGTATCTTGTGTTCTAGCTGCACGCACAGTGGTGATATGATGCACATTCTTGTCGAGGATAGTAATGAATGCATATCTATGTCTGATGGCAGTAATTTGCTGTAAAATGTTGCGGTGCACCAGTATAAGAGAAGAAGAAGAAGAAGAAGAAAAAGGCCATAAGATGATGTACAAACTGCTGTTTTCAAAAGACTAAGAAAAAGCTTTGCAAATGTTTGTTTTTTTTTTTTTTATTGGTTAGAAAATGCATGCAACATGTCCGTTAGGTCTTAAGGATTTAGACGATGCAATTTGGTAACAAATGTGAAAAAAAAAATATATTATCAAAGCTCCACAGGGTACCATAGCATCCTGAAAAATAAACTGCTGTTATCAATTTCAAGGCAAGTTTATTAGTATAGTACAGTTCAACAACAAGGCAATTCAAATGCTTTACTTAAGACATAAAACGGTATTGAGACAAGAAACATAAGGCAGTATAAAAAGACATACAGTACTGTGTATATAAAAAGGATTTAAAAGAGTAGAATAAAATAAAAGATAAAAAGAAGCTAAATTTGAATTAAACAAATTAATCAGGAGAATAAAAACTGCAATGTACTTATATTGCAGTGTATTTTACTGTATGAATGCATAGTAATAATAAAAGGTGGCAAGCTATGATTAAAAAGAAAGCAGACTTTCCTGGATTCAGATTTGTGATGCATAAATACTGAATGCTGCCTCTCCGTGTCGAGCGACGATGTCTCTGTACCAACAATGAGTCTCATCCTGTTCTCACCAGCTACGAGGAAGCCAAAACTCGCCTGGCTCAGACCAAGCTGCTGGCTCCAGCTTACTTCATCCTCGGAGGAAACCAGACAGGCCAGGGCTGCATCATCACCAGGTCCAGAGAGCTCAGTATTGATGTCTTGGAGTAAGTACTGGAGATTATTCTGTACATGTAGAGCATTTTAGATTAGATTAGCCTGTATTGTCTCCCTTTGGAGAAATTTGTCCTACGCATTCGAGAGCACAAAGGTAACGTAGCAGCACACAGTTCTCCATATGCCTACAATATATCTGTATACACGTAGAATCAAACTACAATTAACATTCAATAACACACACACAGATCCATATACACCCAAGAATACTGCCATAAGGGTTATAAAAGCCATAACGTTAAATAACACATTTAATGTCAACAATACAGTATGTTTGTATTCCTGGATATAGAAATGACCTTTTTTTTTGTTTTTAAATGCTAAATCACCATGTATGTTTGGATTAAAACAACTGATATATCAGACAGTCCTGAGCAAATCACCAACACTAATCTACAAGGTTACAATCAAATGTAGCAGTGATTTATCTTGAGTCGTGCCAGACTGACCTATTTGTGTGGAACAGTCTAATCTTTTGTGAAAGTGTCACAATGATGCAGCTTTTCTCGTGGTTTTCTTGTGAAACATCACTTGCTCAACGAGGAACTGGTGACTGCTTTGGTGTCAGATCACCTGATTAAACTCTATTTCACAAATCAGTTGCTTTAGTGTCGCTGCATGTCACATGAGTTTTTTTTTTTTTATTCAATTATTGTCGTGGCTTCTTAACAAAAAGAATATAGCCACTGGCCTTTAGTCAGGGCTGTGGTTTCGGACTCGCCTCTCTTTGTTTTCAAACAATCGCGGAGATTCTCGTCACGTTGCATCACATTAGATTAATTTTAATCATTTAAGTGTGCAGTGTACAAACATCATCGATCAACGTAAATTTTATCTTGAAAAAACAATAACAAAAAAGAGCTTGTGGTCAAAAGATGATACCTTTTCCCCGTCTAACCACTCTCACCTGTCCTCCATCACTTTGATCTATATGATCATTCATAGGTGGTGTCATTTCCTGCCACAATGCATATTAAAGGGCAGCAGGGGGAGACTTATTTGTAAACTTATCAGACCAAAATAAATATAATGTTAATCACACATGAGAAAATGAATCAAACAATAACAATTCTATGAAAGCAAAAATGGCTCTAACAATTATTGTATTGCAGCATTGACGTGAAGATGGGCCGGTGGTATGTCCTGGAGACAAACTACGACCACTGGAAGGAGCCTTTGTTCCTGGATGATCGCAGAACTCCAGCCATGAAGTGCATGAACCAGACCACACAGAACGTGAGTACTGACGACAGATCTTTACTCTTTACTTGGAAAATCAGCAATACCACAGTGCAGTATTGGCATCAAAATATACTTAAAGTACCAAAAGTAAAAGTACTCATTATACAGAACGGGCCATTTCAGAACAATAAATATAATATTTTTGGATTAAAATTATGGACACATTAATATGTAAGTATCACTAATGTTGTAGCTGTAAAGGGAGGCTAATTTTAACTTCTTAACTACCAGGTACCTTAAACTATAATAATCTATCGTAATTTAATAGTTGATTGTTGTTAAATATTTTTTTATATTTTGTATTATTCTGAATATGTACAAAGTAACTAGTAGCTACAGCTGTCAAATAAATGTCGTAGAGTAAAAAGTACAATATTTCCTCTGTGTAGTGGAGTAGAAGTATAAAGTAGCATCAAATGGAAATACTCAAGTAAAGTAGAAGTACCTGCAAATTTTACTTAAGTAAATGTTCTTAGTTACATTCGACCACTGACTGATGACACTCACTTCCTGGACAGAACTGGACAAATTTCTGTCTCTTATCAGACTTGTTCTTAAGACCTAAAATCAAAGTGGTAAAACACCTTTGATCCGTCTCTTCTTTTAGAACATCTCACTGAAGACCATGTATGATGTCCTCTCAACCAAACCAGTGCTAAACAAGGTGGGTCATTTATCGACCATTTTTATTTATTAATTAAAAGCACGTAAGATTCGTTCAGTGTAAATAACTTTTTCTCACTGTGATTTTCACAGTTGACTACATACACAACACTGATGCAAGTGTCTGAGGGAAAACTGGAGTCGTATATCCGCGACTGCCCAAACCCCTGCATGCCCTGGTAACGGCTCAGCCACTGAACCCTGATCAGTTTGTAAATACCTATTGGCGTGGACACGCTGTGATAGAGACAAGCTCAGCTGATCTTGGGAAAAAGGTTGAGGTTGTTCCTTTTTAAATGTTTGCACAGCGACCAAATCACCTGAACCAAAGTTTGTCTTGACAGTTGTGTTTTGTTTTTCCGACGATTCAGGAATACTTAAAACTTTGATGAAAATACTAAATCCTTCTTTTTTTCTGTCATGAGGGAAATTGGTACGAAAGTGAATTGAACTAATAAATTCCCTCAGTTATTTTTACTGTAGTTATATATGTGTTATTGAGTCCATCAGTCTCAACAACTCAACATGGGCTTAGGGACCCCTGAGATGATTGCTTGTGTGTAATTCAATTAATGCAAAATGTTGTTCCGTTTTATGTTAAATTTCTCAAATCAAGCCCACACTCACCATTTTGTGCCTCCACACTGTGGCCCTGCTTTTTTTTCTTTTTTCTTTTTTTATCCGGGTTGCAAGTCAAAATGTCGAACGGCTAAGATAGTTACAGGTACTGTCTCACCACATGACCACTTCACACACTGATACTGACAAATGTACCTCATAGCTGACCACTTTTATTTTTAAAGATGGTTAATAAAATGATTCCCAAATTTAAGGTTCTACTTGTGTTTTTGTGAGCTGGTTATATTGTGAATTAAGTTGTTAGAGATTTCTCATTTGGGGCTTGAACTAACTATTATTTTCATTGACGATGAATCTTACTATACAATGACTTTTTATGACTTATACTATAACTTTGATGGCATACTATGACTTTTTTATGACTTACTATACTGACTTTTTTATGACTTATACTATAACTTTTGACTTACTTTACTATGACTTTTATGACAAATTATACTGTGACTTTTTTATGACTTACTATATTATGTTTTTTATGACTTACTATACTGTGACTTTTTATGATAAACTATTCTGTGACTTTATGAATTACAATACTATGTTTTTTATGAATTACTATACTATGTTTTTTATGACTTACTATACTAGGACCTTTTATGACAAACTATACTGTGACCTTTTTTTTACGACTTACTATACTATGACTTGCTATACTATGACTTTTTTATGACAAACTATAGGCACTATTACCTTTTGCCATGTTTGTATTGTGTTCATTATACACCTATCAGCCATAAAATTAGGACGGCATGGGCACCCTGACCGCTCTGCGGCTACGCAGCCCCATACGCAACAAACTGCGATGCACTGTGTGTTCTGACGCCTTTTTATCAGAACCAGCATTAACTTTTTCAGCAATCCGAGCTACAGTATCTCTTCTATTGGATCGGACAACACGGGCCAGCCTTCGCTGCCCATGTGCATCAATAAGCCTTGGGTCTGACCCTGTCGCCGGTTCACTGGTTTTCCTTCCTTGGACCACTTTTGGTAGGTCCTGACCACTGCAGACCGGGAACATCCCACAAGAGCTGCAGTTTTGGAGATGCTCTGACCCAGTCGTCTAGCCATCACAATTTGGCCCTTGTCAAAGTCGCTCACATCCTGACGCTTGCCCATTTTTTCTGCTTCCAACACATCAACTTCAAGGACAAAATGTTCACTTGCTGTCTAATATATCCCACCCACTGCCAGGTGCCATTGTAACGAGATAATCAATGTTATTCACTTCATATGGTCTTAATGTTATGGCTGATCGGTGTATGTGTCAATATGTGAAGTAGTATGTGTTCACTTGTGGTAATTCCCCTTTTGCACAGTAGGTGTTATATAGGCCCAGAGGACGGGGTGAATGTGTAATCACAGAGCAGGTGTGTTGTTGTCTACCGGAAGAGGCACAGCTTTTGACCGTCATGTGTAACACGTTGTAACATCACATTGAGCCATCTCTTCGCATTTGTTTGTTTGGATGCAAGTTATTCATTGATGTAAGTGCACGTGAATCTTGTTTTTGGTCAAGTCAAACAAGTAAAAAACTTCACTGCACTTGGGGCATTTAAATCGGAACGGACGTAATGCACTGAGGCAGATTCGACGCTGGATTTCTTTGCATTGTTTGGCTTACTGGAGGACACTGATGGCATCGCTTTGGTTCCTGCAAGGACGCCGATCTGGCTTACTGGAGGACGCCGATGGCATCGCTTTGGTTCCTGGAAGGACGCCGATCTGCAAATAGTTAACCCGACGTTGGAGTTGACACACCGCTCCAGCGACGGCTTCCTGAGGTATGTGTACCCTACCAACGTCATTAATGGCCATTAGAATTTATGTGCACACAACATTGCGAGCATGATCCCAATGCTTTGGTCGCTGAATTAGACTAAACTTGAGAGGGAGATTTGTCAATTATTTAATACTCTTATCAACATGGGAGTGGGCAAATATGCTTGGTTTATGCAAATGTATATATGTATTAATGGAAATCAATTAGCAACACAAAACAATGACAAATATTATCAAGGAACCCTCACAGGTACTGCATTTAGCATAAAAAAAATATGCTCAAATCATAACATGGCAAACTGAAGCCCAACAGACAACAACAGCTGTCAGTGTGTCAGTATGCTGACTTGACTATGACTTTTCCAAAACGGCATGTGATTATCATAAAGTGGACATGTCTGTAAAGGGGAGACTCGTGGGTACCCATAGAACCCATTTTCATTCACATATCTTGAGGTCAGAAGTTAAGGAACCCCCAAAATTTAACGGTTGGAGCGTTATTTAAACACCTTCCCGGCAAGCTAGTATGACATGGTTGGTACTAATGGATTCCTTAGGTTTTCCAGTTTTATATGATACCAGCATCTTCACTAACTCTAACTTTAAAACTGAGCCTGCTATGACCTCCGAGATCGATTGCGTTAATGCGTTAAAGAAATTAGTGGCATTAAAACGAATTTGCGTATCGCGTTAACATTGCCAGCCCTAGTAAAAAGTAAAAGGGTTGTTAAAATGACTTATAAGGCACTTGTTGAAAATTAGAAATGCTATAAAATGCAAGGATAAATTAGAAAGACAAATTAGGAAGGAAAGTAATGCAATGGCTCATGCTAAACATGCATGATAAGGTGGTGTCTTCAATGCCAGCTGAGGAAAGGGATATACTGTACAAAACATATGGTTTGGGGCAAAAATGGTTCTTGAGGAGGGTTTCAAAACTGATGTGAAACAATGGTTGACAAATACTGATTACAATGATAGTTATGCTGATGTAATTGATGATGTTAACCCTGATGACAGCATTTCAAATGTTCCCATTGCACGCTCTAAAGGTCCAGACACCCCAAGCCGACATTAAAGAACTAGCAGTGATTAAGGCTGACTGTTGCATCGCCTCATGTCGCCTTTGTCTTGGCTGATAAGTTGCATTTGAACACACTGCAAAGACTACAGCCGACGGCCAGTTACCACGTACGTTCTGCGCCTGCATGAAAGGAAATGACTCTCCATACCAGCAGGTAGCACTAGTCTGTATTTGTCATTCAAAAAGGGAAACTGGAAGGCAGAGAACTGCAGATACACAAGCCGTTTTAATGATACATACATGAAACAGAGCAGCGCTTGTCGACCATTTTCACACCACTTTCACTCACTAGTTGGCTTCATTCCAGATGGCCATGTCGCTGTGAAAATATCCGTGTATTGAAATGATCAGATGGGATGAAGATGAAAAATGAGAAGAGCCTTCTGTGTGCACCCTCTTGACTTTGCTCGTGGGCTTGCTTTCCTCATTTACGTTTCTCTTCTTGTGCACTGATTCGTTTAAGCTGAACAGTCAATCACAGTGATTTCTCTCACCGACGAGCTCCGCTGCTGATTCAACTCGCTGAATCGGCTGAAAAACCATGGACACGGGCAGGCTTGAGCCGACGGTGCGGGACACACAGCAAAAACTAGGCCGGCAGATGCTTACCGACGGCCACAAACTGTCCGACGGCCAACTGTTGGCTTGGTGTGTCAGGGCCTTAAGAGAGAGAGTACATGCAGTAATAAAACATATGCATCCCTGGATCCTGGCAGTACAGCTACATTCTGTTCCAAACATCTCATGCAAGAGTTGAATATTACCGGTAAAAGAACCAATTTCCTCTTGCGCACTATGGGATAGGAAAAGGTTGTTTCAGTTAACACCCTGAAAGGTTTGGAGGTGTCTGGTCTCGACAGTAACTTCTTTTACAATCTCTCAGAAGTTCTCACACAAAGGAAAATGCCTGTGATACCCAACAACATTGTCACACAGGACGAGCTGGCAAAGTGGTCCTACCTCTCTGATGTCCGGTTTCCCTGCATAAAGGCCAATGTTTATTGATTGGTACCAACACCACCAGGGTACTGGAAACCTGGGAGGTTATCAATAGCCATGGAAATGGCTGGTTGGGTTGTTAATGGTCCCCTTTGAGAAGGAGATAACAGTAGTCCTAAGACGGGAATTCCTATTGCTGCTGTCAATGAGATCTCTGTATGTACGCTGTTGGAAAGGAGCTGTGCTCTGCAGGACGAGGACAAGAAGCTAAGCAGGGAGTTGAGTGAGACAGCTGGACCATTCTTGTGAACTCGATATCTCAGGAATGCCTGGAGGGAATTTCTTCAAATTTGGCACAAACGTCCACTTGGACTCAAGGATGAACTGATTAGATTTTGGGGGTCAAAGGTCAAGGTCACTGTGACCTTTTGTCCATCCCATTCTCGTGAATGCGATATCTCAGGAATGTCTTGAGAGAATATCTTCAAATTTGGCACAAATTTTAGTATGTCGACAAATTTCATGGAAAAAAGTCATAGTATAGTATGTCGACAAATTTCATGAAAAAAAGTCATAGTATAGTATGTCGACAAATTTCATTAAAAAAAGTCATAGTATGCTATGTCAAAACATTTCATGAAAAAAAGTCATAGTATAGTATGTCGAAAAATTTCATGAAAAAAACATAGAGTATGTCCATAAAGTCCATGAAAAAAACCCATAGTAGAGTATGTCCAAAAAGTTAATGAAAAAAAAACATAGTATAGTATGTCGAAAAATTTCATGAAAGAAAGTCATATTATAGTATGTTGGAAAATTTCATGAAAAAAAGTCATATTATAGTATGCTGAAAAATTTCATGAAAAAAAGTCATAGTATAGTATGTCGAAAGATTTCATGAAAAACAGTCATAGTATAGTATGTCGAAAAATTTCATAACGTCATAGTATAGTATGTCATATAATTTCATGAAAAAGTCATAGTAAGGTATGTCGAGGATTTCATGAAAAAAAATCATGGCATAGTATGTCGAAAGATTTCATGAAAAAGGTCGTAGTATAGTTTGTCCATTAATTTCGCAGGAAAAAAAAGTCATACTATAGTATGTCGAAAAATTTCAGGGAAAAAAAGTCATAGTATAGTATGTCGAAAATGTTCATGAAAAAGGTCATAGTATAGTATGTCCATTAATTTCGTGGAAAAAAAAGTCATAGTATAGTATGTCGAAAAATTTCAGGGAAAAAAAGACGTAGTATAGTATGTCGAAAATTGTCATGAAAAAAGTCATAGTATAGCATGTCGATTAATTTCATGGAAAATAAACTTAGTCTAGTATGTCTAAAAATTTCATTAAAAAAAAGCGATAGTAGAGTATGTCGAAAAATTTCATGAAAAAAAGTCATAGTATACTATGTCCATTCATTTCATTGATAAAAAAAAGTCATTGTAAAGTATGTCGAAGAATTTCATGAAAAAAAGTCATAGTATAGTATGTCGAAAATTTTAATGAAAAAGGTCATAGTATAGTATGTCCATGAATTTAGAGGAAAAAAAAGTCATACTATAATATGTCGAAGAAGTTCATTAAAAAAAAGCCATAGTATAGTATGTCCAAACATTTTATGAAAAAAAGTCATAGTATAGTATGTCGAAAATTTTCATGAAAAAGGTCATAGTATAGTATGTCCATGAATTTCGAGGAAAAAAAAGTCATACTATAGTATGTCGAAAAATTTCATCAAAAATAGCCATAGTATAGTATGTCCAAAATTTCATGAAAAAATGTCATAGTATAGTACGTCCAAAATTTTCAAGAAAAAGGTCATAGTATAGTATGTCCATTAATTTCGTGGGGAAAAAAAGTCATACTATAGTATGTCGAAAAATTTCAGGGAAAAAAAGTCATAGTATAGAATGTCAGAAATTTTCATGAAAAAAGGCATAGTATAGTATGACGATTAATTTTGTGGGGAAAAAACTCATAGTTTAGAATGTCGAAAATTTTCATGAAAAAAAAGTCATACTATAGTATGTCGAAAATTTTCGTGAAAAAATGTCATAGTATTGAATGTCGAAAATTTTCATGAGAAAGGGCATAGTATAGTCTGTCGATTAATGTTGTGGAAAAAAAACTCATAGTTTAGAATGTCGAAAATTTTCATGAAAAAAAGTCATAGTATAGAATGTCGAAAATTTTCATGAAAAAAAGTCATACTATAGAATGTCAAAAATGTTCATGAGAAAAGGCATAGTATAGTCTGTCGATTAATTTTGTGGAAAAAAAACTCATAGTTTAGAATGTCGAACATTTTCATGAAAAATAAGTCGTACTATATTATGTCGAAAAATTGAATCAAAAAAAGCCATAGTATAGTATGTCCAAAAATTTCATGAAATAATGTCATATTTCAGTATGTCCAAAATGTTCATGAAAAAGGTCATAGTATAGTATGTCCATTAATTTCGTGAAAAAAAAAGTCATACTATAGTATGTCGAAAAATTTCAGTGAAAAAATGTCATAGTATAGAATGTTGAAGATTTTCATGAAAAAAGGCATACAGTAGTATAGTCTGTCGATTAATTTGGTGGAAAAAAAACTCAGTTTAAAATTTCGAAAATTTTCATGAAAAAATCATACTATAGTATGTCGAAAATTTTAGTAAAAAAATGTCAAAGTATAGAATGTCGAAAATTTTCATGAAAAAAGGCATAGTATAGTCTGTTGATTAATTTGGTGGGAAAAAAAATCAGTTTAAAATTTCGAAAATTTTCATAAGAAAAGTCATACTATAGCATGTCGAAATTTTTTTGTGAAAAAATGTCGAAAATATTCGTAAAAAAATGTCATAGTATAGAATGTCGAAAATGTTCATGAAAAAAGGCATAGTATAGTCTGTCGATTAATTTGGTGGAAAAAAAACTCAGTTTAAAATTTTGAAAATTTTCATAAGAAAAGTGAAAATTTTCACTTTTCTACACACTTTTCATGATAAAAATCATACTATAGCATGTCGAAAATTTTCGTGAAAAAATGTCGAAAATATTCGTAAAAAAATGTCATAGTATAGAATGTCGAAAATGTTCATGAAAAAAGGCATAGTATAGTCTGTTGATCAATTTGGTGGAAGAAAAACTCAGTTTAAAATTTCGAAAATTTTCATGAAAAAAGTCATATTATAGTATGTCGAAAATTTTCATGAAAAAATGTCATAGTATAGAATGTCCAAAATTTTCATGAAAAAGGCATAGTATAGTCTGTCGATTAATTTAGTGCAAAAAAAACTCAGTTTAAAATTTCGTAAATTTTCATAAAAAAAGTCATAATATAGTATGTCGAAAATTTTCGTAAAAAAATGTCATAGTATAGAATGTCGAACATTTTCATGAAAAAAGTCATAACATTTTCGTGAAAAAACGTCATACTATAGTATGTCGAACATTTTCGTAAAAAAATTTCATAGTATAGAATGTCGAAAATGTTCATGAAAAAGGCATAGTCTGTCGATTAATTTGGTGGAAAAAAAACTCAGTTTAAAATTTTGAAAATTTCATGAAAAAAGTCATACTATAGTATGTCGAAAATTTTCGTAAAAAAATGTCATAGTATAGAATGTCGAAAATTTTCATGAAAAAAGGCATAGTATAGTCTGTCGATTCATTTGGTGGAAAAAAAACTCAGTTTAAAATTTCGAAAATTTTCATGAAAAAAAGTCATACTATAGCATGTCGAAAATTTTCGTGAAAAAATTTCAAAAATTTTCATGAAAAAGTCATAGTATAGAATGTCGAAAATGTTCATGAAAAAAGGCATAGTATAGTCTGTCGATTAATTTGGTGAGAAAAAAAATCAGTTTAAATTTTCGAAACTTCATGAAAAAAGTCATACTATAGCATGTCGAACTTTTTTTGAGAAAAAATGTCGAAAATTTTCGTAAAAAAATTTCATAGTATAGAATGTCGAAAATTTTCATGAAAAAAGTCATAAAATTTTCATGAAAAAATTCATACTATAGCATGTCGAAAATTTTCGTGAAAAAATGTCGAAAATATTCGTAAAAAAATGTCATAGTATAGAATGCCGAAAATGTTCATGAATAAAGGCATAGTATAGTCTATCGATTAATTTGGTGGGAAAAAAAATCAGTTTAAAATTTCGAAAATTTTCATGAAAAAAGTCATACTATAGCATGTCGAAAATTTTCGAGAAAAAATGTCGAAAATATTCTTAAAAAAATGTCAGGGTATAGAATGTCGAAAATGTTCATGAAATAAGGCATAGTATGGTCTGTCGATTAATTTCGAGGAAAAAAAAGATAGTTTAAAATTTCGAAAATTTTCACGAAAAAGTCATACTATAGTATGTCGAAAATTTTCGTAAAAAAATGTCGAAAATATTCGTGAAAAAATGTCGAAAATATTCGTGAAAAAATGTCAGTATAGAATGTCGAAAATATTCATGAAAAAGTCATAGTATAGAATGTCGAAAATGTTCATGAAAAAAGGCATAGTATAGTCTGTTGATTAATTTGGTGGAAAAAAAACTCAGTTTAAAATTTCGAAAATGTTCATGTACAAAGTCAAACTATAGCATGTCGAAAATTTACGTTAAAAAATGTCGAAAATATTCGTAAAAAAATGTCATAGTATAGAATGTCGAAAATGTTCGTGAAAAAAGGCATAGTATAGTCTGTTGATTAATTTGGTGGGAAAAAAAATCAGTTTAAAATTTCGAAAATTTTCATGAAAAAAGTCATACAAAAGCATGTCGAAAATGTTTGTGAAAAAATGTCGAAAATATTCGTAAAAAAATGTCATAGTATAGAATGTCGAAAATGTTCATGAAAAAGGCATAGTATAGTCTGTCGATTAACTTGGTGGGAAAAAAAACTCAGTTTAAAATTTCGAAAATTTTCACGAAAAAAGTCATACTATAGCATGTCGAAAATTTGCATGAAAAAATGTCAAAAATATTCGTAAAAAAATGTCATAATATAGTATGTCGAACATTTTCATGAATAAAGGCATAGTATAGTCTGTCGATTAATTTGGTGGAAAAAAAACTCAGTTTAAAATTTCGAAAATGTTCATGAAAAAAGTCATACTATAGCATGTCTAAAATTTTCGTGAAAAAATGTCGAAAATATTCGTGAAAAAATGTCGAAAATATTCGTGAAAAAATGTCATAGTATAGAATGTCGAAAATGTTCATGAAAAAAGGCATAGTATAGTCTGTCGGTTAATTTGGTGGAAAAAAAACTCAGTTTAAAATTTCGAAAATTTTCATGAAAAAAGTCATACTATAGCATGTCGAAAATTTTCGTGAAAAAATTTCGAAAATTTTCATGAAAAAGTCATAGTATAGAATGTCGAAAATGTTCATGAAAAAAGGCATAGTATAGTCTGTTGATTAATTTGGTGGGAAAAAAAATCAGTTTAAAATTTCGAAAATTTTCATAAGAAAAGTCATACTATAGCATGTCGAAATTTTTTTGTGAAAAAATGTCGAAAATATTCGTAAAAATATGTCATAGTATAGAATGTCGAAAATGTTCATGAAAAAAGGCATAGTATAGTCTGTCGATTAATTTGGTGGAAAAAAAATTCAGTTTAAAATTTTGAAAATTTTCATAAGAAAAGTCATACTATAGCATGTTGAAAATTTTCGTGAAAAAATGTCGAAAATATTCGTAAAAAAATGTCATAGTATAGAATGTCGAAAATTTTCATGAAAAAAGGCATAGTAGAGTCTGTCGATTAATTTGGTGGAAAAAAAACTCAGTTTAAAATTTCGAAAATTTTCATGAAAAAAGTCATACTATAGCATGTCGAAAATTTTCGTGAAAAAATTTCGAAAATTTTCATGAAAAAGTCATAGTATAGAATGTCGAAAATGTTCATGAAAAAAGGCATAGTATAGTCTGTTGATTAATTTGATGGGAAAAAAAATCAGTTTAAAATTTCGAAAATTTTCATAAGAAAATTCATACGCATGTCGCACATCGCATGTCGAAATTTTTTGTGAAAAAATGTTGAAAATATTCGTAAAAAAATGTCATAGTATAGAATGTCGAAAATGTTCATGAAAAAAGGCATAGTATAGTCTGTCGATTAATTTGGTGGAAAAAAAACTCAGTTTAAAATTTCGAAAATTTTCATGAAAAAAGTCATACTATAGCATGTCGAAAATTTTCGTGAAAAAATGTCGAAAATATTCGTAAAAAAATGTCATAGTATAGAATGTCGAACATTTTCATGAAAAAAGGCATAGTATAGTCTGTCGATTAATTTGGTGGGAAAAAAAACTCAGTTTAAAATTTCGAAAATTTTCATGAAAAAAGTCATACTATAGCATGTCGAAAATATTCGTAAAAAAATGTCATAGTATAGAATGTCGAAAATTTTCATGAAAAAGGCATAGTATAGTCTGTCGATTAATTTGGTGGAAAAAAAACTCAGTTTAAAATTTTCATGAAAAAAGTCATACTATAGCATGTCGAAAATATTCGTAAAAAAATGTCATAGTATAGAATGTCGAAAATGTTCATGAAAAAGGCATAGTATAGTCTGTCGATTAATTTGGTGGGAAAAAAAATCAGTTTAAAATTTCGAAAATTTTCATGAAAAAAGTCATACTATAGCATGTCGAAAATTTTCGTGAAAAAATGTCGAAAATATTCGTAAAAAAATTCATAGTATAGAATGTCGAAAATTTTCATGAAAAAAGGCATAGTATAGTCTGTCGATTAATTTGGTGGAAAAAAAACTCAGTTTAAAATTTCGAAAATTTTCTTGAAAAAAGTCATACTATAGCATGTCGAAAATTTACGTGAAAAAATGTCGAAAATATTAGTAAAAAAATGTCATAGTATAGAATGTCGAAAATTTTCATGAAAAAAGGCATAGTATAGTCTGTCGATTAATTTGGTGGAAAAAAAACTCAGTTTAAAATTTCGAAAATTTTCATGAAAAAAGTCATACTATAGCATGTCGAAAATTTTCGTGAAAAAATGTCGAAAATATTCGTAAAAAAATGTCATAGTATAGAATGTCGAAAATGTTCATGAAAAAAGGCATAGTATAGTCTGTCGATTAATTTGGTGGAAAAAAAACTCAGTTTAAAATTTCGAAAATTTTCATGAAAAAAGTCATACTATAGCATGTCGAAAATTTTCGTGAAAAAATTTCGAAAATTTTCATGAAAAAGTCATAGTATAGAATGTCGAAAATGTTCATGAAAAAAGGCATAGTATAGTCTGTTGATTAATTTGGTGGGAAAAAAAATCAGTTTAAAATTTCGAAAATTTTCATGAAAAAAGTCATACTATAGCATGTCGAAAATTTTCGTGAAAAAATGTCTAAAATATTCGTAAAAAAATGTCATAGTATAGAATGTCGAAAATGTTCATGAAAAAAGGCATAGTATAGTCTGTCGATTAATTTGGTGGAAAAAAAACTCAGTTTAAAATTTCGAAAATTTTCATAAAAAAAGTCATACTATAGCATGTCGAAAATTTTCGTGAAAAAATTTCGAAAATTTTCATGAAAAAGTCATAGTATAGAATGTCGAAAATGTTCATGAAAAAAGGCATAGTATAGTCTGTTGATTAATTTGATGGGAAAAAAAATCAGTTTAAAATTTCGAAAATTTTCATAAGAAAATTCATACGCATGTCGCACATCGCATGTCGAAATTTTTTTGTGAAAAAATGTCGAAAATATTCGTAAAAAAATGTCATAGCATAGAATGTCGAAAATGTTCATGAAAAAAGGCATAGTATAGTCTGTCGATTAATTTGGTGGAAAAAAAACTCAGTTTAAAATTTCGACAATTTTCATGAAAAAAGTCATACTATAGCATGTCGAAAATGTTTGTGAAAAAATGTCGAAAATATTCGTAAAAAAATGTCATAGTATAGAATGTCGAACATTTTCATGTATAAAGGCATAGTATAGTCTGTCGATTAATTTGGTGGGAAACAAACTCAGTTTAAAATTTCGAAAATTTTCATGAAAAAAGTCATACTATAGTATGACTTTTTTCATGAAAATTTTTCATGTCGAAAATATTCGTAAAAAAATGTCATAGTATAGAATGTCGAAAAATTTCATGAAAAAAGGCATAGTATAGTCTGTCGATTAAAATGGTTTTAAAAAAAACTCAGTTTAAAATTTCGAAAATTTTAATGAAAAAAGTCATACTATAATATGACTTTTTTCATGAACATTTTTCATGTCGAAAATATTCGTAAAAAAATGTCATAGTATAGAATGTCGAAAAATTTCATGAAAAAGGCATAGTATAGTCTGTCGATTAATTTGGTGGAAAAAAAACTCAGTTTAAAATTTCGAAAATTTTCATGAAAAAAGTCATACTATAGTATGACTTTTTTCATGAAAATTTTTCATGTCGAAAATATTCGTAAAAAAATGTCATAGTATAGAATGTCGAAAATTTTCATGAAAAAAGGCATAGTATAGTCTGTCGATTAATTTGGTGGGAAAAAAAATCAGTTTAAAATTTCGAAAATTTTCATAAGAAAAGTCATACTATAGCATGTCGAAATTTTTTGTGAAAAAATGTCGAAAATATTCGTAAAAAAATGTCATAGTATAGAATGTCGAAAATGTTCATGAAAAAAGGCATAGTATAGTCTGTCGATTAATTTGGTGGAAAAAAAACTCAGTTTAAAATTTTGAAAATTTTCATAAGAAAAGTCATACTATAGCATGTCGAAAATTTTCGTGAAAAAATGTCGAAAATATTCGTAAAAAAATGTCATAGTATAGAATGTCGAAAATTTTCATGAAAAAAGGCATAGTAGAGTCTGTCGATTAATTTGGTGGAAAAAAAACTCAGTTTAAAATTTCGAAAATTTTCATGAAAAAAGTCATACTATAGCATGTCGAAAATTTTCGTGAAAAAATTTCGAAAATTTTCATGAAAAAGTCATAGTATAGAATGTCGAAAATGTTCATGAAAAAAGGCATAGTATAGTCTGTTGATTAATTTGGTGGGAAAAAAAATCAGTTTAAAATTTCGAAAATGTTCATAAGAAAAGTCATACGCATGTCGCACATCGCATGTCGAAATTTTTTTGTGAAAAAATGTTGAAAATATTCGTAAAAAAATGTCATAGCATAGAATGTCGAAAATGTTCATGAAAAAAGGCATAGTATAGTCTGTCGATTAATTTGGTGGAAAAAAAACTCAGTTTAAAATTTCGACAATTTTCATGAAAAAAGTCATACTATAGCATGTCGAAAATGTTTGTGAAAAAATGTCGAAAATATTCGTAAAAAAATGTCATAGTATAGAATGTCGAACATTTTCATGTATAAAGGCATAGTATAGTCTGTCGATTAATTTGGTGGGAAACAAAATCAGTTTAAAATTTCGAAAATTTTCATGAAAAAAGTCATACTATAGCTTGTCGAAAATATTCGTAAAAAAATGTCATATAGAATGTCGAAAATGTTCATGAAAAAGGCATAGTACAGTGTGTCGATTAATTTGGTGGAAAAAAAACTCAGTTTAAAATTTCGAAAATTTTCATGAAAAAAGTCATACTATAAAAGTCGAAAATTTTCGTGAAAATATTCGTAAAAAAATGTCATAATATAGAATGTCGAAAATGTTCATGAAAAAGGCTTAGTATAGTCTGTCGATTAATTTGGTGGGAAAAAAATTCAGTTTAAAATTTCGAAAATTTTCATGAAAAAAGTCATACTATAGCATGTCGAAAATTTTCGTGAAAAAACGTCGAAAATATTCGTAAAAAAATATTATAGTATAGAAGGTCGAAAATTTTCATGAAAAAAGGCATATTATAGTCTGTCGATTAATTTGGTGGAAAAAAAACTCAGTTTAAAATTTCGAAAATGTTCATGTAAAAAGTCAAACTATAGCATGTCGAAAATTTACGTTAAAAAATGTCGAAAATATTCGCAAAAAAATGTCATAGTATATAATGTCGAAAATGTTCATGAAAAAAGGCATAGTATAGTCTGTCGATTAATTTGGTGGAAAAAAAACTCAGTTTAAAATTTCGAAAATGTTCATGAAAAAAGTCATACTATAGCATGTCTAAAATTTTCGTTAAAAAATGTCGAAAATATTCGTGAAAAAATGTCGAAAATATTCGTGAAAAAATGTCATAGTATATAATGTCGAAAATGTTCATGAAAAAAGGCATAGTATAGTCTGTCGTTTAATTTGGTGGAAAAAAAACTCAGTTTAAAATTTCGAAAATTTTCATGAAAAACGTCATACTATAGCATGTCGAAAATTTTCGTGAAAAAATTTCGAAAATTTTCATGAAAAAGTCATAGTATAGAATGTCGAAAATGTTCATGAAAAAAGGCATAGTATAGTCTGTTGATTAATTTGGTGGGAAAAAAAATCAGTTTAAAATTTCGAAAATTTTCATAAGAAAAGTCATACTATAGCATGTCGAAATTTTTTTGTGAAAAAATGTCGAAAATATTCGTAAAAAAATGTCATAGTATAGAATGTCGAAAATTTTCATGAAAAAAGGCATAGTATAGTCTGTCGGTTAATTTGGTGGAAAAAAAAATCAGTTTAAAATTTCGAAAATTTTCATGAAAAAAAGTCATACTATAGCATGTCGAAAATTTTCGTGAAAAAATTTCAAAAATTTTCATGAAAAAGTCATAGTATAGAATGTCGAAAATGTTCATGAAAAAAGGCATAGTATAGTCTGTCGATTAATTTGGTGAGAAAAAAAATCAGTTTAAATTTTCGAAACTTCATGAAAAAAGTCATACTATAGCATGTCGAACTTTTTTTGAGAAAAAATGTCGAAAATATTCGTAAAAAAATGTCATAGTATAGAATGTCGAAAATGTTCATGAAAAAAGGCATAGTATAGTCTGTCGATTAATTTGGTGGAAAAAAAACTCAGTTGAAAATTTCGAAAATTTTCATAAGAAAAGTCATACTATAGCATGTCGAAAATTTTCGTGAAAAAATGTCGAAAATATTCGTAAAAAAATGTCATAGAATAGAATGTCGAAAATGTTCATGAATAAAGGCATAGTATAGTCTGTCGATTAATTTGGTGGGGAAAAAAATCAGTTTAAAATTTCGAAAATTTTCATGAAAAAAGTCATACTATAGCATGTCGAAAATTTTCGTGAAAAAATGTCGAAAATATTCTTAAAAAAATGTCATAGTATAGAATGTCGAAAATTTTCATGAAAAAAGGCATAGTATGGTCTGTCGATTAATTTCGAGGAAAAAAAACAGTTTAAAATTTCGAAAATTTTCACGAAAAAGTCATACTATAGTATGTCGAAAATTTTCGTAAAAAAATGTCGAAAATATTCGTGAAAAAATGTCGAAAATATTCGTGAAAAAATGTCAGTATAGAATGTCGAAAATATTCATGAAAAAGTCATAGTATAGAATGTCGAAAATGTTCATGAAAAAAGGCATAGTATAGTCTGTTGATTAATTTGGTGGAAAAAAAACTCAGTTTAAAATTTCGAAAATGTTCATGTACAAAGTCAAACTATAGCATGTCGAAAATTTACGTTAAAAAATGTCGAAAATATTCGTAAAAAAATGTCATAGTATAGAATGTCGAAAATGTTCGTGAAAAAAGGCATAGTATAGTCTGTTGATTAATTTGGTGGGAAAAAAAATCAGTTTAAAATTTCGAAAATTTTCATGAAAAAAGTCATACAAAAGCATGTCGAAAATGTTTGTGAAAAAATGTCGAAAATATTCGTAAAAAAATGTCATAGTATAGAATGTCGAAAATGTTCATGAAAAAGGCATAGTATAGTCTGTCGATTAACTTGGTGGGAAAAAAACTCAGTTTAAAATTTCGAAAATTTTCACGAAAAAAGTCATACTATAGCATGTCGAAAATTTGCATGAAAAAATGTCAAAAATATTCGTAAAAAAATGTCATAATATAGTATGTCGAACATTTTCATGAATAAAGGCATAGTATAGTCTGTCGATTAATTTGGTGGAAAAAAAACTCAGTTTAAAATTTCGAAAATGTTCATGAAAAAAGTTATACTATAGCATGTCTAAAATTTTCGTTAAAAAATGTCGAAAATATTCGTGAAAAAATGTCGAAAATATTCGTGAAAAAATGTCATAGTATATAATGTCGAAAATGTTCATGAAAAAAGGCATAGTATAGTCTGTTGATTAATTTGGTGGAAAAAAAACTCAGTTCAAAATTTCGAAAATTTTCATAAGAAAAGTCATACTATAGCATGTCGAAAATTTTCTTGAAAAAATGTCGAAAATATTCGTAAAAAAATGTCATAGTATAGAATGTCGAAAATGTTCATGAATAAAGGCATAGTATAGTCTGTCGATTAATTTGGTGGGGAAAAAAATCAGTTTAAAATTTCGAAAATTTTCATGAAAAAAGTCATACTATAGCATGTCGAAAATTTTCGTGAAAAAATGTCGAAAATATTCTTAAAAAAATGTCATAGTATAGAATGTCGAAAATTTTCATGAAAAAAGGCATAGTATGGTCTGTCGATTAATTTCGAGGAAAAAAAACAGTTTAAAATTTCGAAAATTTTCACGAAAAAGTCATACTATAGTATGTCGAAAATTTTCGTAAAAAAATGTCGAAAATATTCGTGAAAAAATGTCGAAAATATTCGTGAAAAAATGTCAGTATAGAATGTCGAAAATATTCATGAAAAAGTCATAGTATAGAATGTCGAAAATGTTCATGAAAAAAGGCATAGTATAGTCTGTTGATTAATTTGGTGGAAAAAAAACTCAGTTTAAAATTTCGAAAATGTTCATGTACAAAGTCAAACTATAGCATGTCGAAAATTTACGTTAAAAAATGTCGAAAATATTCGTAAAAAAATGTCATAGTATAGAATGTCGAAAATGTTCGTGAAAAAAGGCATAGTATAGTCTGTTGATTAATTTGGTGGTAAAAAAAATCAGTTTAAAATTTCGAAAATTTTCATGAAAAAAGTCATACAAAAGCATGTCGAAAATGTTTGTGAAAAAATGTCGAAAATATTCGTAAAAAAATGTCATAGTATAGAATGTCGAAAATGTTCATGAAAAAGGCATAGTATAGTCTGTCGATTAACTTGGTGGGAAAAAAACTCAGTTTAAAATTTCGAAAATTTTCACGAAAAAAGTCATACTATAGCATGTCGAAAATTTGCATGAAAAAATGTCAAAAATATTCGTAAAAAAATGTCATAATATAGTATGTCGAACATTTTCATGAATAAAGGCATAGTATAGTCTGTCGATTAATTTGGTGGAAAAAAAACTCAGTTTAAAATTTCGAAAATGTTCATGAAAAAAGTCATACTATAGCATGTCTAAAATTTTCGTGAAAAAATGTCGAAAATATTCGTGAAAAAATGTCGAAAATATTCGTGAAAAAATGTCATAGTATATAATGTCGAAAATGTTCATGAAAAAAGGCATAGTATAGTCTGTCGGTTAATTTGGTGGAAAAAAAACTCAGTTTAAAATTTCGAAAATTTTCATGAAAAAAGTCATACTATAGCATGTCGAAAATTTTCGTGAAAAAATTTCGAAAATTTTCATGAAAAAGTCATAGTATAGAATGTCGAAAATGTTCATGAAAAAAGGCATAGTATAGTCTGTTGATTAATTTGGTGGGAAAAAAAATCAGTTTAAAATTTCGAAAATTTTCATAAGAAAAGTCATACTATAGCATGTCGAAATTTTTTTGTGAAAAAATGTCGAAAATATTCGTAAAAAAATGTCATAGTATAGAATGTCGAAAATGTTCATGAAAAAAGGCATAGTATAGTCTGTCGATTAATTTGGTGGAAAAAAAACTGTTTAAAATTTTGAAAATTTTCATAAGAAAAGTCATACTATAGCATGTCGAAAATTTTCGTGAAAAAATGTCGAAAATATTCGTAAAAAAATGTCATAGTATAGAATGTCGAAAATTTTCATGAAAAAAGGCATAGTAGAGTCTGTCGATTAATTTGGTGGAAAAAAAACTCAGTTTAAAATTTCGAAAATTTTCATGAAAAAAGTCATACTATAGCATGTCGAAAATTTTCGTGAAAAAATTTCGAAAATTTTCATGAAAAAGTCATAGTATAGAATGTCGAAAATGTTCATGAAAAAAGGCATAGTATAGTCTGTTGATTAATTTGGTGGGAAAAAAAATCAGTTTAAAATTTCGAAAATTTTCATAAGAAAAGTCATACGCATGTCGCACATCGCATGTCGAAATTTTTTTGTGAAAAAATGTTGAAAATATTCGTAAAAAAATGTCATAGCATAGAATGTCGAAAATGTTCATGAAAAAAGGCATAGTATAGTCTGTCGATTAATTTGGTGGAAAAAAAACTCAGTTTAAAATTTCGACAATTTTCATGAAAAAAGTCATACTATAGCATGTCGAAAATGTTTGTGAAAAAATGTCGAAAATATTCGTAAAAAAATGTCATAGTATAGAATGTCGAACATTTTCATGTATAAAGGCATAGTATAGTCTGTCGATTAATTTGGTGGGAAACAAAATCAGTTTAAAATTTCGAAAATTTTCATGAAAAAAGTCATACTATAGCTTGTCGAAAATATTCGTAAAAAAATGTCATATAGAATGTCGAAAATGTTCATGAAAAAGGCATAGTACAGTGTGTCGATTAATTTGGTGGAAAAAAAACTCAGTTTAAAATTTCGAAAATTTTCATGAAAAAAGTCATACTATAAAAGTCGAAAATTTTCGTGAAAATATTCGTAAAAAAATGTCATAATATAGAATGTCGAAAATGTTCATGAAAAAGGCTTAGTATAGTCTGTCGATTAATTTGGTGGGAAAAAAATTCAGTTTAAAATTTCGAAAATTTTCATGAAAAAAGTCATACGCATGTCGAAAATTTTCGTGAAAAAACGTCGAAAATATTCGTAAAAAAATATTATAGTATAGAAGGTCGAAAATTTTCATGAAAAAAGGCATATTATAGTCTGTCGATTAATTTGGTGGAAAAAAAACTCAGTTTAAAATTTCGAAAATGTTCATGTAAAAAGTCAAACTATAGCATGTCGAAAATTTACGTTAAAAAATGTCGAAAATATTCGCAAAAAAATGTCATAGTATAGAATGTC
This sequence comes from Sebastolobus alascanus, assembly GCA_916701645.2. Classification (NCBI taxonomy): domain Eukaryota; kingdom Metazoa; phylum Chordata; class Actinopteri; order Perciformes; family Sebastidae; genus Sebastolobus; species Sebastolobus alascanus. Next base: position 3,277,182 of record CAKAOJ020000032.1, read on the forward strand.
GAAAATGTTCATGAAAAAAGGCATAGTATAGTCTGTTGATTAATTTGGTGGGAAAAAAAATCAGTTTAAAATTTCGAAAATTTTCATGAAAAAAGTCATACAAAAGCATGTCGAAAATGTTTGTGAAAAAATGACGAAAATATTCGTAAAAAAATGTCATAGTATAGAATGTCGAAAATGTTCATGAAAAAGGCATAGTATAGTCTGTCGATTAACTTGGTGGGAAAAAAACTCAGTTTAAAATTTCGAAAATTTTCATGAAAAAAGTCATACTATAGCATGTCGAAAATTTGCGTGAAAAAATGTCAAAAATATTCGTAAAAAAATGTCATAGTATATTATGTCGAACATTTTCATGAATAAAGGCATAGTATAGTCTGTCGATTAATTTGGTGGAAAAAAAACTCAGTTTAAAATTTCGAAAATGTTCATGAAAAAAGTCATACTATAGCATGTCGAATATTTTCGTGAAAAAATTTCGAAAATATTCGTGAAAAAATATTATAGTATAGTCTGTCGGTTAATTTGGTGGAAAAAAAAATCAGTTTAAAATTTCGAAAATTTTCATGAAAAAAGTCATACTATAGTATGTCGAAAATTTTCGTGAAAAAATTTCGACAATTTTCATGAAAAAAGTCATACTATTGCATGTCGAAAATGTTCATGAAAAAAGGCATAGTATAGTCTGTTGATTAATTTGGTGGGAAAAAAAGTCAGTTTAAAATTTCGAAAATTTTCATAAGAAAAGTCATACTATAGCATGTCGAAATTTTTTTGTGAAAAAATGTCGAAAATATTCGTAAAAAAATGTCATAGTATAGAATGTCGAAAATGTTCATGAATAAAGGCATAGTATAGTCTGTCGATTAATTTGGTGGGAAACAAAATCAGTTTAAAATTTCGAAAATTTTCATGAAAAAAGTCATACTATAGCATGTCGAAAATATTCGTAAAAAAATGTCATATAGAATGTCGAAAATGTTCATGAAAAAGGCATAGTACAGTCTGTCGATTAATTTGGTGGAATAAAAACTCAGTTTAAAATTTCGAAAATTTTCATGAAAAAAATCATACTATAGCATGTCGAAAATTTTCGTGAAAAAATGTCGAAAATATTCGTAAAAAAATATCATAGTATAGACTGTCGAAAATGTTCATGAAAAAAGGCATAGTATAGTCTGTCGATTAATTTGTTGGAAAAATACTCAGTTTAAAATTTCGAAAATTTTCATGAAAAAAGTCATACTATAGCATGTCTAAAATTTTCGTGAAAAAATGTCGAAAATATTCGTGAAAAAATGTCGAAAATATTCATGAAAAAATGTCATAGTATAGAATGTCGAAAATTTTCATGAAAAAAGGCATAGTATAGTCTGTCGGTTAATTTGGTGGAAAAAAAACTCAGTTTAAAATTTCGAAAATTTTCATGAAAAAAGTCATACTATAGCATGTCGAAAATTTTCGTGAAAAAATTTCGAAAATTTTCATGAAAAAGTCATAGTATAGAATGTCGAAAATGTTCATGAAAAAAGGCATAGTATAGTCTGTCGATTAATTTGGTGGAAAAAAAACTCAGTTCAAAATTTCGAAAATTTTCATAAGAAAAGTCATACTATAGCATGTCGAAAATTTTCGTGAAAAAATGTCGAAAATATTCGTAAAAAAATGTCATAGTATAGAATGTCGAAAATTTTCATGAATAAAGGCATAGTATAGTCTGTCGATTAATTTGGTGGGGAAAAAAATCAGTTTAAAATTTCGAAAATTTTCATGAAAAAAGTCATACTATAGCATGTCGAAAATTTTCGTGAAAAAATGTCGAAAATATTCTTAAAAAAATGTCATAGTATAGAATGTCGAAAATTTTCATGAAAAAAGGCATAGTATGGTCTGTCGATTAATTTCGAGGAAAAAAAACAGTTTAAAATTTCGAAAATTTTCACGAAAAAGTCATACTATAGTATGTCGAAAATTTTCGTAAAAAAATGTCGAAAATATTCGTGAAAAAATGTCGAAAATATTCGTGAAAAAATGTCATAGTATAGAATGTCGAAAATTTTCATGAAAAAAGGCATAGTATAGTCTGTCGGTTAACTTGGTGGAAAAAAAACTCAGTTTAAAATTTCGAAAATTTTCATGAAAAAAGTCATACTATAGCATGTCGAAAATTTTCGTGAAAAAATTTCGAAAATTTTCATGAAAAAGTCATAGTATAGAATGTCGAAAATGTTCATGAAAAAAGGCATAGTATAGTCTGTTGATTAATTTGGTGGGAAAAAAAATCAGTTTAAAATTTCGAAAATTTTCATAAGAAAAGTCATACTATAGCATGTCGAAAATTTTCGTTAAAAAATGTCGAAAATATTCGTGAAAAAATGTCGAAAATATTCATGAAAAAATGTCATAGTATATTATACTATGACATTTTTTCATGAAAATTTTCGACATTCTATACTATAGAATGTCGAAAATTTTCATGAAAAAAGGCATAGTATAGTCTGTCGGTTAATTTGGTGGAAAAAAAACTCAGTTTAAAATTTCGAAAATTTTCATGAAAAAAGTCATACTATAGCATGTCGAAAATTTTCGTGAAAAAATTTCGAAAATTTTCATGAAAAAGTCATAGTATAGAATGTCGAAAATGTTCATGAAAAAAGGCATAGTATAGTCTGTTGATTAATTTGGTGGGAAAAAAAATCAGTTTAAAATTTCGAAAATTTTCATAAGAAAAGTCATACTATAGCATGTCGAAATTTTTTTGTGAAAAAATGTCGAAAATATTCGTAAAAAAATGTCATAGTATAGAATGTCGAAAATGTTCATGAAAAAAGGCATAGTATAGTCTGTCGATTAATTTGGTGGAAAAAAAACTCAGTTTAAAATTTTGAAAATTTTCATAAGAAAAGTGAAAATTTTCACTTTTCTACACACTTTTCATGATAAAAACCATACTATAGCATGTCGAAAATTTTCGTGAAAAAATGTCGAAAATATTCGTAAAAAAATGTCATAGTATAGAATGTCGAAAATGTTCATGAATAAAGGCATAGTATAGTCTGTCGATTAATTTGGTGGGAAAAAAAATCAGTTTAAAATTTCGAAAATTTTCATGAAAAAAGTCATACTATAGCATGTCGAAAATTTTCGTGAAAAAATGTCGAAAATATTCGTAAAAAAATGTCATAGTATAGAATGTCGAACATTTTCATGAATAAAGGCATAGTATAGTCTGTCGATTAATTTGGTGGGGAAAAAAATCAGTTTAAAATTTCGAAAATTTTCATGAAAAAAGTCATACTATAGCATGTCGAAAATTTTCGTGGAAAAATGTCGAAACTATTCTTAAAAAAATGTCATAGTATAGAATGTCGAAAATGTTCATGAAAAAAGGCATAGTATAGTCTGTCGATTAATTTGGTGGAAAAAAAAACTCAGTTCAAAATTTCGAAAATTTTCATGATAAAAATCATACTATAGCATGTCGAAAATATTCGTGAAAAAATGTCGGAAATATTCGTGTAAAAATGTCGAAAATATTCGTAAAAAAATGTCATAGTATAGAATGTCGAAAATGTTCATGAAAAAAGGCATAGTATAGTCTGTCGATTAACTGGGTGGAAAAAAAACTCAGTTTAAAATTTCGAAAATTTTCATGAAAAAAAGTCATACTATAGCATGTCGAAAATTTTCGTGAAAAAATTTCAAAAATTTTCATGAAAAAGTCATAGTATAGAATGTCGAAAATGTTCATGAAAAAAGGCATAGTATAGTCTGTCGATTAATTTGGTGAGAAAAAAAATCAGTTTAAATTTTCGAAACTTCATGAAAAAAGTCATACTATAGCATGTCGAACTTTTTTTGAGAAAAAATGTCGAAAATATTCGTAAAAAAATGTCATAGTATAGAATGTCGAAAATGTTCATGAAAAAAGGCATAGTATAGTCTGTCGATTAATTTGGTGGAAAAAAAACTCAGTTCAAAATTTCGAAAATTTTCATAAGAAAAGTCATACTATAGCATGTCGAAAATTTTCGTGAAAAAATGTCGAAAATATTCGTAAAAAAATGTCATAGTATAGAATGTCGAAAATGTTCATGAATAAAGGCATAGTATAGTCTGTCGATTAATTTGGTGGGGAAAAAAATCAGTTTAAAATTTCGAAAATTTTCATGAAAAAAGTCATACTATAGCATGTCGAAAATTTTCGTGAAAAAATGTCGAAAATATTCTTAAAAAAATGTCATAGTATAGAATGTCGAAAATTTTCATGAAAAAAGGCATAGTATGGTCTGTCGATTAATTTCGAGGAAAAAAAACAGTTTAAAATTTCGAAAATTTTCACGAAAAAGTCATACTATAGTATGTCGAAAATTTTCGTAAAAAAATGTCGAAAATATTCGTGAAAAAATGTCGAAAATATTCGTGAAAAAATGTCATAGTATAGAATGTCGAAAATTTTCATGAAAAAAGGCATAGTATAGTCTGTCGGTTAACTTGGTGGAAAAAAAACTCAGTTTAAAATTTCGAAAATTTTCATGAAAAAAGTCATACTATAGCATGTCGAAAATTTTCGTGAAAAAATGTCGAAAATATTCTTAAAAAATGTCATAGTATAGAATGTCGAAAATGTTCATGAAAAAAGGCATAGTATAGTCTGTCGATTAATTTGGTGGAAAAAAAAACTCAGTTCAAAATTTCGAAAATTTTCATGAAAAAAGTCATACTATAGCATGTCGAAAATATTCGTGAAAAAATGTCGAAAATATTCGTGTAAAAATGTCGAAAATATTCGTAAAAAAATGTCATAGTATAGAATGTCGAAAATGTTCATGAAAAAAGGCATAGTATAGTCTGTCGATTAACTGGGTGGAAAAAAAACTCAGTTTAAAATTTCGAAAATTTTCATGAAAAAAAGTCATACTATAGCATGTCGAAAATTTTCGTGAAAAAATTTCAAAAATTTTCATGAAAAAGTCATAGTATAGAATGTCGAAAATGTTCATGAAAAAAGGCATAGTATAGTCTGTCGATTAATTTGGTGAGAAAAAAAATCAGTTTAAATTTTCGAAACTTCATGAAAAAAGTCATACTATAGCATGTCGAACTTTTTTTGAGAAAAAATGTCGAAAATATTCGTAAAAAAATGTCATAGTATAGAATGTCGAAAATGTTCATGAAAAAAGGCATAGTATAGTCTGTCGATTAATTTGGTGGAAAAAAAACTCAGTTCAAAATTTCGAAAATTTTCATAAGAAAAGTCATACTATAGCATGTCGAAAATTTTCGTGAAAAAATGTCGAAAATATTCGTAAAAAAATGTCATAGTATAGAATGTCGAAAATGTTCATGAATAAAGGCATAGTATAGTCTGTCGATTAATTTGGTGGGGAAAAAAATCAGTTTAAAATTTCGAAAATTTTCATGAAAAAAGTCATACTATAGCATGTCGAAAATTTTCGTGAAAAAATGTCGAAAATATTCTTAAAAAAATGTCATAGTATAGAATGTCGAAAATTTTCATGAAAAAAGGCATAGTATAGTCTGTCGGTTAACTTGGTGGAAAAAAAACTCAGTTTAAAATTTCGAAAATTTTCATGAAAAAAGTCATACTATAGCATGTCGAAAATTTTCGTGAAAAAATGTCGAAAATTTTCATGAAAAATGTCATAGTATAGAATGTCGAAAATGTTCATGAAAAAAGGCATAGTATAGTCTGTCGATTAATTTGGTGGAAAAAAAACTCAGTTTAAAATTTCGAAAATTTTCATAAGAAAAGTCATACTATAGCATGTCGAAAATTTTTTGTGAAAAAATGTCGAAAATATTCGTAAAAAAATGTCATAGTATAGAATGTCGAAAATGTTCATGAAAAAAGGCATAGTATAGTCTGTCGATTAATTTGGTGGAAAAAAAACTCAGTTTAAAATTTCGAAAATTTTCATAAGAAAAGTCATACTATAGCATGTCGAAAATTTTCGTGAAAAAATGTCGAAAATATTCGTAAAAAAATGTCATAGTATAGAATGTCGAAAATGTTCATGAATAAAGGCATAGTATAGTCTGTCGATTAATTTGGTGGGAAAAAAAATCAGTTTAAAATTTCGAAAATTTTCATGAAAAAAGTCATACTATAGCATGTCGAAAATTTTCGTGAAAAAATGTCGAAAATATTCGTAAAAAAATGTCATAGTATAGAATGTCGAAAATGTTCATGAAAAAAGGCATAGTATGGTCTGTCGATTAATTTCGAGGAAAAAAAACAGTTTAAAATTTCGAAAATTTTCACGAAAAAGTCATACTATAGTATGTCGAAAATTTTCGTAAAAAAATGTCGAAAATATTCGTGAAAAAATGTCGAAAATATTCGTGAAAAAATGTCATAGTATAGAATGTCGAAAATTTTCATGAAAAAAGGCATAGTATAGTCTGTCGGTTAACTTGGTGGAAAAAAAACTCAGTTTAAAATTTCGAAAATTTTCATGAAAAAAGTCATACTATAGCATGTCGAAAATTTTCGTGAAAAAATTTCGAAAATTTTCATGAAAAAGTCATAGTATAGAATGTCGAAAATGTTCATGAAAAAAGGCATAGTATAGTCTGTTGATTAATTTGGTGGGAAAAAAAATCAGTTTAAAATTTCGAAAATTTTCATAAGAAAAGTCATACTATAGCATGTCGAAAATTTTTTTGTGAAAAAATGTCGAAAATATTCGTAAAAAAATGTCATAGTATAGAATGTCGAAAATGTTCATGAAAAAAGGCATAGTATAGTCTGTCGATTAATTTGGTGGAAAAAAAACTCAGTTTAAAATTTCGAAAATTTTCATAAGAAAAGTCATATTATAGCATGTCGAAAATTTTCGTGAAAAAATGTCGAAAATATTCGTAAAAAAATGTCATAGTATAGAATGTCGAAAATGTTCATGAATAAAGGCATAGTATAGTCTGTCGATTAATTTGGTGGGAAAAAAAATCAGTTTAAAATTTCGAAAATTTTCATGAAAAAAGTCATACTATAGCATGTCGAAAATATTCGTAAAAAAATGTCATAGTATAGAATGTCGAAAATGTTCATGAAAAAAGGCATAGTATAGTCTGTCGATTAATTTGGTGAGAAAAAAAATCAGTTTAAATTTTCGAAACTTCATGAAAAAAGTCATACTATAGCATGTCGAACTTTTTTTGAGAAAAAATGTCGAAAATATTCGTAAAAAAATGTCATAGTATAGAATGTCGAAAATGTTCATGAAAAAAGGCATAGTATAGTCTGTCGATTAATTTGGCGGAAAAACTCAGTTCAAATTCGAAAAAGTCATACTACTAGCATGTCGAAAATTTTCGTGAAAAAATGTCGAAAATATTCGTAAAAAAATGTCATAGTATAGAATGTCGAAAATGTTCATGAATAAAGGCATAGTATAGTCTGTCGATTATTTGGTGGGAAAAAATCAGTTTAAAATTTCGAAAATTTTCATGAAAAAAGTCATTACTATAGCATGTCGAAAATTTTCGTGAAAAAAATGTCGAAAATATTCTTAAAAAAATGTCATAGTATAGAATGTCGAAAATTTTCATGAAAAAAGGCATAGTATGGTCTGTCGATTAATTTCGAGGAAAAAAAACAGTTTAAAATTTCGAAAATTTTCACGAAAAAGTCATACTATAGTATGTCGAAAATATTCGTAAAAAAATGTCGAAAATATTCGTGAAAAAAATGTCGAAAATATTCGTGAAAAATGTCATAGTATAGAATGTCGAAAATTTTCATGAAAAAAGGCATAGTATAGTCTGTCGGTTAACTTGGTGGAAAAAAAACTCAGTTTAAAATTTCGAAAATTTCATGAAAAAAGTCATACTATAGCATGTCGAAAATTTTCGTGAAAAAATTAAATTCGAAAATTTTCATGAAAAAAGTCATACTATAGCATGTGATAATATTCGTAAAAAATGTCATAGTATAGAATGTCGAACAATTGTCATGAAAAAGGCATAGTAATAGTCTGTCGATTATTTGGTGAGAAAAAAAATCAGTTTAAAATTTTCGAAACTTCATGAAAAAATCATACTATAGCATGTCGAACTTTTTTTGAAAAAAATGTCGAAAATATTCGTACCAAAAATGTCATAGTATAGAATGTCCGAAAATGTTCATGAAAAAAGGCATAGTATAGTCTGTCGATTAATTTGGTGGAAAAAACACACAGTTCAAAATTACGAAAATATCATAAGAAAAGTCCATACTAAAGCATGTCGAAAATTTTTGTGAAAAAATGTCGAAAATATTCGTAAAAAAATGTCATAGTATAGAATTCGAAAATGTTCATGAAAAAAGGCATAGTATAGTCCTGTCCGATTAATTGGTGGGGAAAAAACATTTAAAATTTCGAAAATTTTTCATGAAAAAAGTTCATACATAGCATGTCGAAAATTTTTCGTGAAAAAATGTCGAAATATTCCTTAAAAAAATGTTCCAATAGTAATAGAATGTCGACAATTTCATGAAAAAGGATAGCATGGTCTGTCGATTAATTTCGTGGAAAAAAAACAGTTTAAAATTTCGAAAATTTTCACGAAAAAGCATACTATAGTATGTCAAAATGGTTTCTAAAAAAAATGTCGAAAATATTCGTGAAAAACAATGTCGAAAATATCCGTGAAAAATGTCATAGTATAAATGTCGAAAATTTTCATGAAAATAGGCATAGTATAGTCTGTCGGTTAACTTTGGTGGAAAAAAAAACTCAGTTTAAATTTCGAAAATTTTCATGAAATTAGTCTTACATAGCATGTTCGAAAATTTTTCTTGAAAAAATTTCGAAAATTTTCATGAAAAAGTCAGAGTAAGAATTCGAAATGTTCATGAATAAAGGCATAGTATAGTCTGTCGATTAATTTGGTGGGAAAAAAAATCAGTTTAAAATTTCGAAAATTTTCATGAAAAAAGTCATACTATAGCATGTCGAAAATATTCGTAAAAAAATGTCATAGTATAGAATGTCGAAAATGTTCATGAAAAAAGGCATAGTATAGTCTGTCGATTAATTTGGTGAGAAAAAAAATCAGTTTAAATTTTCGAAACTTCATGAAAAAAGTCATACTATAGCATGTCGAACTTTTTTTGAGAAAAAATGTCGAAAATATTCGTAAAAAAATGTCATAGTATAGAATGTCGAAAATGTTCATGAAAAAAGGCATAGTATAGTCTGTCGATTAATTTGGTGGAAAAAAAACTCAGTTCAAAATTTCGAAAATTTTCATAAGAAAAGTCATACTATAGCATGTCGAAAATTTTCGTGAAAAAATGTCGAAAATATTCGTAAAAAAATGTCATAGTATAGAATGTCGAAAATGTTCATGAATAAAGGCATAGTATAGTCTGTCGATTAATTTGGTGGGGAAAAAAATCAGTTTAAAATTTCGAAAATTTTCATGAAAAAAGTCATACTATAGCATGTCGAAAATTTTCGTGAAAAAATGTCGAAAATATTCTTAAAAAAATGTCATAGTATAGAATGTCGAAAATTTTCATGAAAAAAGGCATAGTATGGTCTGTCGATTAATTTCGAGGAAAAAAAACAGTTTAAAATTTCGAAAATTTTCACGAAAAAGTCATACTATAGTATGTCGAAAATTTTCGTAAAAAAATGTCGAAAATATTCGTGAAAAAATGTCGAAAATATTCGTGAAAAAATGTCATAGTATAGAATGTCGAAAATTTTCATGAAAAAAGGCATAGTATAGTCTGTCGGTTAACTTGGTGGAAAAAAAACTCAGTTTAAAATTTCGAAAATTTTCATGAAAAAAGTCATACTATAGCATGTCGAAAATTTTCGTGAAAAAATTTCGAAAATTTTCATGAAAAAGTCATAGTATAGAATATCGAAAATGTTCATGAAAAAAGGCATAGTATAGTCTGTTGATTAATTTGGTGGGAAAAAAAATCAGTTTAAAATTTCGAAAATTTTCATAAGAAAAGTCATACTATAGCATGTCGAAATTTTTTTGTGAAAAAATGTCGAAAATATTCGTAAAAAAATGTCATAGTATAGAATGTCGAAAATGTTCATGAAAAAAGGCATAGTATAGTCTGTCGATTAATTTGGTGGAAAAAAAACTCAGTTTAAAATTTCGAAAATTTTCATAAGAAAAGTCATATTATAGCATGTCGAAAATTTTCGTGAAAAAATGTCGAAAATATTCGTAAAAAAATGTCATAGTATAGAATGTCGAAAATGTTCATGAATAAAGGCATAGTATAGTCTGTCGATTAACTGGGTGGAAAAAAAACTCAGTTTAAAATTTCGAAAATTTTCATGAAAAAAGTCATACTATAGCATGTCGAAAATTTTCGTGGAAAAATGTCGAAACTATTCTTAAAAAAATGTCATAGTATAGAATGTCGAAAATTTTTATGAAAAAAGGCATAGTATAGCCTGTCGGTTAATTTGGTGGAAAAAAAACTCAGTTTAAAATTTCGAACATTTTCATGAAAAAAGTCATACTATAGCATGTCGAAAATTTTCGTGAAAAAATTTCAAAAATTTTCATGAAAAAGTCATAGTATAGAATGTCGAAAATGTTCATGAAAAAAGGCATAGTATAGTCTGTCGATTAATTTGGTGGGAAAAAAAATCAGTTTAAAATTTCGAAAATTTTCATGAAAAAAGTCATACTATAGCATGTCGAAAATATTCGTAAAAAAATGTCATAGTATAGAATGTCGAAAATGTTCATGAAAAAAGGCATAGTATAGTCTGTCGATTAATTTGGTGGAAAAAAAAACTCATTTCAAAATTTCGAAAATTTTCATGAAAAAAGTCATACTATAGCATGTCGAAAATATTCGTGAAAAAATGTCGAAAATATTCGTGTAAAAATGTCGAAAATATTCGTAAAAAAATGTCATAGTATAGAATGTCGAAAATTTTCATGAAAAAAGGCATAGTATAGTCTGTCGGTTAATTTGTTGGAAAAAAAACTCAGTTTAAAATTTCGAAAATTTTCATGAAAAAAGTCATACTAATATTGTGGCTTCCTTCTTGTTTTCCTTTTAAGCCATATTTCTATCACCAAAAAACGTGTCTACAACAAGGCTTATTAAATAAAGTTCCGCTCTTTCATCTTTTTACTCACGGTTAGATGTCCAGCCAGTAGCTCTGTTGATGGACGCATGGATGTCAATGTGCGGCGTATGTGTGTGCGTGCGTGTGTGTGTGTGTGTGTGTGTGTGTCTGTGATAAACTACACAAACAACCAAACCAACCAAAACAGGATATGCCGGCAACCCAAAGTAAAGAAAAAGATCAACTTAAACTTCGTCCTTGTAAATGAACAAATTACTCTATTAAAGCCCGTTGAAAAACAATTTCGGCTCTTGGCGTCCTGAAACAGCCTGCCCTCTGCAAAGCTGATACTAATCACCATGACGCCATCAACTGGTGCCTATTTATTAACAATTTAATGCCATGGTTGGCCACATGGGGCGAAAATACCAACCACTACTCTATCAACATAATTTACATCTCCAAATAAGGAACTTAATTTATCCTTTTCTAGTATTTGGCTCCTACATACCGGCCCCTATTGTTCTAAGTTCAAAACATAACAATTCAACTAAAATAAAAAATGGAGCCAAACAAAAAATAAAATAAATAAGTTTCTTAGTGTACTACCTCATAACGGTGTTATGTATTTGAGTGTACTTGAATACTTGATCTAATCTGAAGCTTCTACTAAGAGGCATATCTTGCTGATTGGCCGCTGTAGAGTGCTGGTCTTTGTCTTCAGCAGTACACTCCTGACATGTCCTCTTGAGTCAGCCTTTGCTTCCATGACTCTACCCAAGATCCATGAGCCTCTAGGGGCATTACTGTCTGCCACCACTACGATATCTCCTGTTCTGAAGTTTCTTTTGGTGCGATTCCACTTCTGTCTTGCTTGCATCAGAGGAAGATATTCTTTTATCCATCGAGTCCAAAAGAGATTTGAAATGTATTGGATTTGTCTCCATCTGCGCTTGGCATATAGATCTTCCCTTTGGAACAATCCAGGTGGGAGAATGGGTTGCACCTTGAGCTGCAAAAGATGATTGGGTGTTAGGGGTTCCAAGTCTTTTGGGTCACTAGAAGTTGTTGTTAGAGGGCGACTGTTAAGTATGGCCTCAACTTCACACATGACTGTTTCCAAGCTTTCGTCATCAAGAGTCTGCTGTTTTGTGACAGACAGAAGGATCCTCTTGATTGAACGAATCAATCTTTCCCACACCCCACCATGGTGTGAACCAGCAGGTGGGTTGAATGTCCATTTTACTCCTCTTTGCAAGAGAACATCTTTGATCTTACTTAGGTTCCACGCTTGGAGTGCTTCTCTCAGCTCTCTCTCAGTAGCAACAAGATTGGTGCCGTTGTCTGATCTGATTTCCTTAACCTGCCCTCTCCTGCAAATGAAGCGTCTGAATGCATTTATACATGAACTGGTGTCAAGGGAGTGGGCCACTTCTAAGTGAACAGCTCGACAGGACAGACATGTGAAGATTACTCCATATCTTTTTACTAAGCTTCGGCCTCTCTTAACTTCTATTGGCCCGAAGTAGTCTACACCAACAAGTGTGAAGGGAGGTAACTCAGGTGTTAAACGGTCTCTGGGTAAATCTGCCATTTTTTGCTCACCTAGAGCTGAGTGAAGGCGTCTGCATGTTACACACTCTGATATAACTTTTCTAGCGAGGGTGTTCGCACAAGGGATCCAATATTTCCGTCTTAACTGAGATAACATGATGTTTCTTCCACTGTGGCCTACTTGGTTATGGATGTGTTTGAGCAACAGCTTGGAAACATGATGATCCTTCGGCAGGATTATTGGATGCTTTGTTTCCTCTGGCATAGCCGATCTGCTTAGTCTTCCACCCAGTCTGAGCAGGCTATTTTCCAATCTAGGGTCTAAGTTAACGATGGGGCTATCCTTTTTTACTATGAGGCCCTTCTTTAATCTTGCAATCTCGTTTTGAAAGCCTTGTTGCTGACAGAAGCATGCAATGGCCTTTTCAGCACTGCTTATGTCATCCACTGAGAGACTGGCATTGGTTATGGAGCTTTTAAACTTCTCCATCTTTTCCTTAATTAGTCCATTCCATTTAGCTTGACTTGCTTCCTGTGACTGGACTGTTTCAACAACTTCCTTTCTTTTCAGATACAGGTCTTGAAGCAGCTTCTTGAGTTTTAGAAGCCAGGCGACTGCCTTTGTAAGTCGGTGCCAAGATGAGAAGTGATGAATCAGAGAACTAGTGCTATTGTGTTGTTCTTTCATTATTGTATTGACAATTACTCGTTCCTTCTTTATCTCAGGGTCATCTGGACAAATTGATGTTAGTTCAGTTGTCAAGTTGGGCCACTCCTGCTCTGCTCTTTCGAGAAAGACCGGTCCTCTTTTCCAAAGATCTGATCTTATAAGGGCTTCAGCAGTTAGACCACTAGAGGCAAAGTCTGCCAGGTTGTCTTTTGTGTTGATGTATCTCCACTGCTTGACATCTGACACTTCTCTGATGGCACTAATTCTATTGGCCACAAATGTCTGGAATCTTTTGGTCTCATTTTTGATGTACTTCAAGACTGCAGTGCTGTCAGTCCAAAACACTGATCTGTCTAGCTGCAGATGTAGCTCTGAGGTTAACATCCTCTCCATACGTACTGCTAACATGGCTGCAGTCAACTCCATCCGTGGTATGGTAATCTGTTTGAGGGGCGCTACTCTGGCTTTTCCCATCACAAATGCTACATGCACTTGATCTTGTGTGTTGGTGAGTCGTAGGTAGGACACTGTTCCATAGCCAAGCTCACTAGCGTCACAAAAATGGTGCAATTGTGCCCATTTTACCTTGCCGAAGCTTGGTGGTTTGATGCATCTACTAATGCTGAAGTTCTCAACTGTACGAAGATCTGTAAGCCATTTTTGCCATGGTTGAATGAAACCATCTGGGACCTTTTCATCCCATCCATATTTTAGCCTGCAGAGCTCTTGCAAGAGGAGTTTTGCAGTGAAGATGAATGGTGCTATAAATCCAAGAGGGTCGTACACAGAGCTTACGACCGACAAAATGCCTCTTCTAGTACATGCTTGTGGCTTAAGTGCAACCTTGAATGTGAACTTGTCATCCTCCACTGACCACTGGATTCCAAGAGCTCTTTCAATGGGAAGGTCTTCTGAATCTAAGTCCAAGCTTTTTATTTCTTTTGCTCGGTCTTCTTTGGGAATAGAAGCCAAAACGTCTCTGCTGTTACTTATCCATTTTGTGAGACGAAATCCACCTTGTGCACAGAGTCTGCAGAGTTCTTTACAGAGTGCTATTGCTTGTCTTTCTGTGGACACGGACTTAAGACAATCATCAACGTAGAAGTTGTCCATTACAGTGCAGATGGCCTCAGCAGAGAATTTATCCTTGTTGTCATCTGCAGCCTTTTTGAGTGCATAGCTCGCACAGCTTGAAGACGACGTAGCTCCAAACAAATGCACTGTCATCCTGTATTCCGCAAGGTTTTGGTGGAAGTCACCTTCTGGCCACCATAGAAAGCGCAGGAAGTCTTTGTCTGTCGGTGTGACTCTAACTTGATGGAACATACCTTCTATGTCAGCCATCATAGCAACAGGCTCCTTCCTGAAACGTAACAAGACACCTATGAGTGTGCTGGTTAAGTTGGGACCTTGAATGAGCTCATTATTCAGTGAGAATCCATTGAAAGAGGCGGAGCAGTCGAACACAACACGGATCTTTTCCTTCTTGGGATGGTATACGCCGTGGTGTGGTATATACCACACCTTTCCATCGTTTCTTTTAAGCTCAGACCTTGGTACAGCTTCAGCATGACCTTTCTCTATGACCCCTTGCAGGAAGGCAGTGTATTCTTCTTTTAACTTTGTATCCTTTTGTAACTTTCGTTTCAGGCATGATGCACGCTGCTGGACCACTTGATGATTATCAGGCACTTTGACTTCGTCCTTTTTAAAGGGCAGTGGCAGTTGATAGTGTCCATCCTTGATTTCAGCCTTTTCCATTATCCTCATGAATCTTTTGTCCTCCAACGACATCTCATTTTTTTCTTCATAGGCTTTTTCAGGGAAGTCATGGTTATACTGCTGTACTAACAAGTCACTTAGGTTAGACACTGAAATGCGATTAGCATAGATGACTGGATTCCTTTCATTAGACGGGTTGTCCAAAAGGCCATTTACCACCCATCCTAAGGCGGTTCTGACGGCATAGGGCCCATCGCCTTGGCTGTTGATAACTTGCCATGGTTCTAGAAGCTTTGGTGCATTCATTCCTATGAGTAGCCCAATGTCTGCATCGATGTGTGGTATATGGACCTCTTTTAGGTAGGGCCATTTTTTGATCATGTCATCGGTGATTACATGCTCTTTCGTGACTGGGATTTCATCCTGAGTGTATGTCTCAGGGAGCTGTAAAAATTCCTCTCCATCAAGACCGCTCACTTCAAGGCCTTTGAGCACACTGCTTCCAACTATTTTCTGCTGACCCATAGTGCGCAACAGGATTCTTGTTTTCTTTCCTTGGACTTGTAACTGCTGTCTAAGGGCTTCAGTGCAGAAGGTTGCAGAGCTTCCTTGATCCAAGAATGCATGTGTCCGTATTATCAGATTGGAATTTAGTGCCTTTACTTGAACAGGTATGACAGAAAGTGGGACTAACTGAGTGTTACCGGCCCCTGTGCACGCATTAGAGTCCAAAGAGACTAGTGCACTTACAGACGCTTTCTGAGGATTTTCCAACGTCTGTCTTCGCATATGTAGGACTGTTGGATGCCTGAGAGTACACTCTTTGCAGATCATTCTTTTTTGACAGTTTCTACTAAGATGCCCTCTGGTGAGACAACCAAAACATATGCCTTTTCCTTTAAGGAATGAGATCTTGTCAGCATGACTTATTTTTCCAAAACTCATGCATATTTCTAATCCATGATTTGCATTGCAATATGGACAAGGCTGTAGAACTGGTGTTAAGCTGGGAGGACTCGCAGGAGTGTTCGACTTGGGAACAAGAACTGAGTTGTTTGAAGTTGCTGTGGTGACGAAGCTACTTCTTTTATAAGCTGGAGCAATTCTCAGCTTTGAGTCCTTGGTTACTTTAATGTCCTTTTTGGGTATACCATCTTGCAAATCACCAAACAATGGATCCATGGCGATATTTGCATGTCTTTCAACAAACTCAACCAGTTGTCGGAACTGGGCTCTTTTATTGCTGCGTTCATAGTGGTCATAAGCTGTTGTCCTCCATCTCTCCCGTAGCTTATATGGGAGCTTTGCTACCAAACACTTCATGTTGGTAGCATGATTCATTTCCTTTAGAGCATTGATGTTTACCATAGCATTACAGCAGCCACGTAAGAACAGTGAATATGAATGCAAAGCTTTGCTGTCCTCTGCCTTTATAGGACTCCAGTTGAGAGCTTTCTCCTGATATGCATTAGCAATGAGGATTTCGTTGCCATAATGTTTTTGTAACAGCCTTTTAGCTTCTTTGTAGCCTTTTCCTGCTTCCATGTGTTGACAGCTCTTAACAAGTGACCTTGCTTGTCCTTCAGTGAACTGTTCCAAAAAGAGAAGTCTGTCTTGGTTACTGCTTGTTCTCTCTTCAATGCACTGTTCAAATGTCCTCATAAAGCTCACATATTTAAGTGGGTCTCCTCTAAACACAGGAATTTCTCTAGACGGTAAGGCTGCAAGTCTCTGTTCATTTATTAGCATGTCTGTTATCATGTTTTGTTTCTGCATGACACTAACCAAACTGTTTCCGGCACCTTTAAAGGATGAGGGTTTGTTAGATACAGTGCGGTACCCATCCATGTCTCGTCTTGTATAAGTGGCTCTCTTTTGTTCAACATGTAAATGCCTTTTGACATTTTTAGTTCTTTGTGAATTTGCAGAAATTTTAGATCTTTTGCCCTTTAAATACTCCAAGTTATATTTACCCTCCTCTTCAGAATCATCTCCATCATCATCGTCAGGATTGTCATCATCTTCATCATCATCATCATCATCATCATCATCACCATCGTCGTTATCCTCATCATCATCATCCACAGATTCATTATCTGCCTTTTCTATAGGTGGGAATGAAGCCAGCTGAGCAGATTCAAAATATTCATTCATTTTATCTTCAGCTGTTGCAATGGGAAACTGCTGCAATTCATTATCCATTATGTTCATAGCTTGAATTCTTGCTTCAGCGACAGCAATACCAGTGTCAATAGTCAGGCGCTCTTTTCTTGCTTTCAAGTCAAGTTCTTCCTTTTCCAATTCTACTTTCTTTTCTAATGCAGCAGCACGTGCAAGCAACTCCGCTTTCTTTGCCTCTGCTTCTCTGCGTATTGAGGAGCTAGTGGATGCTTTGCTGCCTTTTGATGTAACTGAAGCATTTTCACTTTCCTTCTCACTTTCATGAGACTGCATTACACTTTCCACAGGAGGAGCACATCCAATCCATTTTTCCACCTTTCTTTTGAAATCTTTGTGATGAGCATGTTTTGGTAAATACCAATGTCTATGATCACTCTCCTTCTCATCATCAGGCAATAATTATTGTACTGTCTGATGCAGCGCAGCAAACGCAGTTAACAACTTGCAGAATATGCTCATATAACGTTTGACATCACTCAAATTGTCATACGTGCCAAAGAGTGTCTCTAATACATTTTCTTTGCTCGTCAACGTCGCTCTTCTTGCGTTTTTCTGTTTAGATAAAGCAGCTTCTGCGGCTCTTAAGGTAAGTTTTCTCTCGCGCTTTGCGCGCACCGTTTGAACACTTTCAGGTCCGTGAAATTCTTCTTCTTCAGCCATACTAACAGGCTACACAATACAGTTCATCACAAACATTTCTTCATCTTCTTTCACGCTTTTTTCCCGATCTCACACTCCTTCCATTCCGTTGTCATTTCCTTGTTTATCGTTCCAATACTTCGCACTTTTGAATGTTTTTCAACTAATATTGTGGCTTCCTTCTTGTTTTCCTTTTAAGCCATATTTCTATCACCAAAAAACGTGTCTACAACAAGGCTTATTAAATAAAGTTCCGCTCTTTCATCTTTTTACTCACGGTTAGATGTCCAGCCAGTAGCTCTGTTGATGGACGCATGGATGTCAATGTGCGGCGTATGTGTGTGCGTGCGTGTGTGTGTGTGTGTGTGTGTGTGTCTGTGATAAACTACACAAACAACCAAACCAACCAAAACAGGATATGCCGGCAACCCAAAGTAAAGAAAAAGATCAACTTAAACTTCGTCCTTGTAAATGAACAAATTACTCTATTAAAGCCCGTTGAAAAACAATTTCGGCTCTTGGCGTCCTGAAACAGCCTGCCCTCTGCAAAGCTGATACTAATCACCATGACGCCATCAACTGGTGCCTATTTATTAACAATTTAATGCCATGGTTGGCCACATGGGGCGAAAATACCAACCACTACTCTATCAACATAATTTACATCTCCAAATAAGGAACTTAATTTATCCTTTTCTAGTATTTGGCTCCTACATATAGCATGTCGAAAATTTTCGTGAAAAAATTTCAAAAATGTTCATGAAAAAGTCATAGTATAGAATGTCGAAAATGTTCATGAAAAAAGGCATAGTATAGTCTGTCGATTAATTTGGTGGGAAAAAAAATCAGTTTAAATTTTCGAAACTTCATGAAAAAAGTCATACTATAGCATGTCGAAATTTTTTTGTGAAAAAATGTCGAAAATATTCGTGAAAAAATGTCATAGTATAGAATGTCGAAAATGTTCATGAAAAAAGGCATAGTATAGTCTGTCGATTAATTTGGTGGAAAAAAAACTCAGTTCAAAATTTCGAAAATTTTCATAAGAAAAGTCATACTATAGCATGTCGAAAATTTTCGTGAAAAAATGTCGAACATATTCGTAAAAAAATGTCATAGTATAGAATGTCGAAAATGTTCATGAATAAAGGCATAGTATAGTCTGTCGATTAATTTGGTGGGGAAAAAAATCAGTTTAAAATTTCGAAAATTTTCATGAAAAAAGTCATACTATAGCATGTCGAAAATTTTCGTGAAAAAATGTCGAAAATATTCTTAAAAAAATGTCATAGTATAGAATGTCGAAAATTTTCATGAAAAAAGGCAAAGTATGGTCTGTCGATTAATTTCGAGGAAAAAAAACAGTTTAAAATTTCGAAAATTTTCACGAAAAAGTCATACTATAGTATGTCGAAAATTTTCGTAAAAAAATGTCATAGTATAGAATGTCGAAAATTTTCATGAAAAAAGGCATTGTATAGTCTGTCGATTAATTTGGTGGAAAAAAAACAGTTTAAAATTTCGAAAATTTTCATGAAAAAAGTCATACTATAGAATGTCGAAAATATTCGTAAAAAAATGTCATAGTATAGAATGTCGAAAATTTTCATGAAAAAAAGCATAGTATAGTCTGTCGATTAATTTGGTGGAAAAAAAACTCAGTTTAAAATTTCGAAAATTTTCAGGAAAAAAGTCATACTATAGTATGTCGAAAATTTTCGTGAAAAAAGGCATAGTATAGTCTGTGGATTAATTTGGTGGAAAAAAAACAGTTAAAAATTTCGAAAATTTTCATGAAAAAAGGAATACTATAGTACATCGAAAATCAAGAAAAAAAAAGTCATGTCAAAAATGATTTAAAGTAATACCGCGGCCTGTTGAAAATCATTAAGAATAAAGTCATACCTCTGCCTGTTGAAAATAAAAAAAAAAAAGAAGTTGAAAATCTTTAAAAATTAAGCCATACCGCACCTGTCGAAAATCACGAAAAAAAAGTCATGTCAAAAATGATTTAAAGTCAATCCGCGGCCTGTAGAAAATCATTAAGAATAAAGTCATACCTCTGCCTGTTGAAAATAAAAAAAAAGGCATGTAGAAAATGATTTAAAGTCATACCTCTGCCTGTTGAAAATAAAAAAAAAAGGCGTGTCGAAAATCTTTAAAAATGAAGCCATACCGGGCCTGTCGAAAATCACGAAAAAAAAAAAAAGTCATGTCAAAATGATTTAAAGTCATACCGCGGCCTGTAGAAAATCATTAAGAATAAAGTCATACCTCTGCCTGTTGAAAATAAACAAAAAAAAGGCATGTTGAAAATCTTTAAAAATGAAGCCATACCGGGCCTGTCGAAAATCACGAAAAAAAAAGTCATAGTATAGAATGTCGAAAATTTTCATGAAAAAAGGCATAGTATAGTCTGTCGGTTAATTTGTTGGAAAAAAAACTCAGTTTAAAATTTCGAAAATTTTCATGAAAAAAGTCATACTAATATTGTGGCTTCCTTCTTGTTTTCCTTTTAAGCCATATTTCTATCACCAAAAAACGTGTCTACAACAAGGCTTATTAAATAAAGTTCCGCTCTTTCATCTTTTTACTCACGGTTAGATGTCCAGCCAGTAGCTCTGTTGATGGACGCATGGATGTCAATGTGCGGCGTATGTGTGTGCGTGCGTGTGTGTGTGTGTGTGTGTGTGTGTCTGTGATAAACTACACAAACAACCAAACCAACCAAAACAGGATATGCCGGCAACCCAAAGTAAAGAAAAAGATCAACTTAAACTTCGTCCTTGTAAATGAACAAATTACTCTATTAAAGCCCGTTGAAAAACAATTTCGGCTCTTGGCGTCCTGAAACAGCCTGCCCTCTGCAAAGCTGATACTAATCACCATGACGCCATCAACTGGTGCCTATTTATTAACAATTTAATGCCATGGTTGGCCACATGGGGCGAAAATACCAACCACTACTCTATCAACATAATTTACATCTCCAAATAAGGAACTTAATTTATCCTTTTCTAGTATTTGGCTCCTACATACCGGCCCCTATTGTTCTAAGTTCAAAACATAACAATTCAACTAAAATAAAAAATGGAGCCAAACAAAAAATAAAATAAATAAGTTTCTTAGTGTACTACCTCATAACGGTGTTATGTATTTGAGTGTACTTGAATACTTGATCTAATCTGAAGCTTCTACTAAGAGGCATATCTTGCTGATTGGCCGCTGTAGAGTGCTGGTCTTTGTCTTCAGCAGTACACTCCTGACATGTCCTCTTGAGTCAGCCTTTGCTTCCATGACTCTACCCAAGATCCATGAGCCTCTAGGGGCATTACTGTCTGCCACCACTACGATATCTCCTGTTCTGAAGTTTCTTTTGGTGCGATTCCACTTCTGTCTTGCTTGCATCAGAGGAAGATATTCTTTTATCCATCGAGTCCAAAAGAGATTTGAAATGTATTGGATTTGTCTCCATCTGCGCTTGGCATATAGATCTTCCCTTTGGAACAATCCAGGTGGGAGAATGGGTTGCACCTTGAGCTGCAAAAGATGATTGGGTGTTAGGGGTTCCAAGTCTTTTGGGTCACTAGAAGTTGTTGTTAGAGGGCGACTGTTAAGTATGGCCTCAACTTCACACATGACTGTTTCCAAGCTTTCGTCATCAAGAGTCTGCTGTTTTGTGACAGACAGAAGGATCCTCTTGATTGAACGAATCAATCTTTCCCACACCCCACCATGGTGTGAACCAGCAGGTGGGTTGAATGTCCATTTTACTCCTCTTTGCAAGAGAACATCTTTGATCTTACTTAGGTTCCACGCTTGGAGTGCTTCTCTCAGCTCTCTCTCAGTAGCAACAAGATTGGTGCCGTTGTCTGATCTGATTTCCTTAACCTGCCCTCTCCTGCAAATGAAGCGTCTGAATGCATTTATACATGAACTGGTGTCAAGGGAGTGGGCCACTTCTAAGTGAACAGCTCGACAGGACAGACATGTGAAGATTACTCCATATCTTTTTACTAAGCTTCGGCCTCTCTTAACTTCTATTGGCCCGAAGTAGTCTACACCAACAAGTGTGAAGGGAGGTAACTCAGGTGTTAAACGGTCTCTGGGTAAATCTGCCATTTTTTGCTCACCTAGAGCTGAGTGAAGGCGTCTGCATGTTACACACTCTGATATAACTTTTCTAGCGAGGGTGTTCGCACAAGGGATCCAATATTTCCGTCTTAACTGAGATAACATGATGTTTCTTCCACTGTGGCCTACTTGGTTATGGATGTGTTTGAGCAACAGCTTGGAAACATGATGATCCTTCGGCAGGATTATTGGATGCTTTGTTTCCTCTGGCATAGCCGATCTGCTTAGTCTTCCACCCAGTCTGAGCAGGCTATTTTCCAATCTAGGGTCTAAGTTAACGATGGGGCTATCCTTTTTTACTATGAGGCCCTTCTTTAATCTTGCAATCTCGTTTTGAAAGCCTTGTTGCTGACAGAAGCATGCAATGGCCTTTTCAGCACTGCTTATGTCATCCACTGAGAGACTGGCATTGGTTATGGAGCTTTTAAACTTCTCCATCTTTTCCTTAATTAGTCCATTCCATTTAGCTTGACTTGCTTCCTGTGACTGGACTGTTTCAACAACTTCCTTTCTTTTCAGATACAGGTCTTGAAGCAGCTTCTTGAGTTTTAGAAGCCAGGCGACTGCCTTTGTAAGTCGGTGCCAAGATGAGAAGTGATGAATCAGAGAACTAGTGCTATTGTGTTGTTCTTTCATTATTGTATTGACAATTACTCGTTCCTTCTTTATCTCAGGGTCATCTGGACAAATTGATGTTAGTTCAGTTGTCAAGTTGGGCCACTCCTGCTCTGCTCTTTCGAGAAAGACCGGTCCTCTTTTCCAAAGATCTGATCTTATAAGGGCTTCAGCAGTTAGACCACTAGAGGCAAAGTCTGCCAGGTTGTCTTTTGTGTTGATGTATCTCCACTGCTTGACATCTGACACTTCTCTGATGGCACTAATTCTATTGGCCACAAATGTCTGGAATCTTTTGGTCTCATTTTTGATGTACTTCAAGACTGCAGTGCTGTCAGTCCAAAACACTGATCTGTCTAGCTGCAGATGTAGCTCTGAGGTTAACATCCTCTCCATACGTACTGCTAACATGGCTGCAGTCAACTCCATCCGTGGTATGGTAATCTGTTTGAGGGGCGCTACTCTGGCTTTTCCCATCACAAATGCTACATGCACTTGATCTTGTGTGTTGGTGAGTCGTAGGTAGGACACTGTTCCATAGCCAAGCTCACTAGCGTCACAAAAATGGTGCAATTGTGCCCATTTTACCTTGCCGAAGCTTGGTGGTTTGATGCATCTACTAATGCTGAAGTTCTCAACTGTACGAAGATCTGTAAGCCATTTTTGCCATGGTTGAATGAAACCATCTGGGACCTTTTCATCCCATCCATATTTTAGCCTGCAGAGCTCTTGCAAGAGGAGTTTTGCAGTGAAGATGAATGGTGCTATAAATCCAAGAGGGTCGTACACAGAGCTTACGACCGACAAAATGCCTCTTCTAGTACATGCTTGTGGCTTAAGTGCAACCTTGAATGTGAACTTGTCATCCTCCACTGACCACTGGATTCCAAGAGCTCTTTCAATGGGAAGGTCTTCTGAATCTAAGTCCAAGCTTTTTATTTCTTTTGCTCGGTCTTCTTTGGGAATAGAAGCCAAAACGTCTCTGCTGTTACTTATCCATTTTGTGAGACGAAATCCACCTTGTGCACAGAGTCTGCAGAGTTCTTTACAGAGTGCTATTGCTTGTCTTTCTGTGGACACGGACTTAAGACAATCATCAACGTAGAAGTTGTCCATTACAGTGCAGATGGCCTCAGCAGAGAATTTATCCTTGTTGTCATCTGCAGCCTTTTTGAGTGCATAGCTCGCACAGCTTGAAGACGACGTAGCTCCAAACAAATGCACTGTCATCCTGTATTCCGCAAGGTTTTGGTGGAAGTCACCTTCTGGCCACCATAGAAAGCGCAGGAAGTCTTTGTCTGTCGGTGTGACTCTAACTTGATGGAACATACCTTCTATGTCAGCCATCATAGCAACAGGCTCCTTCCTGAAACGTAACAAGACACCTATGAGTGTGCTGGTTAAGTTGGGACCTTGAATGAGCTCATTATTCAGTGAGAATCCATTGAAAGAGGCGGAGCAGTCGAACACAACACGGATCTTTTCCTTCTTGGGATGGTATACGCCGTGGTGTGGTATATACCACACCTTTCCATCGTTTCTTTTAAGCTCAGACCTTGGTACAGCTTCAGCATGACCTTTCTCTATGACCCCTTGCAGGAAGGCAGTGTATTCTTCTTTTAACTTTGTATCCTTTTGTAACTTTCGTTTCAGGCATGATGCACGCTGCTGGACCACTTGATGATTATCAGGCACTTTGACTTCGTCCTTTTTAAAGGGCAGTGGCAGTTGATAGTGTCCATCCTTGATTTCAGCCTTTTCCATTATCCTCATGAATCTTTTGTCCTCCAACGACATCTCATTTTTTTCTTCATAGGCTTTTTCAGGGAAGTCATGGTTATACTGCTGTACTAACAAGTCACTTAGGTTAGACACTGAAATGCGATTAGCATAGATGACTGGATTCCTTTCATTAGACGGGTTGTCCAAAAGGCCATTTACCACCCATCCTAAGGCGGTTCTGACGGCATAGGGCCCATCGCCTTGGCTGTTGATAACTTGCCATGGTTCTAGAAGCTTTGGTGCATTCATTCCTATGAGTAGCCCAATGTCTGCATCGATGTGTGGTATATGGACCTCTTTTAGGTAGGGCCATTTTTTGATCATGTCATCGGTGATTACATGCTCTTTCGTGACTGGGATTTCATCCTGAGTGTATGTCTCAGGGAGCTGTAAAAATTCCTCTCCATCAAGACCGCTCACTTCAAGGCCTTTGAGCACACTGCTTCCAACTATTTTCTGCTGACCCATAGTGCGCAACAGGATTCTTGTTTTCTTTCCTTGGACTTGTAACTGCTGTCTAAGGGCTTCAGTGCAGAAGGTTGCAGAGCTTCCTTGATCCAAGAATGCATGTGTCCGTATTATCAGATTGGAATTTAGTGCCTTTACTTGAACAGGTATGACAGAAAGTGGGACTAACTGAGTGTTACCGGCCCCTGTGCACGCATTAGAGTCCAAAGAGACTAGTGCACTTACAGACGCTTTCTGAGGATTTTCCAACGTCTGTCTTCGCATATGTAGGACTGTTGGATGCCTGAGAGTACACTCTTTGCAGATCATTCTTTTTTGACAGTTTCTACTAAGATGCCCTCTGGTGAGACAACCAAAACATATGCCTTTTCCTTTAAGGAATGAGATCTTGTCAGCATGACTTATTTTTCCAAAACTCATGCATATTTCTAATCCATGATTTGCATTGCAATATGGACAAGGCTGTAGAACTGGTGTTAAGCTGGGAGGACTCGCAGGAGTGTTCGACTTGGGAACAAGAACTGAGTTGTTTGAAGTTGCTGTGGTGACGAAGCTACTTCTTTTATAAGCTGGAGCAATTCTCAGCTTTGAGTCCTTGGTTACTTTAATGTCCTTTTTGGGTATACCATCTTGCAAATCACCAAACAATGGATCCATGGCGATATTTGCATGTCTTTCAACAAACTCAACCAGTTGTCGGAACTGGGCTCTTTTATTGCTGCGTTCATAGTGGTCATAAGCTGTTGTCCTCCATCTCTCCCGTAGCTTATATGGGAGCTTTGCTACCAAACACTTCATGTTGGTAGCATGATTCATTTCCTTTAGAGCATTGATGTTTACCATAGCATTACAGCAGCCACGTAAGAACAGTGAATATGAATGCAAAGCTTTGCTGTCCTCTGCCTTTATAGGACTCCAGTTGAGAGCTTTCTCCTGATATGCATTAGCAATGAGGATTTCGTTGCCATAATGTTTTTGTAACAGCCTTTTAGCTTCTTTGTAGCCTTTTCCTGCTTCCATGTGTTGACAGCTCTTAACAAGTGACCTTGCTTGTCCTTCAGTGAACTGTTCCAAAAAGAGAAGTCTGTCTTGGTTACTGCTTGTTCTCTCTTCAATGCACTGTTCAAATGTCCTCATAAAGCTCACATATTTAAGTGGGTCTCCTCTAAACACAGGAATTTCTCTAGACGGTAAGGCTGCAAGTCTCTGTTCATTTATTAGCATGTCTGTTATCATGTTTTGTTTCTGCATGACACTAACCAAACTGTTTCCGGCACCTTTAAAGGATGAGGGTTTGTTAGATACAGTGCGGTACCCATCCATGTCTCGTCTTGTATAAGTGGCTCTCTTTTGTTCAACATGTAAATGCCTTTTGACATTTTTAGTTCTTTGTGAATTTGCAGAAATTTTAGATCTTTTGCCCTTTAAATACTCCAAGTTATATTTACCCTCCTCTTCAGAATCATCTCCATCATCATCGTCAGGATTGTCATCATCTTCATCATCATCATCATCATCATCATCATCACCATCGTCGTTATCCTCATCATCATCATCCACAGATTCATTATCTGCCTTTTCTATAGGTGGGAATGAAGCCAGCTGAGCAGATTCAAAATATTCATTCATTTTATCTTCAGCTGTTGCAATGGGAAACTGCTGCAATTCATTATCCATTATGTTCATAGCTTGAATTCTTGCTTCAGCGACAGCAATACCAGTGTCAATAGTCAGGCGCTCTTTTCTTGCTTTCAAGTCAAGTTCTTCCTTTTCCAATTCTACTTTCTTTTCTAATGCAGCAGCACGTGCAAGCAACTCCGCTTTCTTTGCCTCTGCTTCTCTGCGTATTGAGGAGCTAGTGGATGCTTTGCTGCCTTTTGATGTAACTGAAGCATTTTCACTTTCCTTCTCACTTTCATGAGACTGCATTACACTTTCCACAGGAGGAGCACATCCAATCCATTTTTCCACCTTTCTTTTGAAATCTTTGTGATGAGCATGTTTTGGTAAATACCAATGTCTATGATCACTCTCCTTCTCATCATCAGGCAATAATTATTGTACTGTCTGATGCAGCGCAGCAAACGCAGTTAACAACTTGCAGAATATGCTCATATAACGTTTGACATCACTCAAATTGTCATACGTGCCAAAGAGTGTCTCTAATACATTTTCTTTGCTCGTCAACGTCGCTCTTCTTGCGTTTTTCTGTTTAGATAAAGCAGCTTCTGCGGCTCTTAAGGTAAGTTTTCTCTCGCGCTTTGCGCGCACCGTTTGAACACTTTCAGGTCCGTGAAATTCTTCTTCTTCAGCCATACTAACAGGCTACACAATACAGTTCATCACAAACATTTCTTCATCTTCTTTCACGCTTTTTTCCCGATCTCACACTCCTTCCATTCCGTTGTCATTTCCTTGTTTATCGTTCCAATACTTCGCACTTTTGAATGTTTTTCAACTAATATTGTGGCTTCCTTCTTGTTTTCCTTTTAAGCCATATTTCTATCACCAAAAAACGTGTCTACAACAAGGCTTATTAAATAAAGTTCCGCTCTTTCATCTTTTTACTCACGGTTAGATGTCCAGCCAGTAGCTCTGTTGATGGACGCATGGATGTCAATGTGCGGCGTATGTGTGTGCGTGCGTGTGTGTGTGTGTGTGTGTGTGTGTCTGTGATAAACTACACAAACAACCAAACCAACCAAAACAGGATATGCCGGCAACCCAAAGTAAAGAAAAAGATCAACTTAAACTTCGTCCTTGTAAATGAACAAATTACTCTATTAAAGCCCGTTGAAAAACAATTTCGGCTCTTGGCGTCCTGAAACAGCCTGCCCTCTGCAAAGCTGATACTAATCACCATGACGCCATCAACTGGTGCCTATTTATTAACAATTTAATGCCATGGTTGGCCACATGGGGCGAAAATACCAACCACTACTCTATCAACATAATTTACATCTCCAAATAAGGAACTTAATTTATCCTTTTCTAGTATTTGGCTCCTACATATAGCATGTCGAAAATTTTCGTGAAAAAATTTCAAAAATGTTCATGAAAAAGTCATAGTATAGAATGTCGAAAATGTTCATGAAAAAAGGCATAGTATAGTCTGTCGATTAATTTGGTGGGAAAAAAAATCAGTTTAAATTTTCGAAACTTCATGAAAAAAGTCATACTATAGCATGTCGAAATTTTTTTGTGAAAAAATGTCGAAAATATTCGTGAAAAAATGTCATAGTATAGAATGTCGAAAATGTTCATGAAAAAAGGCATAGTATAGTCTGTCGATTAATTTGGTGGAAAAAAAACTCAGTTCAAAATTTCGAAAATTTTCATAAGAAAAGTCATACTATAGCATGTCGAAAATTTTCGTGAAAAAATGTCGAACATATTCGTAAAAAAATGTCATAGTATAGAATGTCGAAAATGTTCATGAATAAAGGCATAGTATAGTCTGTCGATTAATTTGGTGGGGAAAAAAATCAGTTTAAAATTTCGAAAATTTTCATGAAAAAAGTCATACTATAGCATGTCGAAAATTTTCGTGAAAAAATGTCGAAAATATTCTTAAAAAAATGTCATAGTATAGAATGTCGAAAATTTTCATGAAAAAAGGCAAAGTATGGTCTGTCGATTAATTTCGAGGAAAAAAAACAGTTTAAAATTTCGAAAATTTTCACGAAAAAGTCATACTATAGTATGTCGAAAATTTTCGTAAAAAAATGTCATAGTATAGAATGTCGAAAATTTTCATGAAAAAAGGCATTGTATAGTCTGTCGATTAATTTGGTGGAAAAAAAACAGTTTAAAATTTCGAAAATTTTCATGAAAAAAGTCATACTATAGTATGTCGAAAATTTTCGTGAAAAAATGTCATAGTATAGAATGTCGAAAATTTTCATGAAAAAAAGCATAGTATAGTCTGTCGATTAATTTGGTGGAAAAAAAACTCAGTTTAAAATTTCGAAAATTTTCAGGAAAAAAGTCATACTATAGTATGTCGAAAATTTTCGTGAAAAAAGGCATAGTATAGTCTGTGGATTAATTTGGTGGAAAAAAAACAGTTAAAAATTTCGAAAATTTTCATGAAAAAAGGAATACTATAGTATATCGAAAATCAAGAAAAAAAAAGTCATGTCAAAAATGATTTAAAGTAATACCGCGGCCTGTTGAAAATCATTAAGAATAAAGTCATACCTCTGCCTGTTGAAAATAAAAAAAAAAAAGAAGTTGAAAATCTTTAAAAATTAAGCCATACCGCACCTGTCGAAAATCACGAAAAAAAAGTCATGTCAAAAATGATTTAAAGTCAATCCGCGGCCTGTAGAAAATCATTAAGAATAAAGTCATACCTCTGCCTGTTGAAAATAAAAAAAAAGGCATGTAGAAAATGATTTAAAGTCATACCTCTGCCTGTTGAAAATAAAAAAAAAAGGCGTGTCGAAAATCTTTAAAAATGAAGCCATACCGGGCCTGTCGAAAATCACGAAAAAAAAAAAAAGTCATGTCAAAATGATTTAAAGTCATACCGCGGCCTGTAGAAAATCATTAAGAATAAAGTCATACCTCTGCCTGTTGAAAATAAACAAAAAAAAGGCATGTTGAAAATCTTTAAAAATGAAGCCATACCGGGCCTGTCGAAAATCACGAAAAAAAAAGTCATGTCAAAAATGATTTACAATCATACCACGGCCTGTAGAAAATCATTAAGAATAAAGTCGTACCTCTGCCTGTTGAAAATAAAGAAAAAGGCATGTCGAAAATCTTTAAAAATGAAGCCATACCGCGCCTGTCGAAAATTACGAAAAAAAAGTCATGTCGAAAATGATTTAAAGTCATACTGCGGCCTTTAGAAAATCATTAGGAATAATGTCATACCTCTGCCTGTTGAGAATTAAAAAAAAGGCATGTCGAAAATCTTTAAAAATGAAGCCCTACCGCGCCTGTCGAAAATCACGAAAAAAAAGTCATGTCAAAAATGATTTAAAGTCATACTGCGGCCTTTAGAAAATTATTAGGAATAAAGTCATACCACTGCCTATTGAAAATCACGAAAAAAAAGTCATGTCAAAAATCATTAAAAGTCGTATCAAAAATCATTAAAAGTCATACCGCGGCCAGTCGAAAGTCATTGATAATAAAGTCATACCGCTGCCTGTTGAAAATAAAGAAAAAAAGTCATGTCGAAAATTATGGAAAACGAAGCCATACCGCGCCTGTCGAAAATCACGAAAAAAAAAAGTCAGGTCAAAAATCATTAAAAGTCATACCGCGGCCTGTCGAAAGTCCTAAATAATAAAGTCATACCGCTGCCTGTTGAAAATAAAAAAAAAAAAAGCATGTCGAAAATCATTAAAAGTCATACCGCGGCCTTTCGAAAATCATTAATGATATAGTCATACCGCTGCCTGTTGAAAATAAAGAAAAAAAGTCATGTCGAAAATTATGAAAAACAAAGCCATACCGCGCCTCTCGAAAATCACGAAAAAAAAAGTCATATCAAAAATCATTAAAAGTCATACCGCGGCCTGTCGAAAGTCATTAATAATAAAGTCATACCGCTGCCTGTTGAAAATAAAAAAAAAAAAAGCATGTCGAAAATCATTAAAAATGAAGCCATACCGCGCCTGTCGAAAATCACGAAAAAAAAGTCTTGTCAAAAATGATTTAAAGTCATACTCCGGCCTTTAGAAAATTATTAGGAATAAAGTCATACCTCTGCCTGTTGAGAATAAAAAAAAGGCATGTAGAAAATCTTTAAAGATGAAGCCATACCGGGCCTGTCGAAAATCACGAAAAAAAAAGTCATGTCAAAACTGATTTAAAGTCATTAAGAATAAAGTCATACCTCTGCCTGTTGAAAATAAAAAAAAAAAGCATGTCGAAAATCTTTAAAGATGAAGCCATAACGCGCCTGTCGAAAATCACGAAAAAAAAATTCATGTCAAAAATCATTAAAAGTCATACCGCGGCCTTTCGAAAGTCATTAATAATATAGTCATACCGCTACCTGTTGAAAATAAAGAAAAAAAGTCATGTCGAAAATTATGAAAAACGAAGCCATACCGCGCCTGTCGAAAATCACGAAAAAAAAAGTCATGTCAAAAATCATTAAAAGTCATACCGCGGCCTTTCGAAAATCATTAATAATACAGTCATACCGCTACCTGTTGAAAATAAAGAAAAAAAGTCATGTCGAAAATTATGAAAAACAAAGCCATACCGCGCCTGTCGAAAATCACGAAAAAAAAAGTCATATCAAAAATCATTAAAAGTCATACCGCTGCCTGTTGAAAATAAAGAAAAAAAGTCATGTCGAAAATTATGAAAAACGAAGCCATACCGCGCCTGTCGAAAATCACGAAAAAAAAAGTCATATCAAAAATCATTAAAAGTCCTACCGCGTCCTGTCGAAAGTCATTAATAATACAGTCATATCGCTGCCTGTTGAAAATAAAGAAAAAAATTCATGTCGAAAATCACGAAAAAAAAAGGCATGTCAAAAATCATTAAAAGTCATACCGCGGCCTTTCGAATATCATTAATAATACAGTCTTTCGAAAGTCATTGATAATAAAGTCATACCGCTGCCTGTTGAAAATAAAGAAAAAAAGTAATGTCGAAAATTATGAAAAACAAAGCCATACCGCGCCTGTCGAAAATCACGAAAAAAATGTTATGTCAAAAATCATTAAAAGTCATACCGCGGCCTGTCGAAAGTCATTAATAATAAAGTCATACCGCTGCCTGTTGAAAATAAAGAAAAAAAGTCATGTCGAAAATTATGAAAAACGAAACCATAGCGCGCCTGTCGAAAATCACAAAAAAAATGTCTTGTCAAAAATCATTAAAAGTCATACCGCGGCCTGTCGAAAGTCATTAATAATAAAGTCATACCGCTGCCTGTTGAAAATAAAGAAAAAAAGTCATGTCGAAAATTATGAAAAACGAAGCCATACCGCGCCTGTCGAAAATCACGAAAAAAAAAGTCATGTCAAAAATCATTAAAAGTCATACCGCGGCCTTTCGAATATCATTAATAATACAGTCTTTCGGAAGTCATTGATAATAAAGTCATACCGCTGCCTGTTGAAAATAAAGAAAAAAAGTAATGTCGAAAATTATGAAAAACAAAGCCATACCGCGCCTGTCGAAAATCACGAAAAAAAAAGTCATATCAAAAATCATTAAAAGTCATACCGCTGCCTGTTGAAAATAAAGAAAAAAAGTCATGTCGAAAATTATGAAAAACGAAGCCATACCGCGCCTGTCGAAAATCCCGAAAAAAAAAGTCAGGTCAAAAATCATTAAAAGTCATACTGCCTATGAAAAACGAAACCATAGCGCGCCTGTCGAAAATCACGAAAAAAATGTCTTGTCAAAAATCATTAAAAGTCATACCGCGGCCTGTCGAAAGTCATTAATAATAAAGTCATACCGCTGCCTGTTGAAAATAAAGAAAAAAAGTCATGTCGAAAATTATGAAAAACAAAGCCATACCGCGCCTCTCGAAAATCACGAAAAAAAGTCATGTCAAAAATCATTAAAAGTCATACCGCGGCCTTTCGAATATCATTAATAATACAGTCATACCGCTGCCTGTTGAAAATAAAGAAAAAAAGTCATGTCGAAAATTACGAAAAACAAAGTCATGTCAAAAATCATTAAAAGTCATACCGCGGCCTTTCGAATATCATTAATAATACAGTCTTTCGAAAGTCATTGATAATAAAGTCATACCGCTGCCTGTTGAAAATAAAGAAAAAAAGTAATGTCAAAATTATGAAAAACGAAGCCATACCGCGCCTGTCGAAAATCACGAAAAAAATGTCATGTCAAAAATCATTAAAAGTCATACCGCGGCCTGTCGAAAGTCATTGATAATAAAGTCATACCGCTGCCTGTTGAAAATAAAGAAAAAAAGTCATGTCGAAAATCACAGAAAAAAAAGTCATGTCAAAAATCATTAAAAGTCATACCGCGGCCTTTCGAAAGTCATTAATAATACAGTCATACCGCTGCCTGTTGAAAATAAAGAAAAAAAGTCATGTCGAAAATTATGAAAAACAAAGCCATACCGCGCTTGTCGAAAATCACGAAAAAAAAAGTCATATCAAAAATCGTTAAAAGTCATACCGCTGCCTGTTGAAAATAAAGAAAAAAAGTCATGTCGAAAATTATGAAAAACGAAGTTATACCGCTGCCTGTTGAAAATAAAGAAAAAAAGTCATGTCGAAAATTATGAAAAACGAAGCCATACCGCGCCTGTCGAAAATCACGAAAAAAAAGTCATGTCAAAAATCATTAAAAGTCATACCGCCGCCTGTCGAAAATCATTAAAAATAAAGTCATACCACTGCCTGTTGAAAATAAAAAAAAAAAATTCATAGCAAAAATCATTAAAAAAGAGCCATAATGCGCCTGTCGAAAATCACGAAAAAAAGTCATGTCAAAAACCATTAAAAGTCATACCGCGCCTGTCGAAAATCACGAAAAAAAAGTCATGTCAAAAATCATTAAAAGTCATACCGCCTCCTGTCGAAAATCATAAAAAAAAAAGTCATACCACTGCCTGTTGAAAATAAAAAAAAAAAAGTAATATCGAAAATCACGAAAAAAAAGTCATGTTAAAAACCATTAAAAGTCATACCGCGGCCTGTCGAAAAATATTAAAAATAAAGTCATGCCACTAACTGTTGAAAAAAAAAGTCACGTTGAAAATCATAAAAAAAGCCATACCGCGCCTGTCGAAAATCCTGAAAAAATGTCATGCCAAAAACCATTTAAAGTCATACCGCGCCTGTCGAAAATCACGAAAAAAAAGTCATGTCAAAAATCATTAAAAGTCATACCGCCGCCTGTCGAAAATCATTAAAAATAGTCATACCACTGCCTGTTGAAAATAAAAAAAAAATTCATATCGAAAATCATTAAAAAAGAGCCATAATGCGCCTGTCGAAAATCACGAAAAAAAGTCATGTCAAAAACCATTAAAAGTCATACCGCGCCTGTCGAAAATCACGAAAAAAAAGTCATGTCAAAAATCATTAAAAGTCATACCGCGGCCTGTCGAAAAATATTAAAAATAAAGTCATACCACTAACTGTTGAAAAAAAAGAAAAAAAAAGTCATGTTGAAAATCATAAAAAAAGCCATACCGCGCCTGTCGAAAATCCTGAAAAAATGTCATGCCAAAAACCATTTAAAGTCATACCGCGCCTGTCGAAAATCACGAAAAAAAAGTCATGTCAAAAATCATTAAAAGTCATACCGCCGCCTGTCGAAAATCATTAAAAATAAAGTCATACCACTGCCTGTTGAAAATAAAAAAAAAAAATTCATATCGAAAATCATTAAAAAAGAGCCATAATGCGCATGTTGAAAATCCTGAAAAAATGTCATGCCAAAAACCATTGAAAGTCATACCGCGCCTGTCGAAAATCACGAAAAAAAGTCATGTCAAAAACCATTAAAAGTCATACCGTGGCCTGTCAAAAGTCATTAAAAATAAAGTCATTCCACTAGCTGTTGAAAAAAAGAAAAAAAAAAGTCATGTCGAAATCATTAAAAAAAAGCCATACCGCGCCTGTCGAAAATCCTGAAAAAAAAGTCATACCACTGCCTGTTGAAAAATTTTTAAAAAAAAAGTCATGTCGAAAATCATAAAAAAAAAAAGCCATACCGCGCCTGTCGAAAATCAGAGTATAGTATGTCGAAAAAATAAAAAAGTCATAGTATAGTCTGTCGAAAAAGTCATAGTATGGTATGTCGCAAAAAAAAAAGTCATAGTATAGTATGTTGGCAAATTTCATGGAAAAAGATCATAGTATAGTATGTCCAGAAATTTCATTAAAAGTCTTAACTTTGCGCCTTTCTCACTAGATTTAAGGACTTTTGGAAAAGATTTGGCAACACTGGGCTTTATTAGTTGGTTATTTTTTTAAATCTAGTGTACTCTTGCTAGTTTCTCAACATTACCGACCTTAGCTTTAATCGATAAATCGTTTTGTCTATAAAATGTCAGAAAATGGTGAGAAATGCCCATCAGAATTTCCCAGAGGACAAATTGATCTCTTTAAATGTCGAAAACCCAAAAAGTATTTAGTTTACTTATACAGCAAATATAAGACAAAGAAAAGCTGCAACCACAGAATATTTTTGGCTCAAGTGATTATCCGATTATTGAATTTGTTGCATTATTTGTATGGCAATTGATTTCTTTTTTGCAGTAGTGTAAACTACAGTGATAGTAACATTCAGTTAACAGTAGGGTTGATTTATAGATTTGAAGACGTCTAAAGAAAGGCATAACACTACAAGCAAGGCAAGGCCCACATGGTTAACTACACGAAAACACTGATGTACAAAATGTGTCAACGCACACCACCATTTTTTAAAGTTCCAGCATTTTATTATTTAAAACTTATTACTGTAGTCAACATTTTAATTAAATGAAAATCAATGGAGACTAACAATTAACAGAACAGTATATAAAGATGTGTCTGAAGGGATAACAGTTAAATCTGAGCTTTGAGCTCTTATATAAAGGAAAAAGTGTTCAAGCAGGAGACACAATTAGCTAAAGACAGCCAGGCTACAACTGAACTTCCATCCTACTGTAATCTCCTTATAATTAGGAATCAAGTGCAGAAAAGACGAGCTGTGTAACAATAAGGCCAAGACAAATAAAACATTTAAAAAAGCACAACTCATGTTAAACTGATCCCAGAACCAAGAAGGAGACTAAGGCGAATCTGACCAGGTGTTTCAGGACTACAACGATTCAGACAGAGGCTTAACTGTCAGTAATCAGCAGCATAAAGACAACCCCTCCCTAGATTACCCATAAATCACATTAAACATTCAGGAATAAAACGAACTAAGTGTTGATTATGTTTAGTTGTATCTGTGTGTCAAGAGTCACAGCTAACTTGTGACCAAAATTATGAGCCTTTGCTCTTTTAAACTAGCAGGTAAAGAATCAACAATCATACATCCAGAGCAGATTGAGGGGGGTGCAAGCATAGTGTTGCTAAAAACAGTAGATTTTGAGACATCGGTATAAATCTTTACACGCTCTGGGCACCAACAGTGTCTGAAAAAAAGGAAGGAAAATACATAATTTACTCTAAAATGGATGGACTATTAGTTTATATACAGACAAAAGTAGTGGATCATTCCTGCATGCACGTACACTAGGATTGGGCGATTCAATTTTCCAATCGGCCGCCGTCAGTCCATCAACCAGCGATTGCAGATATATTCGCGCAGGTGTGCACGCATGGGGCGGGGCAGTTCCTACTCCCCCACTCGCCATTTTAGCGAATGCAATTCGCCATTGTTGTAAAAAATTATGCAAAATTACCAATTTGGAATTATTTTGGTATTAACCCAGACACAATCGGCAAGCAGAAGGAGTTAACTGAAGTAATTTGCTGTCTTTGCAAAAATGTAATGCCGGCAAAAGATTCAAACACTACCAATTTGCACCAGCATTTGCAAATACACCATTCTGCTGAGCATGCTGCGCTAACCCCAAGAGCAGAGGCCCCCCCCGACTACCACTGGAAAAGCCACGCTTCACCAGCCCCAAATGCTTGGTGCTTTTGCCAAAACTAGGAAATATGAGAAGGACAGTCCGAGATGGGCGCAATGCACGTCAGCTGTGTCTAGATAACTCGCAAAGAATACAATGTCTTTCCACACTGTCTTTCAAGGAGTTGCTCAAAACTCAATATATGAAAACTTAATATATATGAAGCAATATATGCTTCCCGGGCGGAAATATTTTTCGAAAACCACCAAGAGCAGTGTGCATTGTTGTCGGGCTGACTACGGACATGTCATCAACTACCAACATGGTCCTCTATATGAGTGTCACAGCACACTATGTCACTGATAGTTGGGAACTGGACGCAAAATGTCTAGAAACAACATATGTTCCTGATGACCACACGGCCGCGGTGTTAGCCTTCAAGTTAATTGTTAATGCTCTTAAGAAAGGGAAAGCAAATACCTACCGAGCGTTTGGTGTATGCCGCTCTATCAATGGATCTTTTGCACATAGTTGGCAGAGGCGACGGGAACTCTGCAAGGTGCAAGAGGAACTGGACCTGCCACTACATTCCCTGATAATGGTAATATAAATAAAATAAGCATCTTTGATCCACCTAATTCACTCACTCACTTTTAGCGTTTGGCTTTTTCTTAACTAATGGTATTTATTGTAACTAGGCTATTTATCCTGTTTATATCTTGTACATGTTTTAGCTTTATTATTGTTTTGTAAAGGACTTTGAAACTTTGGTTTAAAATGTGCTATATAAATAAAGTTATTATTATTAATTGGTCTTAGGCCTGTTTAAACATAGGTTACGTCTGATAGTTGCTAGAATCTGGGCAATAATATTTTTAATTGCGGACTGATATGCATCTTTCTATCTACGTGTCTGTCTGTGTGTGTT
This sequence comes from Sebastolobus alascanus, assembly GCA_916701645.2. Lineage (NCBI taxonomy): Eukaryota > Metazoa > Chordata > Actinopteri > Perciformes > Sebastidae > Sebastolobus > Sebastolobus alascanus. The sequence goes on from CAKAOJ020000032.1 coordinate 3,314,477, forward strand.
TTTGTTTAAAAGGATTGTGCAACTCGCTGGAGAACAAAACAGAAAATGATGCAGCGGGTCCTCGACAAGCACCAGCCATTGAAAGGGACAAGAGCCAGTGGTCTCTCCCCAACTTGACCTGGCATGATGTCCTTGAGTCGGTAAATGCGAGTTTGAGGCCAGCGGCGCATTTCACAGACATTTTGCCGGCGGAAAATTATTGGTCGTGTCTAGAAGGTAACTCTCGAGTTGGGACTCTTGCGAGATGGGTAAGGTTAGGCATTAATCTTGAATATTAATCTTGAATAGTTAAGGTTAGGCATCGACCTCGATCGGTTAAGGTTAAGCATTGACCTCAATCGGTTAAGGTTAAGCATTGATCTCGATCGGTTAAGGTTAAGCATTGACCTCGATCGGTTAAGGTTAAGCATTGATCTCGATCGGTTAAGGTTAGGCATTGACCTCGAATGGTTAAGGTTAAGCATTGACCTAGATTGGTTAAGGTTAAGCATTGACCTAGATTGGTTAAGGTTAAGCATTGACCTCGATTGGTTATGGTTAAGCATTGACCTCGATCGGTTAAGGTTAAGCGTTGATCTTGATTGGTTAAAGTTACGCATTGGCCTCGAATGGTTAAGGTTAGGCATTGACCTCGATTCGTTAAGGTTACGCATTGGCCTTGAATGGTTAAGGTTAGGCATTGGCCTCGATTGGTTAAGGTTAAGCATTGGCCTCGATTGGTTAAGGTTAGGCATTGAGGGTGGGAGAGTAAAGCCTTCGATTAGCCACACCCCAGAGGACAGGGCGCGGACAGAGACCACCACCACCACCACCGACTTGGTTGAAAGTGCATGAAAAGCGCTTCCCTCTAATGGCAAACATGGCCCAGATATGTGTTCATACCAGCCACGAGCACGCCATCAGAAAGGTTGTTTAGCATGGCTGGAAATGTTGTTACCCCCCTGCGCACTTTGTTTAGGCCAGATAAGGTAAAAATGCTTCTTTTCCTTCCAAAGAATCTGTAAGCTTGAATAGTGTGTTTATTTTTTTTCACAGAAAGCATTATTAATTGTTGTTTGCACTTTATTTTAACATTATTCTCATTGTTCTTTATTTGAGTATTAAGCTAAAGGGCGTCTGTAGTCACGGCGCGAAACAGCATTATTATTTTTGTGTGATTTTTTGCACATTTTTCAAATGTCCTTTGTTCATATTTATTTAAGTAATATGAGAGGCTAATTATTCGGCATTATTCTGTTCTACTCTATTGTTCATAGTTCTTTATTAAGCTACGTTACGATAGGCCATAGCCTTATTGTTGTTATTATTATCATTTTGTGTGATTGTTGTGTTGCACTTTATTTTTCCATTGTCCGGAAACGGCATTATTATTCTTTGTTCATATTCTTTATTCAAGCAATAGCCTACGTTACCATAGGCCGTAGCCTTATTGTTATTATTTTGTGTGATTTTTGTGGACCAAATATTTATTCTGTTTGAATAAAATTGCCTTCACCTTATCCTCTGACATCCACGGTCTTTAATGTGAAAATGTAATTTTACTGAAACATTACAGCATACAGGCTACTCTTCTTCAATTAAACAAAGCAATAAGCTGTAAAGACAGGCTGAACAGCTGTCCGACATTATTTGAGAAAAAAGTCCGGTGGTGAAAGACGCCTCCGCTTGCAGCGTCCAAATGAACAAACAAGTGAATAATGCTATTCATGCACGCTTTGAATTAGGGCTGTATCGGATGTAATTTTTTTTTTTACATTCAAACTTTGATTGAGGTTTTCTATTGAAGCTTCGAATGTCTGTCGATGACTTTGATGAAATCACATACGGGAGAGTGAACTGTTTTTTGACCGCAGTGAAAATGTTGTTTTTGAAAGGTTAAACGCCAACCAATTTGGATTGAAGCAGAATATTTCTTTAGATAAAAACATGAGATAATTACATTTATCTTTTTTCAATAGATTTTTACTTTTGGACTGAGGACTGAAAATTGAATGAAGCTTCTGCAGCGGCAATCCTACTTTGAATTGCACTTTACAGGTTGGTTAATTTACCAAGTTGAATTCTGGAGGAGGCAGACCATTAAATGAGCAAAATAAAATGACAAATCGCCAAAAGAAAACGCCGCCGATGGACTCAGCTAATCGCCAATAGCCAATATAGTCGTCCAATCGCCCAACCCTGATGTACACATGGTAACAAGAAAGAATGTGTTGGTTGGTTTTGTAGGGTATTTGGCAACTACACAAACAAAACTGTAATCCATACCTGGTTCCTTCAGTGCCTGTGCATTTCCCACCAGCCCAGTCAGCGACTCAGTGTTCCCATTGAGGATCTCTACAGACAGGTTGTTATTCTGCTGCTCCTCCACTATTCTCTTCTGTAGTTCCTCCTATTGTTACAGCACACAGTATTTCATTAGATCAAATGTTTTTACACCTTTGGGTTCTCTTTAATTAATACTTAATAGAAACATATTATGAGTGTTTCATTTGTTAGCTGTTACACACCTCACACATGACTGTAAGCTGCAATGGCAATTCATCCACCTTCACAAAGTCGTCCTCATCAGACTTCTGACTGGTGTTGCCTGAGCCCATCTCCTGCACCAATAATATTGACAAAATCAGTACACAACAGCAGCAATAAAGGTAAAAAATGTATGCACAGGATGTTTCTATACATCCAATCAACATATTTTACCAAAATAGTGGTATGCTGGAAAGAAAGCACCATTATTCGCTAGTAACACACTGAATACTTTTAATTAAACTAGGCATCTTCAGCCTTGGACTTACATCTACATTGATCATGACAGGGGAGTCTGTGTCAGGGCTGCTAGTGGGGAGTGACTCCTTGGGGACATCCTGATCAGGGGAGACTTCATGGGAGCTTCCTTCTGTGGCAGTAGCTGCCCCAACGTTACTCTCCTCCTCAGGACACTGGCACGCCACCATGTCACGGCCCTCTACTGTGGAAGCCATGGTCCCAACAGACCTGTTGTTTTCTACAAAACAAATAAGAAAAGTTAAAGGCAGGGTTGGTAAGGATTTTAGAATTTTTTGTTATGCATTCGACATACGACAGCAATCAATAAATCAAATGCTCTGACAAAAAAAAAGGAAAAATCTGGTATCTGTGGCTGTCGCAGGACTGTAATAGACCCGTCCAATCATTTTATTCGGACCGAATGTAATGATTTGGACAGGCTACCTGCCTGCCTGCCTGCCTGTCTACGTACCTGCCTGTGTGCACTCTGCCTGTGCACTCATTGCAAGTCACCAGAGTCTTTCACAAGCTGCTAGCTTGACAACTGTGAGTACTAACAATAGCCATGTTTGCCGTTCACGTTCATTATATGTTTATGTTCGTAATGATAATTTTGGGGGAGTGGCTTTGGAGGGAGGCCTGAAGCGACAGGCTGTCAGTGTTGCAGACTTGGCGACTTTCTCTCTAGATTTAGGGACTTCTGGAGCTCGTGCTGCTAGCTACTTTTACTGGAAAAGAGTTGGCAACACTGGGCTGGGTTTTTCGGTTGGATCATTTTTAAAAATCTAGTGTACTCATGCTCGTTTCTCAAGATTGCCCACACTGCCTTTAATGTTATAAAATATGATGGACCAACAAAGGGGTCTAAAAATACAAGATTTCTATCAGACAAATGCCAGTTTGACATTTTCTAGCTTGAAGGAAATTCCCACTGAAAATATCAAGGATGGCCTCACCATCATTATCTGAACTCCTCTGTTCAGCTTTGGTTTCCTGGGTCTCGCTGGGTGTTGTCCCCTGAAGCATGAAACAATTCCACAGGTCAGACTAAGAAAAGTGTGTTAAAAAAATACAAGTTATGGTTGTTCATGAAAAGATATCTCTGCGACAAACCGTAACACTGACCTCCTGCTCCAACTGTCCATCAGCAGAAGCCTGCAAGGATGTTTGAACATCAACAGGTCCAGCTTCGAACTCCTCCATTTCCTCCTCCTCGTTCTCATCCTCTCCACTGCCGTAGTTTGTCAGGGCCTGAGTCTCTGCTTTAGAAAGACCTGAAAGAAAGAGAACATATAAGAATGACATATACAGGTACATGTGTTACATTAATGCATGCATGTACATGTATGTTCAATATAATATGATGACTAAACAGAACTAAGATTAAATAAAAAAAATAGCTGAGAAAACATTTTGACTAAAATCTAATGACATTTCGGTGACTAAAACAGGAGTAAAACATTTTGAGTTGTCAACTAAAACTATGAAGAATAAAAATTACTAAAATGTGACTTAAGCTAATAAGCTTTTCATCTGAAGACTAAGACTAAATCTAAAATAGCTGCCAAAATTAACACTGATGTGAAAGGGAGAGAAAAAAAGTTAAAAAATAATAATAATAATAATAATGAAATCACAGATTATACTGTATTTTGGCTTTCTTTTAGGGGGTTGTTTCTTCACTAAATAATACCAAGGGGTCCTTTTTAATATGTTCACTTACTGATTGACAGGGGGATTCCCTGTCCATCCCCTTCATCCTCATCTTCCTCTTCCACCTCTGAAGCTTCACTGCTCCTGCTGTTTTTCGTCTCTGTTTGCAGGTAAAGCTCCTGGAGGGTAGAATCACCTTCCTGCTCAGCCTCATCTTGGTCCTGGAAGAACAAGAGAGACATGATTGTAGCAGATTACTGTTGATCTAAGTGGTATTGACAATTTAATTATCAGTATTAAAATGACCGACCTTGTCTTCATCTGTGTAGGCTGGAGAAATTGATTTATCTCCACCAGAAATTGTATGTTCCTAATTGGAGGAACATAAAGAGTCAAATTGGTCTCAATCAAACAAACTTCTGTACTACAGTTTTAATTCTTTCATTATACATTGTTTTATTATATTACCAACAAATACAAAGTGGGAATAGAAAAAAAAAAAAAAAAAAAACGTACCTTGAGACTGTGCTTTGCTCTACTGGGTTGCTCAGCCCTCTTCTTATTTTTGTGTTTGGCTGCCAAGGCGATGCTGCTGCTGTTGTCCAAATCCTGCATGAGCCTAAAGAAGGCGAGTTCATTGAAGAGGATCTCTGAGATCTCCACCAGAAGATCCTCCCCACAGTCCTTCAGAGTACGGCCCACGAATTTACTAAGAGAGTCCTGGAGCAAGAGAGGAGAGTGGAAATATCAGAACGGCTGTTCTTCATTTCATATGCTTAAACTTGTGTTTACTTGAAGAAACTGGTACTGTCCCTGGTCATACCTGCAGTATGCCTCCCAGCTGTCTGTGGAAAAAACGGACAAACTCCTTGCTTTCATCGTTCTGTTGGGTGAGAGTAAGGACCATGCGCCTTACAGTTGTCAACAGCTGGAGCGAGCACACCTCATCCATGTTCTCCTAATAAAAGAAAACATGAACATTACAGAGAAATTTAACTCTTAAACAACAGTTCATATTCACAGTGGCGCGCCCAGTACTGATGACATTCAATTAGAGCCTTAAAACATTTAGCAATTAGGCCTGCACGATGAGGAAAATCTGTGATGTGCGATATCATTGTTCAATATTGCGATGACGATATGACTTGCGATAAATAAACAAATATTGGAGTGTGCATATTAGCTATACTTATGTCAGCCTGGTTGTCTTTAAATTCGGAACCGGATTAGAATTTAATATTTTAAATAGAACTGTGTTAAATGTTGTTTCAAAGTCACTATCTGAACTCTGACCAAACAGTCAGAAACAGACTCCATGAGGGTGGCATGAGGGCCCGACGTCCTCTAGTGGGACCTGAGCTCACAGCCCAGCACCGTGCAGCTCGATTGGCATTCGCCAGAGAACACCAGAAATGGCAGGTCTGCCATCGGCGCCCCGTTCTCTTCACAGATGAGAGCAGGTTCACACTGAGCACATGTGACAGGCGTGAAAGAGTATGGAGACGCCGTGGTGAACATTATGCTGCCTGTAACATTCCCAGCATGACCGGTTTGGCAGTGGGTCAATGATGGTCTGGGGAGGCATATCCTTGGAGGGTCGCACAGACCTCCATGTCATAGCCAACGGTACCCTGATTGGTGTTAGGTACCGGGATGAAATCCTCGGAACGATTGTCAGACCTTACGCTGGTGCAGTGGACCCTGGGTTCCTCCTGGTGCAGCCTGTGATTTCAATTTACTTCAATTTTCGGTGTGATTTTGAATCCAGCCCTCACTGGGTTGATGATTTTGGTTTCCATTGACCGTTGTTACGTCATTTTGTTCTCAACAAATTATACAATGTACATCAGTAAAGATTTTCAAGTTGAATAATTCGTTCATCAAGATCTGATGAGTGATTTAAGTGTTCCCTTAATTTCTTTGAGCAGTGTTGTTAAGTTCAAGTATAGGAAATTCATATTTTTTCAGTTCCAGGACATTCTCTGCAGCTCCCTGTGTTGGTTATCCTACCTTAAGGAAAGGAATGACTTCTGTCATGATGGCTTTGATCTGACGGTCCAACTGCTGGGTGTCAATCTGAGGACAACGCACATCACCTGCAGCTCACAGACACAAATCATTTTATTTAAAAAAAATTCCGCAAAATTTAACAGCAAAGTCAAAGGCAATGATTGTGCTGCTACGGGACTTTGGTGTATGCAGGCAGGCTTATAGGACTGGGTACCTTCCAATGTTTCAGCAGGGTTAGCAGAAGGATGTTCAGCAATTGAGACTTCAGAGCCACCTGCAGAGCTGGCGATGCAGGGGTTAAACTCAGCTTTAAGCTTCATGCGCTCATACTCCCTAATCCTGGCCAGAGCTTTGTCTAAATGAATCACCGTGTTGCCTATCAGAGCAGCAAAGAAAGGAGAGCGAAAAAGAGACAGAAAAGGGATACAAAAGTTCAAAATCAATGAAGCAAGAGAGAGAAGACTGTAATGGATATTAATTAAGGCTGTCAAAGTTAACGCGATATGATGCGTTATGATAATCACATGCAGTTTGGTTAAAGTCATAGTCAAGTCAGCACACTGACACACTGACAGCTGTTGTTGCCTGTTGGGCTTCAGTTTGCCATGTTATGATTAGAGCATATTTTTTATGCTAAATGCAGTACCTGTGAGGGTTTCTGGACAATATTTGTCATTGTTTGTGTTGTTAATAGATTTACAATAATAAATATAAACACACATTTGCATAAAGCAAGCATATTTGCCCACTCCCATGTTGATAAGAGTATTAAACACTTGACAAATCTTCCTTTAAGGTACATTTTGAACAGATAAAAAAAATTGTGATTAATTTGCGATTAGCTATGGACAATCATGCGATTAATCGCGATTAAATATTTTAATCGATTGACAGCCCTAAGATTAATGCATCTGTAACCAGGTTTACACTACAGGATCAAACTAAGTATGTCAGCTCCTAATCACTGTCACTCCTAATCTAGGTCACTGAAGTTCCCAAAATCTGAGAGTACATTTTTTCTTTGCCAAACAGTCCTCTTCTGAAAGGTTATATTCTTTAGTTTGACCGTGTAGTGTTGATCCTGAGACCAGCCCTGAGTAGTCCTGCTCGAAAAAGAGGAAAGGAGTACCTCAATTTGATTTAGTTAGAGGCAATAAGCAAAGCATTTCAGATGGATACCAGGATGTGAAAAGGGTTTCAGATAGGTATACAGTTTTACAAGCTTCAGTCCCAAATAGTTTCTACATGCATAACTGTACCCAGGTCATCGTTAGCAAAGGGTTCCAGGTTGGAGGAGGTTGACAAGGTGCTCTCATTGCCCACAGATTCTGCATCATCCCTCTTCTTCATCGTGTCCTGCGTGAGCCTCAAGTTTTTCTCCACCACCTCCTGAAAATGGTCAAGATTCGAGAGTCACCCACAGTATATATCTGACATGTATATCCCCCAGATTATAGAAGAATGGATATTTCATCACAGATCCACTTTTAAAAAACAGTCTAACATCCCCAAAGATTTCCAGCATATGCTATTAACAGCAATGGTGGCTTCTCTTGCCATTCTCCCAGCATGGCGAATTAGACATTTCATCCATCATTCTTGAACAAAGGTATTATTTAGACAGAAAAAAGGCCTGGCACCCAATTAGTATAACTCTTGGGACCTTGGCCCAGAACAAAGAACACATGTCTGATCTGGCAAAAGAGGCGTGGAGAGATGAGGGTCATTTTTTTTAAAGACAGGTTTCTGAAGTCTTGCTGTCAAGTTAAATTCAAAGACAAAGAAGATGGTGGGAGGGGAAATTAAAATCAGAGAATAAAGAGAGACATGGAAGGATGAAAGGAGACAAGGCTGAGAGAGAAACTAATGAAAGATGTGTTGAAATGTAGAAGAGGAAGAAGGAAAAGTGATTAAAAAAAGAGTAGGGGGAGGATGACTATACGGATCGAGAGAGAGAGAGAGAGAGAGAGAGAGAGTACTTCAGGACTGGTAGAGGCCTCACTATGGAGTGACACATTAAATTCGGAGAAAAGAGAACAAACATTAAAATGTGTGAGAATGTCACACTGGGAGGCAATAATGTGTCTCTTACTGCATCACTGGTTGCCAAACTCTCACTGGGTGTGAGCTCAGACTGAGAGCCTGCAGCCCACACCACAGGGCCAAGAAGGGGCATCTGGTCCTCAGCTGCACTCTTCTCTGTCAGGTGTCTAGTCACGATGTCCTGGCAGAAACACAGAGAGAGACTAAGTTCTCAAGGGGACGTTGCATTTATATCTAAGGCCAGGCTCAGTTTATAGGAGTCTAAAATTCCGACTGATTTAAAATTCTGATTAAATTACACGAATAAAGACATAGATTTAAATTACCTCACAAACACTCAAACTACAGTGCATCTACTTCTCACTTAAATCCAAACAAGCTTTACTGGCATGAATGTTAAATTATTGCCAAAACTAACTTGCATATTATTAAATATTACATTTTAACAAGAATACTAAATAGATAAATAATCAAAAGATAACAAATACTTTTAAAAGTAAATTCATTAGAACATATATACATTAACACAAAATGACTAGTAGAATGAAAGATGAGACTCATTTATCCCTCCCTCATCCTCTTCTTATCTTTTCTTCATCTGTATGGTTTAAGACATGTTAACCTCAGACGTTCAAGGCCATATTTCCACCAGCCTTTACTCTACAACCTAAAACCCATAAGGCTCTATTTAAACGATCTATAGCGCACGGTCTTAAGTGCATGGCGCACGTGCATTTAGGGTGTGTTCAACACTTTTGCTAGTTGAATGGGCACATAATCTTGGCACAAAGGGATTGTATTTGTCTTAATTAATCATAGGTGTGTTTTGGGCGTAACATTAATTAAACCAATCAGAATGTCATCTTCCCTTTAAAAGCCAGGTGCGCCTGTACCTGGCGCATTGCTATTTAAAAGGCGGATTCGTCAAATTGGAGAAGCAACAGGTTTCCTGCTGAAGAAATGGATCTGCTCTTGCGCAAAGTGAAAGTGCATGAGCAGATGTATGTGGTCCTTGACCGGTGGACTCTCTGCCTGCACCGTCTCCCAATCCTCTGTCTGATCAACAACTCCATTTGACTGCATATGAGCAAATAAACCGATAACCTTTTTGACCGGTGCCAGCAGCATTGTGGGACAATATTGATAAATAATGAAACTGCATTGCTTTCTGATGCAACCCATGGGGGGGCTCGGACCGAAAGGCTGCATTACACACGGGCTTGCAGCCTGGCACTGCCGGAGAGACGCTACGTATCAAAACGCAGATGTTCAGGGGAAGAGGGTCCATAAACTTTGAATTTGCCTACGTCTACACTCACACACACAGAGGGTTGAGGAGAGGAGACGCTGAGCGAAGCGGAAACAGAGGCGTGTGTACACCGTCCACACAAGGCGTAAAAACAGCACTTGTGAATTCATCACCATGTGTTGGGGAAGCCTCGTAGTGTGTGACAGAGGAAATGTGCTGCTTATGACATGAGCATGCGGCCGCCGCGGGGCGTGTCTGTAGCTGGCAGTGACCTCTGGTCACTGTCGTGACCACCGTGACCAGAGGAGCGCTGAGAGCGCGCTGCAGGTTGAGCAATACAGAACGCCTGAGAGCCTTACTTCATTATATTCCATTATATTTTGAATCGTCACCTGCCGTTTGAATTTTGTGTTTTCCTTAACATAAATAAATAAACACATTGTTGTAGCGCCGACACTGTATTTAACTGAGGCGGAGGAGAGCTGCTGCACGTCCCTGTGTGTTTAACAAGCAGAGTGTACGTGTGTTGTGAATCCGCCTATGTAGCCACATCTTTCTATCTGAATAATGCGCCCTTTAAATAGCAGGAAAATACTGCACCAGACTTTAGACCAGGCTTTTGTTTGTCAATGGCGCAGTCAAGTTCTGCTGCCTCAAGCTAGCAATGAGCCAAAAAAGCTCCTGACTACACCTCATTTTAAGACCAACACGCCCATGGGCCGCACAGATGGGTGCAAGTACATTTGCTACCCACACAACGTGGATGCTGGACATGAAAATGAGAGCTGCGCGGTCTGAAACTAGCAATGACAGCAGCGCCGCGCGACGCTGTGCGCCAGGTTTAAGAGAGGGCCCATAGTCTCAACCAGCCTCATGACTGAAATGTCAAAAGTGAGTATTCTTCTCTTCCTAATTGTCTCTATTAGTCTCCTGAAGGTCTGGTCTGCCCCAGAAAGCAGAGGCATTTAGTCCAAACTCTCAAAAGGTTTAAAATGATCGAGAAAGCCCTAATTATGTCTGGAAATAGTTTGTGAGATCTCATCTATAACCAGTCAAATGACCAGATATTCTGCCAAACAACCCTTCTGACTCACCCCATATCCTTTTTAGGGACAAATCAGCCTTACTATTTTGTAGTCTGAGCCCATTAAAGAAGATATATCTATACATACTACATACAGTAGTTACATGTGTCTATACGTACCTGTAGGGAATACAGCGCCCTCTGCCGTAAGTAGTCCGTGTTGAGCAGCTGCAGCTCATGGAAGAGCTCAATGAGAAAGTGGGGACGGGACTCATTCTGGGATATCAAAGTAGCCACCTCAGAGTAGATGGTTTCCCTCAGTGCCTCGAACAGCGAGAAGTCGCTGCTTGCATCTACAGGTTCAAGATTTGACAGCATGAGATTTGGGTGGATACTTGCATAGTGAAAAACAATAGTTTGTCCTCAAACGTAGAAGCTTTGGTTTAGGTTAAGCCAAAAACAGATCATGCATGGGATGTTTAGGTGACATAATAACCACATCATGCTTGGGTTTGCATTTGAGTTTACCTGGTGCTTCTGTGCATGCAATTCTGTTAGAGAGGAAGGGTGTTCTCCAAGCATAAGCTGTGAGTAAGATAAATTAAAGTGACAACAAAGTAAATTAACAGAAAAATGAAAATGAAACGTGGACATGACAATGTGCAAAGAAAATGTAAAGGACAAGATGTTATAATTACAGGAAAAAAAACACTAACGTAAAATAAGGCTAATGCAGATACTAAATGTATACAAAGAGAAACACAGACAAGAGAGGGGTGAGGTGGGTGCATAACTTTCACTATAAGTAGCTTGACCCGCACCAGAGGAGAGGTCGTTTCGTTTGTTCCCAAGCTTAGTTTTGCTGTCAAGTTTCTCTTGAGTCAGCTTGTCCAACAGACTCTTATTCTGATCCTTCTGACGAGACAGGGCTGCCCTCTCCTGGACAAAGTCTGCAGTGCTGCTAACGCTGTCACTCTCATGGCCTGAGGAAAATACAAAAACAAATTAAAGAAAAACACTAATGAGATTTTCCTCATTAAGTCTTTGCTAGTTTGGTTACAGCAAACATTAAAGAAGATCAACTCCATTTTGATACCTTCACTGTTCTTGTTGTGCCCTTTGCTCCTCCTGCGACGACTCTTACAATTGGGCGTCTTGCTTCGTGAGGCCAGGTTGGCCTGTGCAGAGGCCTTGCGCCCGGCCTTAAAAGTCTTTGTGATGGTGGTGGGGTCAACAGGATCAGGCATGCTGCTGAAGCTTTCCTGTGATGCCCTGTCAAATTCTTGAGGTCGGGGGTGGCGGCTGGCAAAAACGGGGGAGGAGGAGGGAGAATCTTGGGGATCCATTTTAGATTGGCGATGCTGGACGGTGTTGTTTGCGTAGGAGGTGTTAAGCCAGCCAGATGGTCTAAAGGGGTCACGTGGAAAATAATTATATATGTGATAAAAAATATATGAACAATAATGTTTACATGAATAAATAGCAAAGTCTTTTCAGGCTAAAGTGATGGACATACCCGCTCTCTGCGGTGGTGTTGAGAGGAGAGCGCTGCAGTGGAGGAGGGAAACTCATGTACTCTGTTTTAATTGAGGTGTTGGGGTCTAACTGCTGCTTCCGGTGGTCAGCGGTTGCCTGACTTGTTGCACCCTGAGGGAACTCGCCCATGGGAGCAGGGAAGAGTGGATACAAGTTAAAGCCTGCAGAGTGAAAGAAAAAAAAATACTTAATTTGCTCACGTTTAAGTGTTAATGGTCCAAAGAATCAATTAAATCATGACAGTTGGACTTTTGGCTTTTCACTTCTGCACGACTGAGTCACTTTAAAATATATCACATACTTCAAATTCAAATGCTCTAATTGAAAAAGATTACTCATACCAGTAACCGCAACATTAACACTGTTTAGGCAGTTTACAACAGCTACATGAAGATAACAAAAATGTTTTTACATTTTCTATATTCATTTCTTGAACATTCTTTACTTTTATTGCAAAGAGGCATTGCCAAGATTTTCATAAATGCAATTACATTTTGAAGGTCATACTTTTATTGATTTTGGAATAGCGAAGAAGCTTTTTAGCACTCTAGGCATGCCACGAGATCTGAAACTTCGGAAATCGTGACGGTACTTGTTTTTCTGCAGGTACCGTGAGGGCTCGAGACTAATGGCATCCCGTCATCCCGGAGATGATAGAAAATGTGTTTGAGACGCAGGAAACTCACTCTCGACGCGTCCAGGGAAAGCACCCTAATTTTTCCCTGATAATTCTACATTGCGAACAGCAAATCTGTGTTGAAATCGGCAGGACGAGAGCTTGCTTACATTAGCTGTTAGCTCCGTGCAGGACTGTGCTGCTAACAGCTAACGTGCCAATTTACCTTATGCTGCATTCAGTAAAAATAAGTATTGGGCGAAGTAATTTCTAACGTTATCATGGTGTGTTCAAATGTAATCTTGTAAAATGTAGTTTTTGGGCGAGAAACTTGAATAAATACAGTTGTTTGAAGGAGATGTTTTCACAGCTATATGAAATAGATAATAGAGAGGGAATTATGACCTGTTTAACTTCCTAACAAAAACCAGGATGCAAACGGTAATAAAGGAGTGAACGTTGAAGTATATGGGATTTATCGTTTTACTTTTGCTTTTTACCGTGGTATCGAATTGGTATCGAGAATTATGGAATTTCACTGGTACTGGTGTTGGCTACTAAATTTCTGGTATTGTGACATCCCAATAGCACTCTACATCACATCATAACCAAAAAAACATCTTTAGTTGGTCTAAAAGAATCACTGTAAACCCTGTCTTTTGAGCCTCATGTAGATGTTTTAGCTTTCTGTTGCTTCTAATGCATTCCATTCTAGACATGTTTTGTGTGAGACTTGAGAATCTGAAGCTCGAGAGCTAATAAATATTCATGACATACTGGGAGGGAATGGGGATAAGGCAGCAGTTGACATGTTGTTGGTTGAAGGATGAAAGGTAGAGGAGAAGGGGAGGAAGACACCAGGGGAGGCAGAGGGACCGGAGCTGGGTTCCTGGGATGAGCCATGCTTCTGTGTCTGCCAACCTGCAGCTGAAGAGGAAGCCTGCTGATGCTGCTGTTGCTGTTGTTGGTGAAGGAGGTCATTAAGGACCTGCTTTAGTCTGGAAAAAAAAGTATGAAAGAAAATAGTAAATTTAAAGAGATGAACTATTTGATAGCAATAAAGAGGTGTACTATTGTATACTATTATGTTCACCTTTGTACGTTGTTTTGCTGCCAAGCCAGCTGGGTGTAACACTGGTTGAGCTGGTGCATGACCAGGTGGACCTGTGGTGATGACAGGTTGTTGGGTAACACACTGTACTGACCTGTCAGCAGGGTTTGCAACATATAAGAGAGTGTCTGTGGAAGGAGGTGAGAGAATGTTTTCGTTTGAAACAACTGTTTCATTGTGTTTAAAGAGACAAAGTAAAAAGGCACCTAAACAAAGACTATCCAGTCTTTGTTTAGGCGTTGACAATTCCACTATAACTTCAAATTAAGTCTACAAATGCGGTGTAAGCCTGTGTCAATTATCACGGTCAGTGTCCGCGTATGTGCATGTATTTGTTCAGTCCACCAACCTGCTGGTCCTGCAGGAGTGTCTGACACATGCTGGTGCTGAAGTCCAGCTGTCTCTGCAGCTGGCTGACCTGTTCCTGCCACTGGCACGAGCCCTCGGCGAAAGAGAGCTCAGAGGCCCAGCGCAGGTTCTCTTGTCGCCGCGTACCTCCATGCTGGCTCGTCGCAGACTGGTTCAAACTTCTGGACTGCTGCTGTTGTTGTTGTTGTTGCTGCTTTGCCTTAGTCTTGTTATGAGGAGATGGATTCCCACTACCTTCACCTGAGAAGGCTGGTGGAGGCTTCAGGTTGCTAAAAACACAACAGAAGTTTTAAAAGACAGATTACAGATATCAGTGCAATAGAATTCTTTCTGCCTTCACTTCGTCTGACCTTCCTTGATTCTTCCTGTTACTGTAGGAGCACTGGTTCCTGCTGGATGAGTAGATGTGGATGTCGTCATCAGAGCTGCTCTCTTCACATTCGTCATGCTCCTCTTCCTCCTCTGCACCCATCTCTGAGTGATATTCATCCTCATCGTCATCTTCATCGTCATCATCATCAAGGTGGCAGGGAGTAGAACCCCAGGTAGCCATTGTCCTAAAGATACATCAGCAAAATGGTACAAATTATGCTGTCTTTGAAATATACCATCAGTTTTAATCCCTACTCCAGTTTAAAAAATAAATAACACTAAGTAAGAGGAATCACAACAGCTCTTACAATATGTTGGAGCAAAGCACAAGAGCTCATGTTGTACAATGTGGCTGCTGTAAGGGTTCTGCGGTTCACCTGCAAGAATCTCCTGTTTTACTTATAAAATATGTAAAATAACTAGGGGTGTCATGATTTCTAAATCTGCCGGAGTCGGAGATGACGGAGAAACAACAAAACTGTAAAATCCTCCTGCTTCCCTGAAGTCACCACTGTGGCAACATTTTGCCTTCCTCATGAGTTATGTAGAAAACTAGAAAAACTACAGTTTTTCATCGAACTGTTTGGCAATTTCAGCCACGGTTGCACTTTAAAATCGATTGTGTGTCGAAATCCCTTTGTAAGGTAAAGCATGTGGCTGCCGACAGGAACTTCATGGTGCATTCAGGTGTACCTTGTTAACTCTGAGAAACTCAATCTGTTGTTGTAAAGTACCCTCCTGTCATCTAGTGGATCTTCTTTTTGTTGTTTAACAGTTTGTTCCCAATTGACTGGTGAAATAACTTATTGTTATTACATATTAAATACATTATTTAAATTTGACCATATGGCCTTAGTGTGGTACATTCCAAAAAAATATCACGCTTGATACCATGTAGCCTCTCTTTTTGAAGTAGAATTTGAAAATGTAAATGACAGTTGTGGGGGCATAAAACCAATGATCTGTTGATCTTTACGAATCAGCACTCCATAGTCTAACATGGCATAGTCAGTGCTGAAAAAAAAAAGTTTAAATCGACAATCAAATCGATTTGGAGATTTGGAGAATCGTGACACCCTTAAAACTAACCAAGCTATCTGACTTCTATCTCGGACTTGGTGAGACAGGCCCCTAGAGCAGTATGTTTCCTACCTTTCATCCCTACTGACAGGCTGTGAGGGTGTAGCAAGGCCTTCTGAGTCATCAATCCGCCTGGGAGAGTCACTGAGACCACTGCGTCTCTGGTGTTCAGCCATCAGAGACTCTAGGTGCTTTCTGCGCTGTCGCAGTTCTTCCCGCAAGATCTGGTGGCGACGCATCTCAGACCATAGCTGCTGACAGTGCAAGAACAGAGGGCAACAGTTAACTGTAATCTGTACGGTTCTGACAGTAAAGATCTCACTGTGACATTTCACTAGTGGTAGCCAATGGATCTTAGTGTGTGCAAGGTAGAGTTTGTTACCTCATTGTCAGTGACTGAAGAAGTAGCTGCTTCTGGGGCAGTGGGTTTCAGCACAGCTGAGTTAGTTTGGGGTCCAGAGGAGGAGGAAGCCAGGACAGTGGCCGGAGTGGAAACTGCAACTGGAACCTTCCTCAGCAAGCCCTGCTGACTCACTGTGCTGGACACAGATGACTAGAAAGGAGACCACAAAAAGTTAAAATGGAATATTTCTAAATACAAATATGTAACCCTTTAAAAGGGGTTTATTAGTTCATTAGGTACACCTAGCTAAAAGTAATCCAGTCTAATACAACAGCCGTGTAATAAATCCTACCTTCATGAAGGTTCTAGTTCTGTTGAAACTGTTTTATCGAAGTGTTTATTCAACTTTATGGTCATTTTGGAGGCTGTAGTTTATGGTGTTCTTTACTGAGAGATGTGTTCCTATTATTTAGTCCACCCCTAATTTGATCTAAATAGAATGGACAAAATATTAAAAACAATTTCTCAAATCTGATTTCAATTCTACATACTGATTGTGCTTCGTAGCAAATCCTAGTTTAGATTCTTGGAATATTATGTGAGTAAGAGTATTATGTGAGTAAGAGTATTATGTGTGAGTATATTGTGTGTGTGTGTGTGTATGTGTGTGTGCGTGTGTGCGTGTGTGTAAAATACCTGGAAGTCAGGGCAAGCCCACTGCAGGTCCTGGATCTTGCCTTGGATTTCAATGAGCCTCTGGCGCTCTTCATGGAGCTGCTTCAGCTCCTGCTTCTGCTGACGCAGCTTCTCCTCATACAGCTTCTCCCTGTGTCCACAATAGTTTGGATGTAATGCAAATGTAATCCAAGCCACAAACACACCGACAAGAAGTAAACATTCAGAATACAGTCAAAATAATGTTTTACCTGGCCTTGCTGGAGAGGGCGAGTTCTCTGGGATTCTGTTTAGATCCGGCCCCCAACGACCCGGCCACAGTAGCTCTGGTATTATTTGGCTGTTGGTGTAAAGCTTCATCCTCATTAGCTGTTGTGCCATCAGTGTCGTCACTCTGGTTACAGACAGAAACACAACATTTACAGTGTTCAGCTTAAGATGGGTGAGACTTCACATTTTCTAGTACAGAAACAAAGAGATAGACACCACCTCAGCTGTTGAAAGAAAAATCCAACCTCAAACACTTTACTGCTGTTTAAGAACAACTGTTGTACATTTTCCTTGTAGTCAAAGGCTAATTTGTTTTAAAGTTTTTTTCTATTCCCATAAAAGGTTATCAAACAAGATGCAACATGTCAGGTTTAATGAAAAAACATTTAACCCAGCATCTGTTTTAGTACTACCAATAGGAGTTGACAAAGCCAGACATATCTTCAAATCCCACATATTTAACAAATTTCTGCCAATCAAGAAGTAACAATATTGTTCTGTCGTCTGCCTCACCTGAACCATGGCCACCAGCTCCTGAAGCTGCCGGAGTTTCTGCTTCGCTGTGTGCCGATGAACCTTCTGGGCAAAACCGCCATTGTTCCCCAGACTACTTCTTCGACTGGACCCTGATGCCTCACTGTCTGGAGCCACAGCCTGTGCCCCTTCATCATTATCGAGGCCGTCTTCATCGTCATCGTCATCCTTCACCTGATTATAGGGGGTGTCCCTGTTGTACTGGCACTCTAAATGAGAGCAATGATTCAATTAAACAGAGGTAATTTGTAAAGTGGTGTCATTTAAAGGTGGGTCACTTTCCCTCCTTAAATGTTGCATTAACACAGATCTTCAAATAATGAGCTACTAAAACCACAGTACTCTGTCATAAAAGCCAGATTACCAAACTAATGGATGTGAATGTTTTGTTTCAAATTTCATTCTACAGTATGATACAGCATATGTCCGCACCATTGTGCCTCGGTCAATACAAGCGTGAAAGAAGAGGCAGTTTAAAATACAGTGTTGATAATGAAATGGAAGGATAACAGTGACCTGCAGGCAAATGCAATGTAGTCATATTCTGTTATATTTATGCCATCTTTATGACACCCATTTGCCTTTCAGGAAAACATGCAATAATAATAAAGTGAATACCCAAAAGGAAGATACCATCAGCTGTAACAAGGGTCTGTGCAAGCATGGGCATGAGTGTACCTATGGCTGAGGGGATGTTGAGGCTGCGAAGGTTGGCTGCCGACCGGTTGTTGATCTCACACTCAGTGTTGAGTCTGCCATCACGGTTGTTAGTGGCACCGCTCCTGACGCTGCGCCTGTTGGTCAGACTGTTCAAGTCTGTCCAGTTCCCACTGCGCTGCGGGTTTCTAAAGACAAAGTGCAGTGACTGTTATGGCTACATCTAAAACTGCAAAGATGAATCAAAAAGAAGAAGAAAAAAAAAAGAGTCAAAACTGATTCCAGCCTTTTAAATGTGAATATTTTCTGGTTTCTTTCCTCCTCTGTGACAGTAAACTGAATATCTTTGAATTGTGGACAAAACAAGACATTTGAGGACGTCATCTTGGGCTTTGGGAAACACTTATCCACATTTTTCACCATTTTCTGACATTTTATAATCCAAACAACTAATCAATTAATCAAGAAAATAATCAACAGATTAATCAACAATGAAAATAATCGTTAGTTGCAGCCCTAAATACATCACAATGCCAGTAGTAGAATTAAACACACTGTGACTTACTGTAATGCTAAATGTGATCATACTCTAACTTGAGCGGAGCCCATTGATGGTGTTTATTTATAATGTAACAATTTTAACACAAGCGGAATCTGTGAATAATGTACAATTAGTTCCATTATCGATAAATCTGATGATTGTTTTCTTGATTAATCATTTGGTCTATAAAAACTGCAGAAAACCTAAAAATATTCAATTTAATATAATGTAAGAAAAGGAAAAGCTGCAAATCCTCACATTTGAGAACCATCAGATGTTTGGCATTTTTTTCAAACACATTTTCAAAAATACTTGCCAATTAATTCTCTCTTGATCAACTAATTGATAAATTGACTAATCGTTGAAGCTCTAGTATAATGACTAATCCCTCGATAAAAGTCGAATCACCCCTTCATTTATTCAGAGGTTTTTTTTTAATTTCATTTATATAACTATGTATTTATTTAAACAAACACACCTGATGTTAGTTACAGGCTGGCGGTTCTCCTGCTCTGAGTCAAACATGGCCTCAAACATAGAACCGTCCTCTGTTTCATCTTCCTCCTCCTCTTCCTCATCATCATCCTCTTTCACATTCTCATTGACCGCATCCACCATCATATCAGAGGTCTGCTCATAGTACTGAACCAATTCCCGCAGCTCATTCAAACGCTTGTGGACCTCCTTCAGCTTCCTGTGGGGAGTCGAAAAGAACAACAAATGCTTGGGTGAAATGCAGAAGTCTACTAGGCTAAATAATTAAAAAGGTGATGTGACAAGCCAGGACAATGTCTTCACAACTCCCTCCTCTACTACATTTCAAAGTACAGAGTCACCTACAGAAAAGCACCGCTATAAAAGGGTGGGGGGGCTAAGTGTCTTGTTCAAGAACACTGTCAACACAAGGACATGCAGTAGGTTTTGTGGCTGCAAGATTTCACCACACCGCCCTATGTTACACCACCCCCAGTCTATACAACACCCCGGTGCTGATATCTGACCTGCCTGTTCAGCGGCTTGTGTTTTTGTGTGTACCTGAGCTTGTCTGTGGAATTGGAGCTGTCCTGGTGTTGCGTGCGTGAAGGATGAAAGGGAGTGGAAGCCGATGCCCCATTAGAGCAGAGAGCAGATGGACAATCTGAAGATCTTCCCATACTCAGTCCGCACTGTGTTGACAAGCCACGACCTGCAGGGAACCGCATACAGTTCATCTACACTTTACAGGGAAAAAAGCCACAGAATCAATGCAAAAAAAAAGGCTTCGGAAATACTCTTACATGAGTTGTTGTTGAGTGTCTGGTCTCTGAGTGAATGCAGCTCCTGCAGGATCTTGTCCATGGTTTGCTTTTTGTCTTGGAGTTCTTGGAGTTTAGTGAGTTTGGCACTAGCAGCTGCTGCCCCTGTGTCTAGACCAGTGTGGGGACCAGATGCAGAGTGGAGGAGAGGCCTGTGTTGAGGTGGACCCACAGCGTGGGGAGCCCTAGACCAGCCCACCTCTCTGGAGAGGGAAAGGCTCTCTGCCTGGCGACGGTTGTCTGGCACTGCTTTGGTCTACAAGGCATAAATAATGGAAAACTTGAACTATACATTTGTTATTAAACAGTTAAAACACATTTGATGAAATATTTTTTTTAAAAGTTCAAATGGCTTGTCAAATGAGAGGTATACTAGGGGTGGACATGCCAACATTATAGATTATGTCTCTTCATAACAAATTTCATTTAATAAATATCTTCACATACTGCTGTTATAATTATTATTAATACTTATTTAAAAACTGCAGCGTAAGAGTCAGAAGACAGTTCAATGTAGGATATATTTCTAGATGACATAATGCTATTATTTAAGGAGGCGATGGCAGCCCAAATACATAGTCGACTGTACCTGAGAATCATGTAGCTGGTTGTGGAACCGCTGGATCAAATCGTTTAACTCATCATTCAGTTCTGATGTGATGCTCAGGCCTGAAACACTGCCTGTGGTTTCTGTGACAACTAATGACAACAGCAAAGGTCAAATTAATTAAACATAGGAAAATATTTGTTTCTGCTAGGGCTGTCAAAGTTAACGCGATAATAACGCAAATTCATTTTAACGCCACTAATTTCTTTAACAAATTATCGCGAATTGCGATTTCTAGGTTAGCAAGCCAAGTTATAAACTAGAGTGAAGATGCTAGTATCATATCAAACTAAAAACCTACGGAATCCATTGGTACCAACCATGTCATAGTAGCGTGTCGTGAAGGAGGATAAATGACTCTCCAAACTTTAGCTAAATTTTGTACGAGGAAAACTGGCATGGCCATTTTCTTGACCTCTTTGGGCAAGTCATAGTCAAGTCAGACAACTTACAGTTTGCCATGTTATGATTTGAGCATATTTTTTATATACATATGTTTGCATAAAGCAAGCATATTTGCCCACTCCCATTTTGATAAGAGTATTAAATACTTGACAAATCTCCCTTTAAGGTAAATTTTGAACAGATTAAAAATGTGGGATTAATCGCGATAAACTATGGTCAATCCTGCGATTAACTATTTTAATCGATTGACAGCCCTAGGTTATGCTAATTATTAAATATGACTTCAAGTGGTAGAAACTTTTAACATATTTATGAGAAATATTGATACATAAATATGCCTTCCATAATATCATCAGTTGTTGCAATTACAATTTAATCAAAAGGATTCCAACTGAGTTGTCACTGATGTGTCTCTGTCTGGAAGAAAAGTATAATGTATACTACGTTTTCTTCTGGAAACAAACACAACTACTGGTCTGCACTTGATTGTGAATGGGCCCGTGACTGTGTTAGTGAGTATCTCACCAGTGTCTTCAATCACAGCAAGTGCCTGCTCTGCACTGTCCTGCATGGCCATAAGTGCTTCCTGTCTGCCCTGCAGGGCCCGGAGCTGCTCCTGCTGCTCCAGCATCTTCTTCAGCAGTTCGTGCTGCTTACGCAGATTCTCCAACTCTTCCTTCTGGTCAGCTCGCACCGTTTCTGGCCTACCGCCCTACAAAATTCACATCCACATAGCATCACAAACACTGACTCTACCAAAACACAACAACAGTGCTTCGGCTACTCAGCAGAAAGGGTAAAAGAGGCTCGTCAGGTACCTGACACAGCAAATAAAACTAACCTACGGTGATAAAAGCAAAGGATGGACAAATTGCCTTGTTTATATTTCCTCACGTCTGACTTTTAAAGACAAAATACAATTACCTTATACTAATTATATTTATAATGTGTACATGTAATGAAAACCTGCTTCCCTTTTGGGAAACACAATTGCACAAATATACACACCGTTGCATTTGAGGCATCTGAGGAACGGACCTCAATGTTAAGAGAAGTGCTCTCAGCCAGTGAACCTGAGCCCACTGCAGAGTCCAGGGTCCCCACATCATCCTCGTCATGCTCCCGTGTCTATAAAGATAGAAGAAAGAACAGCAAGAGACTCAAGGATAACTGTAAAGGAAAGTATGCAGTATAACCAACAATTGTTTGGTATTGTTAAAGTAAAAACTTAGTAACTGATAATAATTCAAAACGCAATGTGCTCCCAAAAATGCTCCACGTATGACAATACCACCATGTACAAGCTGTTTAAATGTGTGGGAATATGGGGAGCAAATAACCTGCAGTGAATTTAACTCTCTGCACAACAAAAAAATATGTTTCTGTTTCAAATACTACTACTCTATATATTTCACAGAAATTCTCCAATCAAGGCAAAGTGATACCAAACACAAAGCTAAGCCATCCTGCAGCAATGGAAAGCAGCGTACTACTGAATGTCCTAATTTTATCATCACATGAAACATTACTTGGCTGTTGGAAGTGTTTCAGGCCACCGAGAAAGACAGCCATTAAAAATATATGTGTGGCAAGCTGCCGAGATAACAAAACAAACCGGTTCCATTTCAACCACAAATTAGCTAACAAGCTTTGCTGAAATTGTACCTTTGCCTGACAGCATGAGAAAAGCAAAGAGCACCATTAGTTCTGAAAAAGATTAAAAAAAAAATAAGAAACAAATGACAGACTAACCAGCATTTTCTGCAGGAACCGTAAATAGGACCGCTCCTGCTCCTTGAGGTGGTCGATGAGATGGGAGAGGCGCTCCACGTTGGCCGGCACGTCATTCTTCTCCACCAGGTCGTCCCGCATGGAGCTGGCCTTACTGATGTACTCCCGGATCTGTACCAGTTTGCTCACCACCTGACACCGTGCAGAGAGAGGAGGGCGGTGTATGGGTGTGGGTTTCAGAAGAGTAAATGAAAAGAAGACAGAGAAAAGACGTAAAGAAAGGTGAGCGAGCATCTGTAGCGACGGCTCAGGCTGGGCTAAATAAGGGCAGAAAGGGGGTTGGGCACAAAACTCGCTGGGCACCAGGGGTGGCATATTTATAAATTGCCCTAAATACAGCCTAGTTTCAGCTGCGCTACCTCTCCCTCACTTTCATCCTAGTTCTGGTTTCACAGAGTAGCCTGAGGTGCAGTGATACAAAGACACTGCCATGTGTACATATGAAAAGGGACTCATTTAAATTAAATGTGGAAATTAATGTCATTATAGGCAGGATTAGTACACTTAAACCTCCAATACCTGATTTTTCGGGGTAGCAGAAGTTGTCAGCATAACACTGACATGTCATCATCTATTACATTGATATAGCTGGTTAGCAAACTTGCTTATTGACACAATCAACAATTACGGAGCAACATTATCATTCATTTGTTGGGTGGAGTTGTGTTTCTGGCAACCTGGTGAATATAAGTCCAATAATCATGCTCTTTCAGCTCTGTTTTTGGTCTCTCGCTTCAGACTCTGAAAAACTGATGCAGAGTTTTCCTAATTATTGGTAAATTACTTTTTCTGTAGCTAACATCAGCCTCATAAGCTATGTAATGTTGGCTGGCTGACTCAACATAATTATTTCTCTAACATTTAACTAACCTCACACTATCTTCTCTAACATGTAACTATATAAATGCATGCCATTTATACATGCAGTCGATTTACTCTCCAATAGTAGCTGCTTGTCAGTTTATACTTGGCGGAGATGTGGATTCTTGGCAGTCACATGCCTTCCAAAAGAGGTTACTAAAGAGACATACTTTACTAGTTGCACATTTAAATTTGTTAAGACAGAAAAAACTCAACTCATCCTTGTTTTTCAAAAACAAATTTCATCAAATCAATACAACATTATCTTTTAGTGTCTACTGTCACTGTAATTTGGGTGTTACACTGGAGAACTATCTGTTCTATATTAAAACATGTTCCAGTTCTGTGCCATTATTCAGCGACCTAAGCAACATGGTTCTAGAGATGGCAATGTTGGTCTGTCTGTTCTTCAGTCCATCACTCAAAAAAAATTGGATGGATTGCCTTGTACAGACATTTATGGTACCAAGAGGATGAATCTTAATAACTTTGGTTATCACCTGACTTTTCCTTTAGCAACACCAGCAAGTCAAAGTTTTCACAATATTCAGTAAAATATCTCAGCATCTACTTGATGGATTGGCACCGAATTGTGTACAGATTAGGACTGTCAAAATTAGCGCAATAAAAACGCAAATTCGTTTTAACGCCGCTCATTTCTTTAACGCGTTAACACAATCGATCTTCCGGAGGTTGGACCGGGTTCAGTTTTTAAGCTAGAGTGAAAACTGGCATCCTATGAAACTAGAAAACCAAAGGAATCCATTGGTACCAACCATGGCATACTAGCTCGTCGCAAAGGAGGCTAAATAACGCTCTAAACTTGCACTAAATTTTGGCGAGGAAAAACTGGCATGGCCATTTTCAAAGGGGTCCCTTGACCTCTGACCTCAAGATATGTGAATGAAAATGGGTTCTATGGGTACCCACGAGTCTCCCCTTTACAGACATGCCCACTTTATGATAATCACATGCAGTTTGGGGCAAGTCATAGTCAAGTCAGCACACTGACACACTGACAGCTGTTGTTGCCTGTTGGGCTTGAGTTTGCCATGTTATGATTTCAGCATATATTTTTTATGCTAAATGCAGTACCTCTGAGGGTTTCTGAATATTTGTCATTGATTTGTGTTGTTGATTGATTTCCAATAATTAATATATATATACATTTATATGTACATTTGCATAAAGCAAGCATATTTATCCACTCCCATGTTGATAAGAGTTTTAAATACTTGACGAATCTCACTTTAAGGTACATTTTGAACAGATTAAAAATGTGATATTAATTTGCAATTAAATATTTTTAATCGATTGACAGCACAGATTTGTGTGTTTTTGAGACCAACACCCCATTGTTCCACTCAATCCTCAGACTACAAAGCTTCAAGTGGCAGTTAACAAAAGTAAAAGCTGACTAAAACCTTGGCAACAACAAAACAAAAGTTTACCTGGCTGCTGTCTATTCTCGGCTCTCCTCTCCCGTATTCTCTGCGCGGTAAGGGCCCTCTGTCGGTGCTACCACGGCTGAGCCTTGGCGTTTCCTTGGTAGGAACCAAAGGGGTTAACGTATCCCTGAGTCCTGGGCTCTGCTTCTTAGTTTCCTTGGTGATAGCTGGTGTGGCTGGGGCAGAGGAGGAGGGAGGGAGGAGCTCCTTGCTTTTGTTAGTGTTTACGTGCAGAGGTAGGAAGTTGTAGGGCTTCTTGTTCTCTCCAGCTAGCTGGCGCTGGTTGTTGGCAGCTGTGGCACGCCCCTGGGAGTCACTGCCAATGCTCCTCTGAGTAACAACAGAAGATACAAGTCAGACAAATCACCACTCAAGCTTCTGCGCATTTTCTTTTAAAATCAAAAAAAGATACTGTAGGTGTTCAGTTTTTTTCAATGTTAATGAACAGTTTTTACATCATTCTTTTCTGTCAAAAAGTAGAAAACAGTGCCCCTGCTGCATTGACACAAATTCCTCTCTCACTTCAGCTTTGTCCACCATGGAAGAGCCTTTTAATATTTCCACAGCAGAACAAGGTCAGCCAAACAACCCTATACCAAACTATGAAAAATATTCTGCTATCACTTCCTCTACTGCCTGCCAGTGCCTCACAGCAATGCATTGGCATTTTATCACTGAAGAAGTAATGCAACTTTGTATTTTGTTTGACAGTGCGACAATCGTTAAGATTTCTCTTCCTGGTCCTTGAGATTCCACAAAAGGCATGAGTCAAAAGTGAGACTTGACATGATTAGCTATCTACATTCAGCAGAAATGAGCATTAACACACCTGTGTTCTTGTGCCATGCATGCTCATGCTGGTCAAAGACATACAATCAGGGACCTGTTCATGAAGATGTTGCTCTGCGGCACAAGTAGTGGTAAAAAAAATCTGCATGGTATCTTTTAAGTCAAATATTGAATCCAATGTCATCCCACGAATCTCATACTTGCAGTACTACAGATTACCACACACACTTACTCCCCATCTATCAAACAGCTCTATAGATATACAGTATATGGCAGCATATGGGGCCAGTTAACAAAACCATTTAAACCACAACATATGCGACTTGACAGGTACAGCCATCTGCAGTCAGTTATTGTCAATGCTGGCTTCTATTTTAAACTGTTTCTGTTATTAGTTTGTCAAACCATCAGCTCATTGCAGTATCTCCGTCCACAGACTGAGCTACTCCCCTGTGCCCATACATTCATACATCTACCGTATGTCACTCATGCCACCTTATGTCAAACAAATCTATCCTTGTATGCCTGGGATGTGAATCAACAACAACATATTGACCACACTGAACAGAAACAATTCACCTCGTCCAAGTCCGTGAAATTGATTCTCTGACGCAGCTTGTCCAGCTCAGCCTGGTCTGGGACAGACATCTGGGTGGTGTATTTGATGTGGGGTAAGGGATGAGGAGTGCGTGCTCTCCTGCGACCGGCCCCAGGGGTGGACTCTGGTGAAATATCATTAGTCAGGCGGCTCTCCACCACCGCAGCCGACAGCTTCTTCTTGTTCTTCTCTGAAGATCGGTTGGCTTTCTTCTGCTGAACACCCCAGTCCTGATCAACAGTAAAAACATTTGCACTAATTATTATATATGTTTACTTTAATAGGCATTGTGTTGGATGCTAGACTGACGTGGACTCAACACATTGATAATATCGTAACTAAAATGGGTAAGGACCAGGAAATGGTAACATCAAGTACTCTGAACCAAGTGATCTACGCTTAAGTTTTGTCACACTTTGAGTACTGTCCAGTCATTTTGTCGTACACAGCGAAGAAAGATCTAAAAAAAACTCCAAATTGCCCAAAACAGAGCCGCCAGATTAGCTCTCCATCTTTCAATGCGCGCAAATGTTTTTCAAATGCACTGTAAACTCTCATGGCTTCCTGTAAAGAGTAGATTACAATCCAGTATTCTGATCTTCTTCAGGAATATCTTAAATTACAGAAAACCACAGTATTCTACGGACCAAGTAGTGTACATCAGTAGAGGACATAATTATCTGACAAGACAGGCCTGTTCAGGATATCTTTTACCACCTAGACTGAGAACAAATCTCCTCAAATCTACTGTTATTTACAGAGCTATTACAGGATGGAACTCTTTACCAAATCAAGTTACTAAAACAAATACCAGAGCCACTTTCAAGAAAGCATTAAAAGAGCATCCAATGCAAATAACTGCATGAACGAACAGTTAATGATTCTTCTGGCGTGCTGATATTTTATTTATTTGTTTGTTTGCTTTTGTTTGTATGTGGTGTCTTAAGATTTTAAATATGTATACCTCATTGCATGAAATTTGCTGGAATCATTTTTACATAAGGTAATGTGAGTACAGTAATTTTTGTATGAGATGTTTGAATGTATATAATCGTTTGTGATTTATGCGTCGGACCCCAGGAAGACTAGCTGGTGTCATGGCGTCAGCTAATGGAAATCCTAATAAACTAAACTAATAAGAACTGATGCATATTGTGTACATATCAGACATATCATGGCATCGATAAGCCATGATAGTGACAAGACCGTAAGATAAATATTACAGAGCAACATGTATTTTAGAGTTTGAATAGCACAATTATGGTTGGAAATTGGCTGGATAATAAAAGTAGAAAGTGTTGAGATCCCCTCAATTGTCTTCTATAAGTTTCTGAAGAGCCCTTACCAGGTTGTTGAGTCTATCTTCCAGACTGCCATTGGTTACAGTCCAGTTGTGCAGCTCCTCTGCACTGTCATCAAAAGGAGTCCCTCCGGTTGCCATGTCACCCACTTACAGCCTGCTGGAATTCACAACAAAATGCATACTGGTCACCACACAGAACAAAAGAGCAAGTTATACAAGTCTACATTAAAAACATTATAAGAACAGGACATTTCACAGTCAAGGAAACAGCCTGCTGGAATTCACAATAAAGGAGATAGCGTTACTGATCACTACACAGGACCACGGAACAACAAGCACGTTAAACAAGCTTTAAAACAACAAACAAGAAAGGTCATTTCAGGAGAATATTGAAGAAGATCTACTAACTAACGTTAACTAGTTATGGTTAAAAAGCTGTCACTGTAAGTCAACCTAACGTTAGTGCCTAAAAACGACAGCAAACTTGACATTTAGCCAACTGTGCTTAACCTTGTGAAATGGGTTACCTAGCCAACAGTAGCGTTAGTTACCGTTCGCTATCAGTAACGACGTTTTACTCACCGTACGTTACAAATCGATATGACTGTTAACGTTAATAACACAGTCAGGTTTTTATAAATTGTTACAGCTAACAGTTAACTTAGAGTAAACATGTCTTACCAACAGCCGGTAACTTTAGCTAACGTTAACTCTCCGATCACGACCAGCTTGACAACATCAGTACGTTGATGGTTTGGCTAAATGGCAATTTTTGTGTGTGGCCCGCTCGGATTCCCGGGGAAAAACACAATGAGCAGCACAGACACGAGCTAATGTTAGCTTAACGTGCAGAAAAGTGCAGCAATCACCGGTGTAGCTCTTGTGGTTAGCTTAAACAAACGTTAAAAATGTGAGCTTGTTTCTTGGGAGAAACTTTACTTTAGCTTCACGTTTGTGACCTAGTTCTGTAACCACAATCGCCATGGCAACACGCAATACCCCCGATCGTCACCAGCTAACCCGCTGGTCAACGTCGCTCCGAAACCAACAACACTTGTCGTTATTTGTGTCGATAAAAACAATCTAGATTATAATGCTAACGAGTAGTGAAAGTTGCCCAGCTCGCCGGGGTAGCTCGCTAATGCTACCTAGCTGCTCGCCGCGGAGCTAACTTTAAATGTCACGATAAAAAGTTGAAGCAAACAAGCATCTCAGGCTCGCGTTAACGTTAGCAAAGCTAAACTTCGAGCTTAGAGTTACGTTAGTTAACGCGCTAAGACAGGGTGAGCAAACTGTAATGAATAACCAACATTAACATTAGCTAGCGACAAACGCAGCGGGTTTAAACACTGTCTTTTAGTCATGTTATTTAAAACTGCGCTTGCTAAGTTAGCTTACAATTGAAGATAGGGAGCGTTGTTATTACCATGCAGAGGGGACGTGACGGAAAACGTTGTTGCCTAGCACTTCATATATTACAACAAAGATTTTACAAATTCTCTCTGATTCTGGTAAAAAGCCATTTGATTGATAATAACGTCGTATCGGTTCCACAGAGGTCCCAAAACGCAGCAACTCATGGATGTGATCCTGGCCTGGTGTAAACACTCCCAAACAGCAGGCGGCAGTATGCAGTAGCTACGCTAGCTGTCTTGGTCGTGTCTAGCCCGCAAAATTGCGAAATCTGACCTGAACTATCGCGAGACTGGCTCCACGACTATTCGAGATCAAATGCCTAACCTCAACAATCTCGCGAGAGTTTCCATAGTTTGCTGGGTCCCTTCTAGCCAGGTCCGACCCTACAGGAAGTGTGTCTACCGGAAGCCGTAATATTGTCGTTCGGTGTTCGTTAGACGACGTATAAAGTTGTGTATCTCGGAGCTAAATGGTTAACCTGGTGTGAAGAAAACAGACAGCTAAGGAATTGTTCCACATCCTCACTCGTCGTCGATTAATGTCGGATTTTGAATGTGAGGTTTCGTTTTTGCCTCCGCACCGAGTGAGTTGTGTCGTCGGTTAGCCACTTAGCCTTTAAAGCTAACGCGAGCTAGCCAGCGAAGGAAAACTAGCAACCTTTTTCCTCCATTCATCCAACACGGTGTGAACAAGTATTTTTAACAGTAGCGTTTTTTTTTTTTAGTTACAACTGTTGTAACCTGTAAAAGAAACAATGGGCTCGTCCAAGAAACACAAGGAAAAGAGTCGCGACAAGGACACGGAAGAGCGCCGTCGCGAACATAAGAAACATCGCCACAAGGACCGAGATGCTACAGACCGGGATGGGACTCGGGATAAAGAGAAACGAAAACGCTCCAGGTCCCGGGAAAGAGGCGGGCGGGAGGGCCGCAGCAAAGGTGAAAGGAGCACCGGGGAGCCACGAGTAAAGAAGGAGAAAGTTGATCTCGGATATGAAGAAAGCAATGCACAGCCTCAGCCTCAGTCTGCAAGCGGGGACGCATCTCTCAGCATTGAGGAGACGAACAAACTCAGAGCCAAGCTGGGTCTGAAGCCTCTGGAGTTAAATGAGAACAAGAAGGAGCTTGGCACCAAAGAGGACCCATTGGTGGCTGAGACCATCAACCCTGTTCTCATCAAAAAGCAGAAGGATATGAGAGAGAAGCTTGCAGCCATGAAAGAAAAACGCATCCAGAACCAGAAACTGGGAAAAGTCAAGACCATAGCAGAGGACGACTGGCTGGATGATACAACTGCTTGGGTTGAGAGAAGCAGAAATATGGCAAAAGAAAAAGAATTGGCAGAGAAAAGAGCCAAACTTCTGCAAGAGATGGATGAGGAGTTTGGTGTCAGCAGTCTGGTAGAGGAGGAGTTTGCACAGAGCAAAAAGGACGCCTACACATCTCAAGATCTGAAGGGACTCAAAGTGCAGCACAAAGTGGATTCCTTCAATGAGGGCCAGACTGTCATTCTGACCCTAGAAGACAAAGGTGTACTTGAAGAGGAGGAAGATGTGCTTGTAAACGTGGGAATGGTGGACAAGGAAAAAGCAGAAAAGAATGTGGAGCTAAAAAAGAAAAAGCCTGATTACAAGCCCTATGAAGAAGAGGAGAGTGTGGATGACATGGTTACGATTAAGCCCCGCACTGTACTGTCAAAGTATGATGAGGAAATTGAGGGTGAAAAGAAAAAGAGTTTCCGGTTGAATACAGGCGGCTTTGCTGACGGGGAGCGAGAGCGGGAGCTCCAGGCCATGAGAGAGGCTCTACGTAATCAGGCCCAGTCCTTGGACATGCCTGCTCTCAGCATCGCCTCGGAGTATTACTCACCTCAGGAAATGGTGGGCTTTAAAAAGACAAAACGCCGTGTGAGGAAAATCAGGAAGAAGGAGAAGCAGACGGCTGTAGATGAGCTTCTCGTTGATGACACCCGCAGCACTGATTTTGGCTCCAGGACACGCGGTCGAGGCCGCAGACCGCTGGATGTAGATGGTGAGGAAGTAAAGGAGGAGGAGGAGGAGGAGAGCACATTGGCACAGAATATCCCCCTACTGTCTGATGACGTTAGGATGGCAGAAATGGACATAAGTGATGACGAAGACTTCACACCTCCTGAGCCAACTGTAATTGAGGAGGACGAGGCAGAGCAGGAGCTGCAGAAACAACTGGAGAAGCAGAGGAAGCTGAAGCAAAGGCAGCTTCTCAAAGACTCTGGGGAGAAGGTGGCAGAGAAGATTAAAGAGCTCGATAAAGACAAAAGCGACAATGATCCTGAGAGGAAGAACAACATTGTTTTCAACGCCACTTCAGAGTTTTGCAGAACCCTTGGTGATATTCCAACTTATGGGCTGTCCGGCAACAGAGAGGACCAAGAGGACATTATGGACTTTGAAGAGAAAGAAGAAAAAGATGATGCTGGAGATTCAGACTCCGAATTGGATGAGAATGTTGGATGGAGCACAGTTAACTTGGATGAAGAGCAGAAACAGCCAGATTTTACTACAGCCTCTGCCACCATTTTGGATGAAGAGCCCATTGTCAACTCCGGTCTTGCTGCTGCCCTGCTGTTGTGCAAAAACAAAGGTCTACTGGACACTGAAATGCAGAAGATAGCCCGTGTCAGAGCAACAAAAGGCGCCTTGCCCAATGACAACTACTGCATTGAGGACAAGATGGGCTTCGACGACAAGTACAGCCGCAGAGAAGAATACAGAGGCTTCACTCAAGATTTCAAGGATAAGGACGGCTACAAGCCTGACGTCAAGATCGAGTACGTGGATGAATCTGGGCGGAGGCTCACTCCAAAAGAAGCTTTCAGGCAGCTTTCACATCGATTCCATGGGAAAGGCTCTGGAAAGATGAAGACAGAGAGGAGGATGAAAAAGCTGGAGGAGGAGGCGCTGCTGAAGAAGATGAGCAGCAGTGATACTCCTCTAGGGACGGTGGCTTTGCTCCAAGAGAAGCAGAAATCTCAGAAAACACCATATATTGTGCTTAGTGGGAGTGGGAAAAGTATGAATGCAAACACCATCACCAAATAAGTCTGGGGGAGAGTGAATTATCTTTAACACAATCATACCCTTACACATGCATAGATATACACACACACACACACACACACACACACACACACACACACAGGATGTTTTAAGTAAAGTAAATGCCTACTTCATACAAGCTTTGTTGTTGTAGTTAATAGTTGTCCAATAAAAGTAATGCAAATCAGATACATGTTTTATTGTTTTCTGTGTTGCTAATTTTCAAGGTGAAGAGCATCTATTTTGAGGGTGAGAATAGTCTTTTAATGAGAACGTACATTTGTTAATGTAACAATTTTGAAAGTTTACTGACAGCTATTGCACATTTTTTGGCATGAGGTGAGGAACAGGTCCAGTAGTAAAGAACAAGGGGAAGAAGTATTTATCAAACTTTCAAATGCATTTGGGTTCTGATTATAAGTAGCAAAAGCAGATAGAAAATTGAATTCAGCTCTTTTTTTAAGTTAAATGTGGTTTACAACAGAACTGAAATGACAGTAAATAAAATAATGCAAAAATTAACACTCTGAAAATGCTCTGTGGAATTGTACATTGTGGAATTATTTTTTATAAACCTAGATGATTAACATTTCCACTCCTATGGTTTCACCCGAACAGTTAAAATTATACACTAGATAATTTGTCTCAAGAAGTGGGCTGATAGCCATGCTTTACGGCTCAATAATGTTATTGTTGGCCTTTGATTTTGGTTAACTAACAGCAAATTAGAGAAAATATAACCCCACATTGTGAATATGCATTCCACAAATGTTTACATTAGACACTGTCTAAAAATAAGGTTGATTTGTATACTTTCAATAGATGGCAGACTTGCAACGGTTTGTTAAAAGGCACATGACTATAACTAGCACGTGTCCCTTTAAGTTTTATAGAACATTTTTCAACTGTGGTATGGTCTATTAGACCAGTCTGGGTATTAGAACATTAATGTGTAGATCTGGGACTGTTTAAGTTAAAGCACAGTAACAAAATTATTGATTTAAATAGTGAATACTATAGTTATAGGGGCTGTAAATACATGGACTATTAACAGATTTTTACTTTTGGATGAAAGGATTCACAAACGGATATGACAGGGTCTGCAGTTGTGATTCACAGTTACAGATGGAAATTAGCAAAAGAACGTCAGATTATTTGAAAGTCATTTTTGCAATGTCGATCATTAGAATGGGCTGAACAGGTGAGAGCAACCAAAAATGTAGTGAGTGACTCTGTATCAGCCCTCACAAGCATGAAGACAGGTACAGCCAGTAATCATGAGGATCTGCTTTATGAACTCTTGTTCATAGTCGAGGGAGAAATATCACTTTCATGTGGGTCCCAGCA
The DNA here is from genome assembly GCA_916701645.2 of Sebastolobus alascanus. Lineage (NCBI taxonomy): Eukaryota > Metazoa > Chordata > Actinopteri > Perciformes > Sebastidae > Sebastolobus > Sebastolobus alascanus. The sequence goes on from CAKAOJ020000032.1 coordinate 3,348,262, forward strand.
CATTCAGGTACTGAAAAAGCAGACAAATTGGGAAAAGAGGTGATCAAAAAACAGTGGAGTGTAACTAAGTACATTTACTCAAGTACTGTAATTAAGTATAATTTTGAGGTACTTGAGTATTTCTATTTTATGTTACTTTATACTTCTACTGCACTACATTTTAGAAACCAATATTGCACTTTTTACTCCACTACATTTATTTGACAACATTAGTTACCATTACTTTACAGATTTAGATTATTAATATATAATCAACTAATAATGATGGTGTATTATTACAGGTTAAGCTACCCAGCAGTATATAAAGTAGTTGAACTTAGCTCCTTTTTCACCAGCCGCCACATTAGTGATGAACACATTAATGCATCTATAATTACAATCCAGTGATATATATGATTCTGAAAAGGGACATTCTGCATAATGAGTACTTTTTACTTTAGGTACTTCAAGTATATTTCGATGCTAAAACGTTTGTATTTTTACTTAAGTAAAATGTTGAATGCAGGACTTTTTACCTGTAACAGCATTTTTATACTGTGGTATTACAACTTTTACTGAAGTAAAACATCGGAGTACTTCTTCCACCACTGTCAAAAAACAAGTTGTTTAAATTATTATTAGACTGTCAAATTCAGAGGGGACAAATAAATCAACAGTGGCAACTATATTGGGATAATGCAACAAAAGGGCATCTACACTCACTCCAAAATATAAAAGCTATGGTAAATAGTAGAGGAACTAACAGGAAATAAGAAGCAACAATAAGCAGATTAACTTTCATTATGGGGAAAACATGATGACAAAGAGACAGTGGAGTATATAGGAAAATGCAGAAAATATAGAGACAAGTGATGAGCACACAATTACAGAAAACAGGGCAAGTAGAGGCCAGTGTATAAAGTAAATTAAGAGTGTGGAGGGCAGAAATGACTATTAGGTTTTATAACCAAAGATGAAGTCTCTGCTATAACCAGAAGGAGGCGGTAATGCAACGTTACGACAATCCGACTGCCGTAAAACCCCCAGAGGAGAAGAAGAAGACGAAGAAGAAACCTGTAGCAAAGTAGCTTGTTCTCCTTAATACATCCATGAAAGTAGTTAGCACTGGCGAGCTAACATCGCTTCACCCGACACGACATGCACAACGTTAACAGCTAAAGTCTCGCACGGTAAAAGGTAAGCGTCGTGAACATATAACCACGTTTTTAATGTCACAAAGAAATGCTGAGAGTTGAAAATGCTCGTTAGCATCGTTCTGGGTTAGGACGTGTCAGGCTGTTTTGACAGTTTCCTGTTTGTGCAGCTAGCAGCGAGCTTAGTGACGGACACTGTTTTTAAGTAGCTTTGATGTTTGGAAATTGGCTTCTAGTTCCTCGAAGAGCCTCACAGTATCCAGGCGGTGTTTACCTGACACTAGTGTGTCATCCTGGCTAAAGAACCTGTGTGTTAAAATGAGTGTTATCGGTAATCAGCGCTGTTTTTCTCCTCAGTCTTTGAGAGTTGCCGTCACGGTTTCAGTGACGTTAGCTAAACAGGAGTCATGTCAGCACTGAACCGGTTGTTGTAATTTGCAGATTTCCCACGTTAACGTTTAATCCAAGCTGCAGAGATTATAACGAAACCATAGAAACAGAGCTCAGTGTGCTAATTCATCCCCGAATCATATTTTGTGGAGCTTCCATGGATTTAACTCACGTCCATAGCTGTTGTGACGTTAAGGGGAGACACTACAGGTAAAACCGTGCACAGGTTAATTTGAAGATTTTGGGCTATTTTACTTCTATAACATGTCTTCTTTTTTTTTTATTTAACCTTTATTTAACCAGGTAGTACTCATTGAGATTACGAATCTCTTTTGCAAGAGAGACCTGGCCAAGACAGCAGCATTTAAACATACATTAAAGTTTCAGACGCCACAACATAAAACAAATGTAAAATAAATACATAGCATAATATCACACAAAACACATTAAAATCAAGTGTTTGAAGCCAACGACAAAGGGATAATATTCAGAAACACAGACAGCTCCCGATTGAGTCTGCTTCTAGGTCTTTCATTATTGTTTTAAATTCATCAAAAGTAATCAGATTTTCTAGTTTCAATTTAGCTTGCAGTCTTCTTTCAGACTAGTGGAATAAAACATCCAAAATACACATTTAGCTGTTTATTTTACTACACTTTGTCTATCTGCCTCTGTAGAGTTCTCTTACATTCATCAAAAGTTAGCATTAGATAATGCCTCATTTGCATATTGAAACATAACATTTCAGAAAACTTGTAATACAACGAAATGATTGTTGTAATCAACTGGGGAAGTTTCATGGTGATATCTATTAGTTAAATCTTTTTACCCTATTCACCTGGTGTCTTCAAAATATATGGAATTTTATAAGAAATATCTTTAAATCTGTTTTCTCAAAATAATTTTTTTTCTCACTCTGAGCCAGAAATATCCACTTCAGTAGCACTTACATAGACCAAACCTTCCAGTTTCATAGCCTGATTTATATCAAATTTGTTTCATAAAAACATGGCAAAAATGGAAAAAGAATTGTTTTGCTGTTGACAGTATTTTCTGATTTATGGAGTGATAAAAAGAGATATCCAAAATGTCCTCTGTAAAAAGCTTTGACTCTTAACATGTCAACAAAATGAAACAAGAATTTTGAACCTGGCTTTATATAAGATAATGCCCAATTTGGATATTTAAACATGCAATTTCTGAAAACTTGTAATACAAAAAATAATTGTCTTAATGTAAGTAATCAACTGGGGAACTTTCATGGCAATATCTATGAGTACATTTTTTTTTACCCTATTCACCTGGAGGGTCTCCCCTTAAATAATGTTGTAAAATGTGGACCAGCCAGCATCAATTCATAAAACATTTTAGCGTAATTCAACTAGTATTTAATGTTTTCAATTTAAATTGAAAAATCAGAAAACCTATGCAGCAGGCTGATATCTACTTAATGGTTTAGTAGAGACAAGTAGACTATTTGTTGATTTTTAACAAGAAAGTTAAACCAACGCATCATTATTCCTTGTATAGCTAATGATAAGTTAATGTATGTCACAATAGGATGACACAATGAATCTAAAGGTTTTGACATTAACAAGCCAATTTACTCTGTCATGATAGTGTCTGTAGCAACCATAAGACTAATTTGTGCATACATTTCATTTGTCAATTGTACATTAAGCAGACTGAACAGTAGCATGTCCAACTATTAATAGCAATGTAAATCTTGATTATTTTTTTGTTATTTTTTTTTCAACAGGCTATAACTTCACCCAGTGAAACCACAGGCTGTTGTGATGTCGGAGCCTAAGCCCCCTACTCCAACCCCTGGAGACACGTACAAGGGATGGCTCTTCAAGTGGACTAACTACATTAAAGGTTACCAGAGACGCTGGTTTGTTCTGAGCAATGGACTGCTGTCTTACTACAGGTAAGTTACATGTATATGACTGAATTTGTAATTAATTTAAAGAGTTTTCCCTGGCTCAACAGGAAGCCAAGGAGGTACCTAAGGGAGGGGGGTTGAGTTTGTGTTGAGTTTAACATAGGGGTGGGTGATATATAATACGTTTCTAAGTAACCCAGTTTCTTTTAATTTATCTTTTAAAGGACATTTAAATGAGAAGTGCACTCAAATAAGTACTAGGGCTGGGCAATATATCAATATTGTGATATGAGACTTGATATCATGTTGGTATCAAGTCTCATATCGATATCATTTTGGACATCGTAATATGGCATAAGTGTTGTCTTTTCCTGGTTTTAAAAGCTGCATTACAGTAAAGTGATTTCATTTTCTGAACTTACCAATCTGTTTTAGCTGTTCTATTATTTGCCTTTACCTACTTAGTCATTATATCCACATTACTGATGATTATTTATCAGAAATCTCATTGTGTAAATATTTTGTGAAAGCACCAATGGTTAACCCAACAATATAGATCGCAAAACAGGGATTCAGAAACTCTGCATTCTGTTTGTGTCCAGGACCCAGGCAGAGATGGGTCACACATGCCGAGGCACCATCAACTTGGCCACAGCCAATATTGCTGTGGAGGACTCGTGCAATTTTGTCATTTCCAACGGAGGTGCGCAGACCTACCACTTGAAGGCCAGCTCAGAAGTGGAGCGACAACGATGGATCACTGCTCTGGAGCTCGCCAAGGCGAAGGCCGTCCACATGCAGGCTGAATCTGGTAAGAGGGAAAATAAAGACAGTTTTTAGAGCAGCCCCATGTCAGGCAGAAATGTGTGTATATTTCTCTGTCTGTTTTTGGTCATATTATCTTCCCATCTCTCCCTCAGATGACTCGGGTGACGATTGCCCCGCAGTGCCCCCCTCCGCAGGACAAGGTGGAGGCTGCCGTAACTTAGAAATCCAATCCACACTACGCACACTCGGCAGCAAGGTGGAGGACCTCAACACCTGCAATGACCTCATTGTCAAGCATGGGTCTGCCCTCCAAAGGTATCGACTATCAGACTGAACAGTTTGATTACTTTAGAAACAAACATAATGTCTTTATTTTTATTTTTTTGTTTGCCTATTTATTTTATTCCTTTATTCCACACACCCACACACAGGTCTTTGTCAGAACTGGAGGGGACTCGTGTTGGAGGAGACATGGGGGAAAAGATGAGACAAGTTACAGAGAGAGCCACACTGTTCAGAATCACCTCTAATGCCATGATTAATGTAAGTCAGCAGAGTGTAAAATTGCTGGTGAACGCACAACATTGTTGTTGACTCCTTTGCTTAAATGTTGCTCTTGTTTTTAAATGTTCCCCAAGGCATGTAGAGACTTCCTCTCCCTGGCCCAGAACCACAGTAAGCGCTGGCAGAAGGCCTTACAGGTTGAGAGGGACCAGAGGATACGGCTGGAGGAGACTCTTGAGCAGCTGGCCAAACAGCACAATCACTTGGAAAGAGCTTTCAGAGGAGCTACAGTTCTCCCTTCTTCATTCAGCAATCCCATCTTAGGTAACAAAGGTAAGGATCTCATCCCCAACTGCACTTCTGTCTTTGGACCCTTAATGTTACTCAAAGTATGCCTGCTATGCCAATCAACTGAGACCAGTTAAAACATTTAGTCATTTATTCTTCCACTGTCTCTCTTCACCTTTAGCTGGTGTTTCGGGAAAAGGTGATGCCAGTGACGAGGATGACGACAATGAGTTCTTTGACGCTATGGAAGACCCAGCAGAGTTTATTACTGTCCCTGCTGACCCCAAGTATCACAGGTAATTAACTGTCTGTCTTTTTTCAAATGTCACTGATTTTATTTCTTAAAGCAAGTGTCAGTAATGCTGACAAACTAGCAAGAGTACACTATATTTTAAACATGATCCAACCCAAAAACCCAGCCCAGTGTTGCTAACTCTTTTCTAATGAAAGTAGCTAGCAGCACGAGCTCCAAAAGTCTCCAAATCTAGCGAGAAAATCGCCAAGTTGGAAACGCTGACAGTCCGTCCCTTCAGGCCTCCCTCCAAAGCCACTCCCCCGAAATTATCATAATGAACGTAAACAACGAACATGGCTATTTAGTACTCACAGCTGTCAAGCTAGCAGCTTGTGGAAGACTCCGGTGACGCACAATGAGTGCACGAGCAGAGTGTGTGCAGGCAGGCCGTTCAATCATTTCGATCGGCTCAAATGAAATGATTGGACGGGTTTATTACAGTCCTGCGACAGCCACAGATACCATATTTTGTCTCTATTTTGGTGAGAGCATTTGATTTATTGATTGCTGTTGGGAGGTAATGAGAATTTCAACAAATGACAAAAAATGTATTTGAACAGCACTACCAACCCTACATTTAATATCAACCTTGTTGTTTTCTCTCCTTGTGTACTGCTTTGCTTTAAAAAAAATTGTTTGTCTGTCCATCAGGAGATCTGGCAGCAACCTTAGTGGGTTCAGCGGTGAGACTGGAATGGACGATCAGTCTGTAAATGTGGGTTAACTGATTTGTATTTACTCATTGTCTCCTGTGCTCGTGAACACGCCACAGTAACCTGACCCCTAAGGCTGTTTTCCTTCTCTTCTTCCAGTTTGATGAGCTGTCTTTGGCATCCAACCCAGAGTCTCCACAACCCCTTGAGCTAGAGCCAGTTAGACAAAGACGGACTCGTATCCCTGACAAGCCCAACTATTACCTCAATCTGTGGAGCATCATGAAGAACTGTATTGGAAAGGAGCTCTCAAAGATACCAATGCCTGTAAGAAACATGCACTCGTGTTGGTATCCAAGTGGCTTTTCCTTGTTAGAGTAACCAGGAAGTAATCAGACGTCTTCTCTCTGTGAGTTTAGGTGAATTTCAACGAGCCCATTTCGATGCTGCAACGTCTATCTGAAGACCTGGAGTACTACGAGCTGCTGGATAAGGGTGCTAAATGTCAGAGCTCTCTGGAGCAGATGTGTTATGTGGCCGCGTTCACAGTCTCTTCCTACTCCACCACTGTCCACCGCACAGGAAAACCCTTCAATCCTCTGCTGGGAGAAACCTTCGAGCTTGATCGGCTAAGAGATTGTGGCTACCGCTCTCTCTGTGAACAGGTATGTCGAAAAAAACACAGGAAAAATAAACATGCCTGAAGGACGTTTATGCAAGCTTGATTAATTGCTTGAATAGTCTTAAGCCATGACATAATTGTGATGGTAAAATCTTGACTTTGTTATCTCTTATCTCTTCACTCATCCTCTTCTCAGGTGAGTCACCACCCACCTGCTGCAGCTCACAATGCCATCTCTGAAAAGGGCTGGACCCTCAGACAGGAAATTACCCTGGCCAGCAAGTTTAGAGGGAAATATCTCTCTATCATGCCTTTGGGTGAGTGTGTGCAGACCACACGTGACATTTATATTTTGGGTGAGCAGGTTAAAAATGACCACTGCCAGGTCTAACATTACTCCCTCTCTATCCACAGGTTCTATCCAGTGTCTGTTTGACAAGAGCAACAATCACTACTCGTGGAAGAAAGTGACTACAACAGTGCACAACATCATCGTTGGAAAATTATGGATTGACCAGGTAAATTTAAAGCTGACAAAACCTTAACACAGCTACTAACTACATAGACGTCTTTCTAGAACGTTTTGCTTATAATTCTACTGGGTTTATCCTTTAAGGCCCTGATCAGACGGAGAATGCTTTAGCAGCCTGGGGCGGCTTTTTGTAATTGTTTTCAATGAGTGAAGCGTTTTGGGCGCTGCTTCAGCGTTGCTGAGTGCCTCGCGTTTCATTGCTCTATGCGCCTCGCGTTTTTACAGGACCACCCTGAACGCCTCAAGTTGAAAAAAATTCAACTCTGAGCAGAAAAGCACCCAATGTATTTTCTCATTGTGTTGATTTTTGCTGGATACCCGGAGCTATATGACTTTACCAACTGTACTTACCATGATCTGAACAGAAAACAGCAGGCCTAGCAACAATAATAAAAAAGCAGCATACTGCAAATTAGTGCGGTACTTGATATTTCGGATAAGTTGTTTTCATTAATTTGTACTATTAATTGTTAGGTAGCATACAGTTCAGTTCAAGAATTTAAAAAAGGCGTACTGCAAAAACGCTCTGTTTGGGAAACAAAAAGGCAGTACAGTGCGCCCACGTTTACCACCTGCAAAACGTGCTGTCTGATCAGGGCCTAATTCTTCTACAACTAAACATTTGTCTCTTTCCTTCGTCCCCTTCCAGTCAGGGGAGATAGATGTGGTGAACCACAGGACAGGAGATCGCTGCCACCTCAAGTTTGCTCCCTACAGTTACTTTTCCAGAGATGTACCAAGAAAGGTGGGCTTATTGTTGTTTTTTTCATATAGCACTATACTGTATAGCCAGAGCTGATATGCTTCTTTACAGGAATATGTATAATACAAAGTCACACAATACTGTATATAAAAAAAGAGAAGATTCTTAAACTTTGTGTCAACAATGTCAACAAAAACTGAACATTATATACGTTGTAAAAGTAGACTTAACGGCAGAGCTGTAGTATTTAACTGTGTTTAATGTGAATCCCTGTACTGCCTACTGTTGGCTCTTTGATTACACTCTAAACTGAAAGTCTTTGTCTCTCAGGTAACAGGAGTAGTAACAGATAAGAATGGGAAGGCCCACTACGTGCTATCGGGAACCTGGGATGAGAAGATGGAGCTCTCCAGGGTAATGCAGAGCAGTAAAGGCGAGAACGGCACTGAAGGCAAACAGAGGACCGTCTATCAGACCCTCAAAGCCAAAGAAATCTGGAGAAAGAACCCTTTGCCGTGAGTTCTGGTAGTGTTGAGAAAGTGGTTGTAAACTTAACGGAGCTTGTAAAATGTTGCACCTCTGATCTTTTATGGTGATGACTTTACAGAGAGGGAGCAGAGAACATGTACTTCTTCTCCTCGCTGGCCTTGACGCTCAATGAATCTGAAGAGGGAGTGGCGCCAACAGACAGTCGACGGCGCCCCGACCAGAGGTTAATGGAGGACGGCCGCTGGGATGAGGCTAACGCAGAGAAACAGAGGCTAGAAGAGAAACAGCGCATCGTCCGCCGAGAAAGGGAGAGGGAGGCTGTTAAAGTAGCCAGCTCACCTGAGGAAGGTAAAAAAAAACAAAAGAAGGAAATGAGCTTTCTTTTGGCGGTTATCTATCTGTCTTGTGTTTCTGTCTGATGTTTTTCTGTCCATTCATCTTCTGTCCACTTTGTCTGTCTTGGAATACCTTGTCTTTGTCTCAACTCTAAGCTGTCACTGAGGATTCAATCAATGATTCACCCTTGAAAAGCAAGTACTCTTCTCTGTCTTTGCCCACCCTTGATCTACGCTATATATCAAACTCTAGATGCAAAAAACACATGTACAATATGTTGTGTGCGTAAAAGGAAGGTGCTAAATGTCTTCTGCATCATTCACCTTTTACCATCCATTCATCCATTTCTGTTCCATGTAGCCGATGCAGTGGAGACTGGCACAGAAGCAAATGAGGTTTCTGATGAAAGCAAGTATCACTTCGTAGCTTAACATAATATGTACTTTTAAAGGTGCTTTGTGTAGCATTTTAACAGAGCGGTGACCCAAATATATCGATGGGAGGTTGATAGGCTTGCTCTCACTTCTAGTGACTTCACAGTTACTCAAACAAGTGTTGATATTTGTGGGAAAAAAAAACTTTTTGTCTGTTGCTGTTTGGAGTAAGATGCTCAAGATTCCCTCACTAGGCATTTTCAACTTGTTCATGGTGGACAGAGCTACAAATGACAGTTTGACCAAAGTTATAGATTACTCAATACCAATTTGACATCACTAGATTTTCTTAATTTGTCTTAAATATAATTGATTTAAACAACTGAGACCTGTCCTGAAATGATTTGTAGTTTATTAGACTGTATATAAGAAGTGGGCGTAGTCACCGTGACGTCACCCATTGGTTCGTGGAATGCAGTTTTGAAGCCTCGAGTTTGACATTTTGGGCGTCGACATCTTGGTATCTGGCCGTCACCTTGTTGTTTTTTTGCAACCAGAAGTGACACGAGAGGGTGGAGCTAAGTACAACCGAACGCTGAATAAAACATTTCCAGGTGACCAAAAATGTTACATTTAACTTTCATGAACTGAAAACACACTGTAAAAGGGTTAAAGTTGTAAGACGAAAACACGGACAGCTCCCAGACCGGACAACGCCATGGTAACGACCTGTCTATCACGAAGTAGCCACGCCCTAAAGCATACCCTGCTTTATGGTCTATTTGACTCTAAACGGGACCTTAATTCACTAAATGAACATCATGCTGTATTGAAGAAGACTTGAAACTAGTGATTGAGACCATAAACTCATGTTTACAATGTTTACTGAGGTAATAAATCAAGTGAGAAGTAGGGTCATTTTCTCATAGACTTCTAAACAATCAGACTTCTTTTTGCAACCAGAGGAGTCACCCCCTGCTGGCTATTAGAAAGAATGCAAGTTTAAGGCACAACCCGGAGGTTGCCCACTAACAACAATTCAGATTAAATTGGAAATCAACGGGTTTTTTTGGCCAAAAAAAATATATTACTTTACAGCACAAATGGGAAGAGGGCAGTTTAGTGCAGACAAAGATAGCAAGACAAATCTTGAAGCAGAGATCCTCTTTGTGACAGGGAGTGATGTACGAGTTAGAGGTCAAAAATTGTCTTTTGACTCTGGTCTTTTGTTGACTATTAGTATATTTAACTGTCATGGTATTTTGCCTAAAATGCTACACACAGCACTTCTAAAATGCACATAAACAAGAAATTTGTGTGGATTGTAGATACTGTTTGAGTTGTAGATTCACATCTTTTTTTTGCGCTGGTGTTAAGCTGACACAGAGGACTCTCCCCCTCATACACCTGTTGCATGCAAGTAGCCTCTTACATTTCATCCACTGCCTTTATTTTTGTCTCAGTCATCTTCAGATCATTCCCAGTCTTTTATGTCTTAACTCTCCAAGATTCATCCTTAATTCTTCTATTTGCAGCCCCTTATGGACCACCGCTCCCCCCTTATCTAAGCAAGTATTCTGATCATGACATGACACATACAGTGCATTTTTTTTAACATTTTCTAGTAATTTAATTTAGATTAAGAACCCCTCTGTTAACCATTTCCCCTTTACATCCTTTGCAACTTGGTCTCTCTTAGTGGAAGGCAGTGAAGGTCCTTATGGAGCTCAAGTCAAAAGCAAGTAACATCAGTGTTGCTCTCCAGTATCCCCTGTTTTATTTTGTTATTTAGATTTGTCTTGGTAGTCCTTAGGGAACCTTATAGAAGACTGTAGCTCCCTGTAGAATTGGCACAAACCTAGTACTTGGATATTTTAGAGTAGCATTTTGTCTGTCATTGCTCAGTATACTGTGGTCCTGAGTAGTCAGGGCATTAGTTGTGAGCCTGATTCTTATCTATACACGAATCCGGGGAAGTACTGCAAGTAAACAAGTCGGCATTACTGCGGTCGCGTCTCCATACAATACATGCACGTTTGAATGCAAGTTGTCCTAAGAAGTGTACAATTTTCTACTTTTACCTTTACTTCCTATGTAACGTTACTTTTGACAGCGTCGTGGTTGCTTATAGTGACGACAGCTGTGTCCTCGTAAAAGCCTTCAATTTGACTTAAATCAATATTAAATACATACTTATCTGTGTTTATTATCTACACCAACCATTTATGTAAGTTACTACAAGGAGCCACGGACGCTTTCAGCTGAAAGTCCCCAGTTAGTACTGTTAGCAAACTGTAGAGTCACTACGACTTGCCACCGCAGTAATGGCGGTGGCACTAGATGGCGGAACAAACCAAGCGGTCACTGGATTTGTCAATAATTTGCCTCCTTTTTGCTTTCGGTTTGAATAAGGTGCATCTGAAGACCAAGCGATCAGACACATTAAATATCTCTTAGTCTTCCATGTGAGGGCATATCGGCTTAATTCAAGCATGATGTGTTGTCATGGCTCAGTGGCTGCTTAACCCTCGCCTTATGTCCCTCTAAGGTTTCTTCTTTGTAAAAGGCGTTCTTTCTTTTCCTTTAGGCGCCCATCCAGACAACTACCAAGCAATGTGGTTTGAGAAGTTGGATGACCCCGTCTCCGGAGAGACCTTGCACGTCTACAAGGGCGGTTACTGGGAGACGAAGGACCAAGGCGACTGGGACGCGTGCCCTGACATCTTCTGATCCCAGCTGAGTCGGCCTGAATTCCTCTGTGGTGTACAAACCTTACATCAGCTAAAGCGTGGGGATTCAAGCCTGATCCTATCTTCAATGTCCGTAGCTTCAACTGATCACTCCCACTCGGCTCCCCTGTTCCAGCAGTGATTTGCTCAGGGTTAAGGGCATCTGGACTTCAACGTAGATACAATGCACACTGTAGCGTTGTTGTAACATTGCAGCTGTTTAGTGTTCAGGATCCCTCTCACTGCCTCTCAAACACTGATGTTTATCTTGGTCCACTGCTTGTTCTCAGTCCAGGGTTCTTTGGTACAGCCTTTGAGTTGCATTTGGCATTATGCTTTTTCTTTAAAAGCACTATTATCGAAGGCATAATCCTTCCAGATGTCATCTTACAAAATACAAGTTTGCTTAGAGAGAGTGAGCTACTACAGAACATGTCATTTATGTGTTGGTTTTTGTTGTGCAGTCCAGACTATAACTACTTTTGCAATGAATTTATTGCAGCTTCCCCAGCACAGCACCACTGTGAGTCAAAGGTTGATCATACCCAATGGTTTTAATAGTTAACGGTTAATCTTCACTATACCAGTTTCAGACCACATCAAATGCATAGATAGATACATGAGCTTCAATGGCTCTGACAAAAGAGAGATAAATGCTGTTTCTTAAAGAAGTAATTCATGGCATATCTCAACAATGATCTTTGGACTGGTATAAAATGAAAAGTGTCACAAACACCAAGACATGACACAGAGTTTGCCTTTGAATTTATGGTAATTTGTGGTGCTACTTTATTCCCTGAAGTGAAACAACTCCGGAGGTATATTAGCCTTTTCTTTAATTTTTGCACTCAACTAGTCCCTTTCAAAATCTTTTGGGATTTTTTTCATTAGTTCATTATGATTATACCACATTAACACACACTATTTTGGCCCAGTTAAGTCACTTTTTCACTACATAAGAATAAAATGTAATGGGTTTTTTTTTCTATTCATGTTTTTTATTGAGGAATATTTCTCTGTGTAGCACATTAAGTTTAATAGAATATAAGTTCTTTATTAAATATGATACCATATTGAATACTATATGAATTGAAAGAGTGGTATTAAATGTATAAGTACCAATGGAAATATGAAGTATAAAAAATACCAATGGCACTATTGCCGGATTTTAGGGGAAACCTTCTTTTTGTTTGTTTTTCCTGTATTTTGTCCTTCAACAATTAATTTTTAACAATTCATTTAAAGAAGGTAACTTTAGTAACTTTTTTTTGAGTGAGTAAATTACATATACAGTTACTTTACTACACTATAAATTGACCTTGTTCCCATTCTATAGTCTTCATTCCAACAGATGTTATTTTTGTTTTTACAGAGAAAATCATGTAATTCTGTCCTGTAGAAATCTCATGTTTTGTGGTACACCACGACCCCGAACTACGAAGCAACGTCACCTTCCCCCCCTGACATATTCAGACAGCAGATGCATTTTTTTTTTTATTTGTAAAGGGGGCGTGCTCAAGCTAAAACGGGATGTTAAGTTGCTGTTGACCAAGTTATTGAGAGTAAGAGCCTTGTAAGATTAAATCATATTGTGTCTGAGATTGACTCTATTTTATTCTCCACCCAAGTACACTAATGTCAGACTATTTTCATACCTAAAGTTTGTGCCCTCACTAATACTTGGATCAATAATTTAAATTCTGCTTTCAAAGTAAATGTTGAGGCTCACCATTTGAACAGTTGAGACTAATTTAAGAGCAGCAGAGCTGAGCTGTGTGCTGATTTCTACTGGCTTGATGATTAGTGAAGGGAAATGTGAGGCAAGTGTTTTTGTCTTCCCGGTTTCCTTCAAACCTATTGATCATAGCTTTATTCTTGATGTAGGTTATTTTAGTCGTCGTGTGTTGCGAGTGTAGTTTTTTAACAGACAGCAATAAGAGTGCCTCAGTGCGTATACATGTGGCACAAAATGAAACGTGTGAAGCGAGATCGCTAAAACTGCAAAAACTGATTTCTGACGTTGTATTTGTCTTTGTTGTTGTTTGTCATACGAGTGGATGGACTGTGTGGTTGCTGAAAAATCTAAATTTCATTTTATATTCAAGTGTACTTAAAACACTGAAAATGAAGATCACAAAACATAATGTTGCAAATACTTCTGTGTAAATATATTAAATAGTAAAGTAATTGTGATATTAACTGGTTATATTGATAGAGAATCTAATGGCGTTGATGCACTTTTGCTTTTTTCATTGTTGTTTACTTAGAACTGGATTCATTTCATTGTCTGTGTTACCATGAGTCACCCTCTACCAGCTAGGATAGCTTTATTTTAAATATATTAATTTGTTTTGGTCTGAATCATCCCTTAGTGTGATTTACTACATCATTCAAACACATGATGAAGAGTGTGTGTGAGGAATGTACAGTTTGATGCTATTCCATGTCTCTTAAATTACAAATCTTACAGGTTTCTGTCTGTCCTCTTTTTCAACATATACATAATCTTGATTTTTAGCCCCATCATTTTATCTGTTTTTAACTTTTTTTGTGAAGTTTCTACCTTTTTCATCCCTTCTGTTGTTTCCAGCTAAGATTGTTTTTGCCCTGCATGGTGGCAACTGTCACAAAGCAACAACTTCCCACAATTCTCAAAAACGAGACTCAAGGTGTTCTTACACTTACACGTACATTATGTATCATGCCCTATACGTGATTAGACTATTTGTCAACTTTTGATGTTGGCTACTGAAGAGTTGTGAGTTTGTTTTGAAAACTTTTCCTAAACCATGTTCAGTAATTGTAAACATGTGTACACTGGTTAAAATATGTATTCTTCTGAGCATACTTTTAACCTTTTCAGTCCTTCAATGCAGTTTTGTTTTTTTGTTTTTTTTGCAGGATTGTGTTAGAGGTTGACAATATTAAAGTCTGAATGGAAATGAAGTGCATAATGGTGTTTTAGATTTTTCCCAAACAAAGCATCACAAAGTGGCTTAAACTAGTTGGGAAGTGAGGATTTTTATTTTAGAATTTAGATTTTTTAGATTTTATTTTTGTACAGCTCCATCTGTGTAGATACTAGGAGAAATAACTAAATTTGCGGGGGGTAATTAAGGCCTCTAACAACAAGTGAGCCAGCATACACACTACGGGACCTTTAAACTAAAGCAGCTAAATGGAATTCAACCCAGGCATCATTAATTTTGTTATTTACTATACACCTGTTCTTTTGCTACTGTGACATATCAAAATGTCTTCTGTGAAGAAGAGGCAAAACCACCATGTAAAAATACAGTATGACAAGTATAAATCCTGCATCTAAAATTATATTAGAAGTAGAAGTACTATTAGCACAGTGTACTAAAGTATCAAAAGTAAAATGACTCATGTGAAATGGCCACTTTTAGAATACTATATTAATGGGAAATTACTGATACTTTAGCTGGCTGAAGCTAGTTTTGAATACATCTTATTCTCTTTAATAGTTTGTCTACAACAATGTATCATATTTCATAAAGCGATTGTATATTTTGTGAGGAAAATCCTAATTTGAAAACTAACTAACTAACTTACACCGATCAGCCATAACATTATGACAGCATGTGCACCCTGACCGGTCTGCAGCTACGCAGCCCCATACGCAACAAAGTGCGATGCACTGTGTGTTCTGACACCTTTCTATCGGAAACCAGCATTAACTTTAAGCAATCTGAGCTACAGTAGCTCTTCTATTGGATCGGACAACACGGGCCAGCCTTCGCTCTCCACGTGCATCAATGAGCCTTGGGTCTGACCCTGTCGCCGGTTCACCGGTTTTCCTTCCTTGGACCACTTTTGGTAGGTCCTGACCACTGCAGACCGGGAACATCCCACAAGAGCTGCAGTTTTGGAGATGCTCTGACCCAGTCGTCTAGCCATCACAATTTGGCCCTTGTCAAAGTCACTCACATCCTGACGCTTGAAAATTTGTTCTGCTTTCAACACAAAGCTCAAAGTTCAAAATGTTCACTTGCTGCCTAATCATATATCCAACCCACTGCCATGTGCCATTGTAACGAGATAATAAATGCTATTCACTTTACCTGTCAGTGGTCTTAATGTTATGGCTGATCGGTGTATGTGTAGTGGAGTAAAAAGTACAATATTTCCTTCAGAATTGTAGAAAAGTAGAAGTAGCATAAAATGGAAATGCAAGTACAATAGTAAAGTACTTGGTTACATTCCACTTCTGCTTACCATGGAAACACAGCTCTTACTTGTGAGATAGTCTGGTTAACTATTTAGGTTTAGAGTAGCCAGGGTTTAGTTTTGTGGGAGAGCAAGACTATAATAATCACCCAAACTCTTAATTAATAAAACAGTATAAACAACATCTTTGTGAGACAACATCTGAATAATGCATCTATACCAGGGGTTGTCAATGTTTGGGGGCCAGGGACCCCTTACAGGGGAGAACATTTTCCAAGGACCCCCTCTTAAACGTAACACGATTAAGCACATGCTTACTACCATTTCTATTCATAGATGCAAAATTATTTGCATTCTAAAAGTTTCAACCTAAATACTTCAGACCTGTTTGATAGTGATACACAGAAACACATTTCAGTTTGAATCATGTTAAGATAAGATGATATAATCCTTTAGTAGTCCCACAGCGGGGAAATTTGCAATGTTATTGAATGTTAATACCACTTATATACCTTCTAAACAGAGGGTGATTTTATTCAAATTGCATTTGGACTCAACTGGACAACATTTATCTACATTTCAAGTAACTGATCATAAAAGCTTTCAGAAAATGAACAGTATCAAGACTGACATAGTCCTAATGAATCCAGATATTTAAATTTACCAGTCTAAAGCTGACTATCAGTAAGTGCTTCAACTTAAAAATAATGAACTTATTGCTGTTTGTCACAATCATATCAGAGTTTCTATTGGCCCAAAACTAACGTGGGTGGTAGTAATGGACACAATATACTTTGTTTTATTGCTGCAAATGGTCCCCATCTGTAGATATGCACTTTTTAATGATACAGCCCAATTATATAATTTATAGCTAATTATTTCGCCGACCCCCTGACAGAGTGCCGAGGCCCCCTGGGTGTCCCTGGACCCCACTTTGAGAATCACTGATCTATACTGTATGTGTGACTGTCAGCTACAGGCTTGTGATTACATTATGCGACTCCACTCCAGGATGACATAATGCGGAATATTTAAGAGAAGAAATAACAATTGAGTTCCAAATCTACACTGAAAAAGAAAAAAGAAAACTACATCAACATCAGAAGCAGGGACATATTTTCTGTGGAAATTTGGGGGATTTAGCGACCAGGGGAAGTTTACAGCCTGAAATTGAAACTTTGACAAAGTGGGTGTTTTACAGGCTAATTTCAGTGTTCTCAGAATGAATATTTAAATTTGACCAATATTTTCAGGCCAATAACACTAATAAGATTTCAGTTCCTGAACTGTATTCCTCACAGTGTGGAGAAGGCCTTGAAACAGCATTTTGGGGGGGGGGGGGGGGGGGGGGGGGGTAGGGATTGGAGACATTTTTATTTCAGTTAATTGAATAAATACTATAAAAAAAATCAAAATAATGCGAAAATGCTCACAGTTTTCCTTTCACTTGAGCATGTCTAAAAATAAAAACCTAGCTCCGCCCCTCATCATGGGGGAGTTTATGCATGTGTGACCCGCCCCTTCTCACGGTAGGCGTTGGGCTTTAAAACGAGTGCGCCCACGCCGCACCGCATGACATCAGCATCTTTTGTTTACTCGCCGGGCGCAGCTAGCCGAGCTTAGCAACTAGCATTTAAGTCTGTCTGCTGGCTTTGCTGTTTATTGTTGCTGTTAATTATCACACAGGGCGTGTGGTTCATTTTCTGAATCAGAAATATGTCGGCAAACGGACCCGGAGGAGACTGCACAGACGCAAAGAGCGGCGATGGACAACAGTGAGTCACGGTTTATTTATTTATTTATTTATTTAGCTAACGTTAGATGGCGATCGATCTTTATCAGCAGCTCATTGTTGTCCTCTCCAAGTTAGCAGGCGGGCAGTGATGAGGAAGCTGCTCTTCCTCGCTACTGTCTACCCCGTTATTAGCATAGTATATCTTACAGTTTAGATATTAGTAAGACTAGTGTTGTGTTTTTGTTGTCCCTCAGGTCAGAGTTGTCTTTGTCTGCTTCTGCATCCGTGGAGGTGGATGCCAAGCCCGACGCCCGCAGCTTCAGATACAGCCTGAGTTTCCCCAGCATCGGCCAGTGTATCATCATCAACAACAAGAACTTTGACAGAAGAACAGGTGATTATTTTGGCCCTTTTTTTTTTTTTTAGGTCTCTTTCAAAATTAAAACTGCTGTGAATACATTTTACCATTGTAAAAAGAATATATTTGATACAGAACCAGGTTTCAATATAATCTCTTGTGTTTTATCTAGTGCTGAAACTCTTGAACAGAAAATGATTAGTAGACCTGCAACAATTAATCAAATAATTGTCAACTACTAAATTAATCGCCAACTGTTTTGATAATCGATAAATCGGTTTTAGAATTTTTTTTTAAAGAAAGAAAAGTAAAACTGATTCCAGCTTCTTAAATGTGAATATTTTCTGATTTCTTTACTCCTCTATGACAGTAAACTGAATATCTTTGAGTTGTGGACAAAACAAGACATTTGAGTGATCTTGGGCTTTGGGAAACACTGATCTACATGTTTCACCATTATCTGACATTTTAAAGACCAAACAACTAAGCGATTAATCGAGAAAATAATCGACCGATTTATCTACAATGAAAATAATGGTTAGTTGCAGACCTAATGATTAGTTAGTAATGTATGTAAAAAGAAGAATCTGGTGGTAACATCCACTCAAAGGTGAATATTTACCTGCTTTTCTTTGTAATCTAAATTGTAAATACCCTTTGGTTTTTGACTCTAGTCAAACAAAATAACTGTTTCTGTTCTCACGGCAGGTAGTTATTTGTTGTATTGTATACCGACAGGGACAATGTACTATCAAAAATAATTTATAGAAATAGTTATTACAAGGTAATGAAAGTAATTGCTTGTGGTCCCTCTTTTGATATGTTCATTCTCCCTTGTAGCGTTATTTTCTAGCAATCCAGAAAAAGCCACACTGGGATTTAAGAATGTGCCATTTTGAAATCAGTCAATCAATCAAACAAACGTTATTTATATAGCAACTTTTGAACAAATCAAGTGCACTTCAAAGCTCCTGTCGCTCCTGGGGGGAATCTCTTGTTGGGTCTCTAGAGTATAGAGCACGGTCTAGACCTGCTCTATATGAAAAGCATCTTGAGATAACTTCTATTATGATTTGACGCTATATAAAAATATATTGAATTTAATTAAATTGAAGTGTTTTACAAGCGATTGACAAGACATAGGATGTTAAAAGTAGTAAAATGTTAATAAAATAGAATAAAAGAATTCATAATGATCAACGATGCAACAAATGCTTAGTTAATCTAGACTAAACCGACAAGTTAGCCCAAAGTTAATGGGTCAGTTGGCTCAAATGTACACTGTTACATATTTCATTAGGAGTAAGAGCTAGGCTGGCTGTAGAGGTGCCTGTGGTGTCCCTGTCCAGTTCCCAGTTGGTGTACACAAGCTTCTCCACTTGGTCCCTCAGTTATGATATATTAACTTGGTGCGAGGATGGACATCTCTGTCAGAAAGCTGGAGAAGGGTACTCCTTCGTGGGATGTCGCTTGTAAAAAAACGCCTATAATTGTGAGGTGATGATTAGGTTGAACTCCATGGTGAGATCTCTGGGCACCTTTCTTTCGTCTGGTGGTGACAAGTTTGTGTGTTGGGGAGGTAGATCTCTGATTATTTGTAGTGTTCGTCTGTCCTTCTGCATCTTAGCCACTTGTTGCAACATGTTATTTACAGCAGGACTGATGATATGTGGCCAGGAGTTGTTCCTTATACAGAAACGGACATCTCCGTGTACAACAAAGCAGGTCAAACATTTCGCATCCACGCCTTCATGAGGTGACGTGTGGGGGATTCCATTTAACTGCATCCCACCATGCCAGTTAATTAGACGATGAAGTTAGCTCTGAGACAGTCTTCGTGTTGGCTTCAGTGAGAATGAGAACAAGCAGGCAACTGTACTGATCCTTGTGTATGCATCATTGCATTCGATGAGACAATTCAATAATTCCCAGTGCAGCGTGTTGTCAATGGCTCTTCAGGAAGTTCAGGTGTCCACATGACTTGCAGTATGACTTGGCATGCATCACATGGGTTCCCATGGCTTGATGTTAATATAGAATAGTTCCTCTTCCAAGTTTGATGTAGGATATTGTGGAAGTCTTGCTTTAGCGTGGCAGGATACAGAGAGGCAGCCATTACAGAATTGGCATGTGCCCTTTGGGTGTCCATAATCTTTTTGTGAAGCATGTCCATGTCTGCCCCTCAAGGATCAACGAGGGAACGTTTATCCAGCGCTTACTTCTCTTTGGATATAAAGGCCTGATGTCTACAATAGTTGGAGCTAATTTAGCGCAATGTAAGTTTGAAAAGCAGAAGAGCAGTATGTGCCTCTATTATCTGTCTGAGAAGACCTTAGATATCAGTGAATACAGCTTCAGTCTGCTTTGCTTGAGAGTTACTGTATGATGGTCTTATTTTCTTGTCAGACATGTGTTTGACAAACCCGTCTAGCAGGACTAACTGAGTACACATGACTGTTTGGTCAACAATGTTCCATAAGTACATCATATGAGTGGGGTAAAAATCAGCAGTGGTTAAGCCTGTTAAACCAACAAAAGATTCCTGTTATGGTAGATATGTGAACTCTGTAACCCCCCCCCCACGCATGTTTCAGACAACATAATAGCATTTAGTGCAAGAGCCACGGAGATTTTGTGTAAAAGTTAGCAGGCTGGTTGTGGTTCACAGCCTCACTCTTAGAAACAGAGCAGGTGATCACAGTTACTGTAGCTAACAAACTAGAGATGTGTTCAATCCTGAACACAAGAGCTCCAGACAGAGACAGACAGTAGGCGGGCGGCTAGACGGTGTAGTCTTACAGCACACAATATGGTTTTGCCCACCCTACTTTTTAAAAAATGTAGCAATGTCAGACCGTAAGTAAAATTCAGATCAATACTCAGTTTAATAACATGCAATAAACACTGTAGGAAGAAGTAGACTTGGTAAAGTAGGTCTGAGTTGAAAAGTTTTGCCGATGTATTTATACCATAGCTACAGTAAAGGCCTTTACACACCGGGGGCGTGACGAATAAACGACACAGAAATGCGAAATACTCTCTTGTGAGTGTTATATGTCTAGGGCTATTATTGTGAAAGGTAAGAATAGAAGGAGGGGATCTGGTCTGCGCGGCCTTGTCAAGGTTGGAAGGAGTAATAAAGTTTACCATCCTGGTTCGGACTACGGAGCCTCCGTGTCGTTGTAAGTATAGGCGCAAGTCAACCCATTCCGCACAATGTGATTGGTTGATGACTTTATTCGTTGTTCCTAAAAAAATTGTCGCTTTTTTGCAGCGTAATATTCACGTTCTGTGTGAAAGTACTCCTGACAAATACAGCAGTTCGAAAAAATACATTGACATGTGAATTAATCGCATGAAAAAAGGCCTTTACACACCAGGGGCGGGGCCAGCGGGAGAAACACTACTTCACATATTCAGTGGGCCGTAAACCAAGGCCAATTGAATCATTGGCATGAATAGGTGCCATCATGTGGTCCGGTATCCAGTTTTTATAATACATCCATGCTCCATAGTCCAAACCAGGATGGCAAACTTTATTAATCCTTTCAACCTTGACAAAGGCAGCGCAGACCAGATCTACTCCTTACGTTCTTACTTTTCACAATAAAAGTCCTAGATATATAATATTCGCAGGCGAGTATTTTGCATATTCGTCTTGTTTATTAGTCATGCCCCTGGTGTGTAAAGGCCTTAAGAGTAGTAAAAAGTAAAAAGAGAATTTCAATAGAATTAATTTAGAGATTGAATAAAAGCAACACTTAATTGCAACAAATTATACAAAATTAAGATTTTAGGGATATTTTGTATTAAACTGCCTTTTTCACAGCAGACATTTTGACTGGTCATAATAGGAAAAGCACAGGTGTTACATACAACATTAGCAATGGCTCCATTCCATTTAAATTTCCCAGTCAGCCATGACAGTGTGACAGCAAATGCTATTCAGACAGCAATTATTTTATTATTTACACCTCTATAGGTGTTTTCACGTTTTCTGGCTGATTAGGTTGAAGATACGTGGAGCTAATATGAGGTAACCAGACGTCATGTACTAATAAAAAAGGTTGCACTCCAAAATCCCACCATCATAGTACTGGTTTGTGCAGGTTGGGCGTGCACAAAAAAGGCCACTCACAAAATGGCCTGAATCCATGGCTCTGTGCCGCACGTGAACAAAATACCAACAGCATCGTAAATAATAATAATAGACTAATGAACACATTTTTCACATGGCTTGTCATAACTGAGTCTAAACACTCCTACAGTCACGAGAAGAAGCCTAATCAGCCAAAATAATCACCTTAAAAATCACCTGTGTTGGTGTACATGGCCTTTAAAGTGATAAGAAAACAGATCAATATGTGCTTTGTATCCAACTGCCCTACGGTCTGTTCAAAAGGTTAAATCTAATTGCGAGGAAGCAACTAGAGATGTTGGTTCCTTTAAAAAAAAGAAGTTGTAGTTGTGTTTTCATTGTGTTCAAGTAACGTGATTGTGTTTGTTTTTGTTTTTATAGGCATGAATCAACGAAACGGTACAGATGTAGATGCAGCAAACGCGATGAAAGTGTTCGGGAAGTTGGGCTATAAAGTGAAGATTTACAACGACCAGTCAGTCGAGCAAATGAAACACGTTTTAACTTCTGGTAAGTTTGTTGCAGAATTCATATGAAATGTGCACAGACAAATTAATACTAAGGCTCAATTCAGCTGCTGTCTTTTATATCATCTTTTATGTTAAATGCTATACATTTCTATTTCTTCAGTGTCAAGGGAGAATCACAGCTGCTACGCCTCATTCGTCTGTGTTCTGTTGAGTCACGGAGACGAGGGTGTGTTCTTTGGTACGGACGGCTCAGTGGAGCTCAAGTATCTGACTTCACTTTTTCGAGGCAATCGCTGCAGATCACTGGTGGGAAAGCCCAAACTCTTCTTCATCCAGGTATATAAGAGTTTGGTTGTGTCCGAAATTCCAAACCAACATGCTATTGAGCACGTTAAAACAGTATGTGAGATTTTTTTAGTAAGTCCGAAACCTTAGTATGAAACCAATAGTACGCGAATTGCGTACTATTTCCGGTGAAATATTTCAGTATGCAAACGCTTGACACTGTGGCGGCATAAATATCCCACAATGCAATGTGGTAGTGACTACGACGTTCATAACAGTCGTTGACAGACAGCTCTGTAACATCAATAACGCTTCAGTTTAAGTGTAAGTATAAGATTTCACTTTGCTAGGTGTAATATTTTTTTAAATTAGTTCAGACTTTGATTCTCACAAATCATCGTTTGGTCACATGAGGTTGGTGCGGGTTACCATGGTTACGCACCTCCAACCGGCCTGGGAGGCTCTCAGGAAGTGACGACGTAAATTACTGCTCAGTGTGTCAGAAAAGATACATACTATTGTTTACAAAGTGACTTTGTGTTAGCAAATTTATGTACATATTCTTTGAAACTTTAGCAAGCCACTCAGAAACGGTAGCGAGCTACTTGTTGGAGACCCTAGGGTCTAACCTGTAACCAAGTCGTTTTTTTTGCATGCACATTGCGTAGGCTTGCAGAGGCACTGATCTGGATGCAGGCATTGAAGCCGACAGTGGAGAAGATGGTACTACCAAGATCCCTGTGGAAGCTGACTTCCTCTATGCCTTCTCCACAGCCCCAGGTTAACACTCATACACACAAATACATGTGTTTTTATATAGTAATTGTACCCTTTTTTACTTATTATA
Source organism: Sebastolobus alascanus (assembly GCA_916701645.2). Lineage (NCBI taxonomy): Eukaryota > Metazoa > Chordata > Actinopteri > Perciformes > Sebastidae > Sebastolobus > Sebastolobus alascanus. The sequence goes on from CAKAOJ020000032.1 coordinate 3,371,987, forward strand.
TTGATACAACCTTTATTCTTTCTCTCGTCTGTCCACAGGCTACTACTCATGGAGGAACACTATGACCGGGTCCTGGTTCATGCAGTCACTGTGTGACATGATCAGCAAATATGGAAATGATTTGGAGCTCCTGCACATCATGACTCGAGTGAACCACAAGGTGGCAGTAGAGTTTGAGTCGGTCTCCAATTCACCTGGCTTTGATGCAAAGAAACAGATCCCATGCATTGTGTCAATGCTGACCAAAGAGATGTATTTTTCTCCTTAATGTCGTCTTCAGCCTTCACCCGCAGAAGAAGGGCTTGAGGATGTGTACGAGGAGTTATTTTAGTTTACAGTGTCTGACTGAATATGTCAGGTTACATATTTTCAGGGAGACTAGATGTGATGCAAAGTCACATTTCACAAGCTTGGCATTATATGGTTCTTTCTGTGTGGAGTACAGTTCTGAGATATAAAGGCATTGATTAAAAATTGTATCCCTGTAGGAACCAATTTTGTATTCAATTTTAAACATTTAACCTAAAATGGTTATTGTATGTGTCAATGTAAAAGAAAAGCATAAAATATCATTGGACAATAATTAATCTAAAGATAAAATGTAATCAATCTTGTAACTCCAAGCTCACAGATTTCTACCAGTGAATGCCTCTCTTCTGTTTACACTTTACACATTTCAGGGAAACATATTGGGAGCCAGTTTGATAGGAAGTTTGACCTTCTATATTTGTTTAATCATGAAACCATAGATGGATTTCAGTCAGCAGTTTATTTTAACTCAAGTGTGTATGAAGGGATCATGTGTCATTTCTGTGCCTGTTTTTTTCTTTTCTTTACATCCTCGTTATCTTTTTTCACTTTTTCACTATTGAGTCAGTGTAGTGACTAATAACATGAAGGATGCACGAACAAAAATAATCATCAATCATTTACTGAAATATTACCTGATGACCTCATTAGGTAAATTAAAGGATAATGTTGTGTAGCAAATTCAAGAACAACCGTTAAGCTATCTTGAGTTCTGTTGGTTTTAATGTTTTCCATTTTCTAAATATGGATTTCTTTGAATGAACTGTTGCCTGTGAATGTCCGCATATTAGTCTGTGTCAGGCTTAATAGCATGCATGAGTAAATACAGCCCTCTTGCTTTTACCTGAGGCACATTTCCATACTTGAACACAAGTTTACATTTCATGTCAGACAGTAGCTCATGTATTTCTTGTGGGTTTTTAAATATAAAACGACAAATAGGACGCCTTTTAACTTTGCTTTAATATTTCTGCTTAAAACCATTTCCAATGGACTGTTGTGGAACTGCGAGTCAAACTTTTATATGTAACCATCAGCATTGAGTGATTTAATACAGACAAAGCACAATTTGATTGTGTACTGATCCAGGTGCTGGTTATTTGTGAGTAAATATTTCAATATTTACAACAAACTAGCTGAAATCACTTTTGCTGTTAAAATATTTCACTGTTTGACAATCCAGTTTTTATATCTATATACTACACTTTGTGGCGTTATTTTATTATCACTATTTTGTAAGCAGTGATACTGTGAGGTTGGTGTAATGTTTCTCCTGACAATTAAAAACCACTTTTCTTTGTTCTGTGTTGTTCAACAGTGTTATTGATTTGTTTTTGACTCTTATAACAATAGTGAAGATCATTAATATATATTACTAAAGTTAAAGTGCTCACTTTCCCATCAAGTCTTGCCAGTGTTGTTTATATCTCCTAGATAGAGTTAACCAACGGTCTACTTGTGCACACTGCCGAGTGTAAACAGGCAGGATTACTCCAGATTTGGCATGCCTCGAGGTGTGAAGAACTGGGCCACCAGATCCTGAAGCCGTGAGCCAAACAAAACTGGGCCTCAGATTCCCTCACTGCCAGCTAGACACACGTCACCTAAACTAGCTCTCACAAACAACAACAGGCTACTTAGTACCTGTTGATGTACTGAACACAAAGGCTCACAGCTGACACTTAAACACCGACACACACCAACAATATATAGCTCTAAATTAGAAGTTGATTTATCAAATTGCACCTCAATATAGCCACCTATATTATACTTGTATACTAGTATACAAGTAGGACATTCACTTAATTTTTCCCCTTTGTTTAAGGCCTTATTGATAACATTCTTATGTAGAAAAATATTTTTTAAAGAAAGGTGCCTAATAAAAGAATGGCTTTTCCTAAAATAAATCGGTGGAAGATATCTGACGTCTGGTTCTCACTTCTAACAAGGCTTGTGAGCCAACAGTAAAACAACGTTGGTATTACGTGGTATCTTTGGGTCGTCAGTTAGTCTGGAAAAAATGGATAAATGGCTGAGATTGACAATAAGTGCCTGGCAACGACTTGTTGTGAAGTGAATACAATGGAACGGGGGAGGGAGAATGAGACATCTAGTGGCTGAATGTTATCAATGCTATCAAGAGCACCTTTAATGTTAAGACTAAAGTCTTGAGATAAAATCAGCTGGCCACACAAGTAAGGGATAATGTACAGCGAGCCGGTCATTGTTGTGAAAGAATCCCCGACAGGGCGATGCCGCACCCAGACGCGGCATCGCATCACAACAGTGACCTGCTAGCTGTACATTATCCCGCTTATCACACGGCTACTTACTTAAGAAATCAAAAAATGTACACAAAAACAGTCCGCCTGAGTCCAACATCAGACCTGCGTTCTTAGCAACGGTCTGCTATAAAGAAATAGCAGACCGCAGAACGCCGTGATTAATCAATCAGAATCAAGTATTCAACACAGCCCTGTAATAATCAAAAGTAAATGATTCAATGTATTAACTGTATTGTATGATTGTTGTTTACATTAGGTCATAAATTCTCTGATTTAACTTTAGAGGCATTTTTGCAATTACTTATTAATGATTTGATAAATGATTAATTGATTGTTATAATAATTAGTTTTCTGTTGATCGACTAATCGATAAATCGACTACTAATTCTAAAAAAAAGTGTCCATTAATATTGGGTTGATTTGTAGCATATTAATTGTGAGTTCCTCCAGTTGGAGGTGCTAATGAGCTGGTACAGAATTATCTATATTTAAACATCTTTATGTCCCATAATTTATACCAATAAATAATCAGCAAATAGCGGAGATAACCCTGCACATTATAAAGCAACCCAGTACAGAAATTCTGTAATAAATACTAGTATTTCAAAGTAGCTACTAGTTACCTTTGTGAAAGTTATTTGATGGTGTTGATTTAACTCTATTAGGACTGCAACTGACAATTATTTTCATTGTCGATTATTTTCTCGATTAATCGATTAGTTGTTTGGTTTATAAAATGTCCAAAAATTGTGAAAAAGTGTTTCTCAAAGCCCAAGATGACGTCCTCAAATGTCTGGTTTTGTCCACAACTCAAAGATATTCAGTTTACTGTCATAGACGAGAAAAGTTACCAGAAAATACTCACATTTAAGAAGCTGGAATCAATTTTTTCTTAAAAAAAAAATTACTCACCCGATTAATCGATTCTCAAAATAGTTGGCGATTAATTTAATAGTTGACAACTAATCAATTAATTGTTGTAGTTCTAAACTCTATGGTAGTTTAGGTTGTTTTACATATTTTGTATAATGTATTTCATTATTACTATTATTATCACTGGTATTTTTTATCATTATTATTATTATTATTATTATTATTATCATCATCATCATCACTATTATTATTATAGTTATTGTTGTTGTTATTGAATTATTTTATTTTGTTTTTATATGTGTGTCTGTTCTGTGTTAGCTTGCAGCAGGACACATTTCCCTTTGCTGACAATAAAGTTAAAGTTGAGTTGAAATCGATATTGCATTGAATCATGCAGATGTTTCTTTTTCTGGACACTTTTTTATGCCATATTAGTTGTTATATTATTGTTGTTGAGACAAACCTTTGAGAAAACTTCTTCTGGTGTTTAGTTATACATTAAAATGACTATATCAGCTTAAGACTGGTAAACAATTTCTAACAAAAAAAAAAAAGCTGACATTGACGGTCTCGCAAAGTGCAAAGTAGGAGTTTACGTGTGGCCCTTGAACGCAGCACAAGTCCTCGCCTCTTTTGTCGCTGAAAATAGGCCTCTCTAATACTCTCTGACAGTCGGGGTTAGTTGGCTGCAGCGGACAGCGTGTCAGGTTGCTTATTTCCCTGGTTTTACATGGAGCACCTGTGTTAAACTAACTTTTCTAACGTCGTGCTGCTGATTCTGGATCTTTTCTATTTCTTTAATATGTCTGATCCAGTTGAGATTATAAAGGAAGCTTTTTTTGGGATAGAAACGTAAGATATGCGTGGTGTAAAAACAACGTCCTGCTGTGAAGAAACAGTCGTTTTCTGTGATTGATTTTCACCGTTAACTTTGACTGAAGGTGGGAATGGAGAAGTCCCTTCACGTCGCTCCGCACTCTCTGGCTCTGGTGCTGTCGCGGGTCCGCAGAGAAGATGAAGAGGTCTCCCCATCCTCATCATCCTCATCATCATCCTCATCACCCACCACCGTGAAGTTACAGCATCGCACCGGCTACGAGGTGTTCGCCAGTTTCAAAGCCGTGAACATGCAGCATTTCTGGAACAAGGCGCTGACACTGGCTCTGTCTGAGATCTTCTTCCTCGGCTGGATAGATGAGCATGTGCTGCTGCTTCAGGGGAAAGAGGTTCATCTTCAGGTCCTCAGGAACGGATGGACCAGACGGACCCTCAAACCACCGCTGGGCTTTGACATCCAGTGCATAGGTGGGTATGTTGACATACTGTGTATAATCATGCTATTGCACTCAGCTAGCTGAAGTTAAAAGTTGCACAGGTAGTCCTTTACACAAGAGTCGTTTGCTTTCCACTTGATTTCATTCTCCATGGATGTGTTTTGATTTAATGGGGAAGGGTTTCAGAGACAGCACTGAAGTTGCTGTCATTCATGTGCTTTGGAAACAAGTTTTTTTCCTCTCTTTGCTTGCACCATGACCACAAAAACATGCCCATCAAAGCACACTCATCCACCAGTAAAAAAAAAAATCTTTTAGAATATGTTGAACACATTAGTAGTAAAAGCAAGTGTTTAGAGAGTTAAGAGTGTTAACAATAAGTATAGTGTGTAGTACAGTGGCAATAACATGTAATTAATCTGACAAATCTTGTCCTCCAACCACACAGTCTGTCAGAATGAGTCGACTAGATGACACAAATAAAGTTATTTAAACTTTGAACTATATTAACTCATACCATTTAGCAGTATTTCCCCTTATACTGTATGTGTCTGTCCAGAGCTGTAGACTTGAGACGTGGACTTGAGTCAGACTTGAGTCACAAAAATTAAGACTTGGACTTGACTGCTCGCAGACTTCCGTTACTGTACTTGAGACTTGACACCGTACAGACTTGAGCTAACTTGAGACTTGATAGCAAAAACATCCAAGTGTCAGGATTTTACACCAAAAATAGCTGCAGAACTGGGGAAGACTGGTTTAAGGTATTGTACTACTGGAATGAACTGCAAAACAAACTCAAGTTAGAGACACTAACTCCACTGAGGGACATTAAAGTTCTATTTACTGATATTTTTAGTGATGCTTCTTCTTGGGTTTTCTCTTGTAAAAGAGATATTTATCTCAATTAGACTTCCTGAATAAAAAAATTGAACTAACTACCTATATATTTAAGGAAAATTATCAAATGCTGTGTCACTTCAATGGTCAGCACTCAGTATACGTGAAAGACTTGGGGCCTCGCAGCTTACTTATGAAGACTTGACTTGGACGATTCCTCAAGGACTAGCGGACTTGAGATTCGGTTTGTAGGATGAGTGCGCTGTCTTTACGTCACCTGCAAACTAGGTGCTCAAGTAACTAGGGGTGAAAACTAGAAAATATCGGAAATATTGAATATTGCAATATTATGTTTTGTGATACTGTAATGATTCTCAAAAACACTGTTGATTTTTAATTAATAGTTTACATGCAAAGATTAACTCAGTCAATACTTTATTTCATTTGCAAACAGGTGCACCTTCTCAAAGTAGTGCTATGATGGTGGATGTTACAGGAACTGTGATAAATGCAAATGCAGATCCCACTGTTCTGATTGCATAAAAAGTAAACTTTTTTTAACTCAAATTGTATGCATATGGCATATGGTGTGTTCTTTATACTATGGCAGCTTTTATAAAATTAGATTTAAAAAAAAAAAAATCACAATATATCGCCTTGCTTACAGTATCGCAGTATATCGCAATATATTGAATCTTAGCCCCTGTATCATGATACGTATCGTATAGCCAGATTCTTGCCAATACACAGCCCTACAAGTAAAAAAGGACCAAATGTGAAAAAAACAGCTCTGCATCTCCAACTGACTAATTTAAAGATTCTTCTTTATTTCACCGACCTGTTACGGAGCAGGGTCTTTATCGGGGTGATTTACAGGATGTTTGACAAGAGTTTAGATGTGGACTTTTCTTGATGGACTTGATGGACTCGAAACTTTGGACGTTCCCCAAGAGACCTTAAACATCTAGTCAGATTCAGCTTGTGACCACTGTTTCTCTTTGTCCATGCAGTTTCTCTGTGTTTGTTTATGAGACTGTTGACTTTGATAATCTAAATACTTTTCTGCAGTTTGTGGCTCTTCAGAGCGCTGCTGGTTGTTTCATGCTGATTTCCACACCTCTTTAATAGCCAGCAAATGCTGCTGATTGACATTCAACCTCATATGACTCTCCTTTTTTTATAATTGTGAGTGAAAATACTTTCGCCTAAGGTTTTTATATGATATTGTCTCCTCCCTCTGTGCGTCAAGACATGAAACCAGTGGTAGCTAGTCCGATGAGGAGTTTAGGCAGCATCTCACCTTATAAACTCTGCTGCTTCTTATCAGGTAGGTAGTACTCATTCAGAAAGAGGAGACAGGACTTAGGCCCAGTTCAACATTCCCACACTCCTACTCATCTTCCTCTGACAAGGCTATAACTCATGTATGTGCTGGGACAGGTTTGGACGACTTCATTGTCAGAGAGTCTAACCGCTGCACTCATCATACTGCCCTCACAAGCTTCTTTATCTCAGTGTGTGTGTGTGTGCAAATGAGAGAGGCGTGTGTGCGAGTGTGCCATAGATTACCTTATTTATGTCTGTTTCACAGTAGAGCCTCAGTTTAGATCGTCAGTTCCATCGGTGAGCAGCATCAAACTGTAGCAGAGAAAACAGAGAAAAAGTCAGAAAATACTTGTCTGTTTGGAATATTGATAATTGTATAAAGCGGACGCCGGATTCCTTGTAGTTTTGTAAAAGCATGTCTAATATCTACATTTTGCATGGCGCATTTGTTCTGCAATTTGAAGGGAAAAAGTCAAGTTTGCAGCTGTGTTGATAAACTTTAATGAAATAAAGCAGGAACCCTCGGAAAAAAAAATCAAGTTCCTTATATTTAACAAGTATAGCTACTGTTTAGGTCATAACTAAATTCTTTTTTTTTATGATGTACATTCATATATAGATATATTTCTATTTTTATTATTAATGTAAATTCTGCTACTATTCAGTTGTTAACAGGGAGCATGGATGCTAATAAACTCAAACTTGATCACAAGATGAGAAACATCTGGATCTGGGTGGCTTACTTATCACCTCTGCTTATCAATTTCCTGGGGGAAACCCTGTAGTGTATATTTTTGTAACAGTATCTGTAAAGAATTTAAAGCTGCTGTGATCACTATTTTTATAAAAAAAATAGTTTATTTTATTTTAATTATTATTTTTTTATTGTAAATGTTATTATTTTAAATGTATTTATTTATTTTACGTGCAAGGCAACATCCGCCCTGACTTAAACATTGCTTTCCTAACTTTGTAAAACAAAATGTAAATGTAAATTTCATGATATAAACAGCTATAACAACATTTTATGAAAGTTCAACACAATGTAACTCTTCAAAAATGTTTAGCCACGCTAGTGATGGCTTTACGGATGTTGGTCTGTCTGCATGATGATCCACTGACTTTTCGTTTAACACCATCATTGGGTCAAAGTTATAATTCAATTAGATATACATTTCCTGAATTGTTACTAATTATTAAAATAATAAATGCTACACCAGCAGCTTGGTAAAAAATCTTCAAAATTAACAGGAATTACAATTCAAGTATAAACCCTTTTTAATGCAGCAACAGATTGGTCAAAACTTAAACAGGAATTAAAACTCCAGTATATAATGTACATAGTATATAAACAGAATTTAATTGAATAGATCGGCCCCGTTGTCACTGATACCCAATCCAGCTTTTTGAGTCAGTATCGGCTCGATATCCGATACGGTATTGGTATCGTTGCATCCCTATTAATTTGTTTGTGTGAAATGTGTCACTCAATTATTGCCTGGCTATGCAGTTCCCCTCAGCTCTATCAGTAATTTTAGCATCTTTTAGCTCATTGTTTTGGTTTAACGGCCTGCAACTTCATCAAGCTCTCATCAGCATCGTTTCCACCAGCTCTGTATAAATAGGCAACTGTTTGGTAACAATTTCCTGGGGAAAACCTTGTAGTGTGTATTAGTATTTTAACTCAGAGTTTGTGATTAAACATTTCAGCCTGTGGCACCTGCAGTACTGCTATGGCTCAACACTGACCAGACCTTTCTGATTGAGCTGTACATTTTAGTGTGTATTGACGACACGTTCAAACACCTCTACAGCTCCTTTCACGTTATCAGATTTCTATATTGAGCTGCTAGACATTGATTGTATTGAATTGAAAAGCTTCAATAAGGCCTGCTATAGTCCAAAGGTAAATCTTAGATAGATTGTGATTTTGTGTCGCTGCTTTTTTCTGTCTCTTGTCTGTCAGAGGAAGTGACGTAGCTTCACTGACGCTACTGAAGCAAACACTGATAAGCTGTGGAATGTTTGTCTTATAGCTAATAACTCACCAGACTCTATAATGCCAAAACCAACAGAGCTTATATGCTGTTGGTCCACATGCAGATGAGATATATTATTCACAACTACTAAACGTATGATCTACGATAGAATAGAAATGAACTTAGACCGGGATCAGAAAAGTAATTTTGTTGTGTCATTGCAAATGCATGAAACAGTGCAAGGCCACCACATTATTTGGCAGCACAATCAATCTTTAGTTTAATACTAAGCTCATGTGAATTCAACCAGGAGTTAAAGTTTAACTGTGTTGCCTCTTTGAGATCACCTGAAACAGCTCTAGCATGCAAAACCTTTTTTGAGGTGTTATTCTTCTTGAAATCCTAAAGTAATAATAATAGTAAACAGATGGAAACCACTGCAAGGTTGATTTTCTAGTGTGAGCTGCAAGTTTCTGTGTGACTCATTCTGTCAGCTGTAGTGTCAAGATTTGAGTTGAGACAAGTTCAAACAAAGTTTAGACAAATTAGGCTGTTCATTAACTGTGTGTGTAGAAGGTCAGCATTTAGCATAATGCATACTTGCAAAATGATATGACAATATTGTCTTTTATAAACAAGACTTTGGACAATTTTATGCATCTGAAAAACTGTTTTTTTATGGACTTAACTTGCACAAAAGACTGGAGGAAAAAACTAAACAGGTTGCAGGGTAACAGGAAGGCATTAAAATCTCCATTACTTAAAAAATGGATAAATAAAATCTAGATTATTTAAATTTTCTTTAAATCTTAGATGGCTGAAGTCATGTAGCTGTTGTGAAATGCATTTTGATGTCTGATTTGTAAAGATATACAGAGATGCATTTACTCATATGACTGCTACGTGTTTACATAATGCAGATTATCCCCCCCAAACTGACTGAGAGTGTTTGATCGAGGCTGAGCTGGATTACAACATTTAGACAAAAGTTGTGTGGAAACAAAGTGTTTTTTAATTCTGACAATTCAATCTGATTAACTGAGGGACTTTGTATCCGTTAGCAGGATATAAACAATGGACTGGGAGGAGTGTGTGCTCTTAAGGAAGGAAAAGTGGAGCATTTGTTCAGGAAAACACTATGGCACTACATTCCCTGCTGTAGCCGAGGTCTCCAGTGGAAGGAAAGGGAGGCTCCCAGTAGAGAATTGGGGGAAATGTTTAACGCAGCAGAGAGATTTGTTGCCGTATATCTTAATGTCAGACGTGTTATGTAGGCTGTTGTGGCAAAAACGTCTTTTGTCTCTTTATTCGGTGTCTGGCCTAGAGAGCTTATTGTGAAAAGACGTGTGTTGTCATAAATGTTCCACTGGAGGGCAGACCACCGGCGAGAATGATCCTGTTGAGCAAGGAAGTTGGATGAAGTTGTAACAGGCCACAAATCCTTTACAGCTCAGAACTACGGTCTTAAACAGCAGGATGGCACTATCCCACTATTGATATGTTAATGTGAACACAATGCAACATCTGTGTAGGATTTATCCTGCATGTTGGGTTCATTTAATTACATTTTATCGGTAATTTATTATTAATACAAGCCTTTAGACACTTTCAGTCTGCATTAGATTGTTATCTTAATCTGAGCTGATGTACTTCACCTCAAAGATATTTGATACGCACTTACACAGCTATAGTCTGATAAAGAGCAGTTGTGAAACGTCACCTACTGTAGGTGTAATAAATAGGTGGAGATAATTGGAGCCCCGCAGTGTGCAAGCTATGCATTTGTTTATTTCATGATATAAACAGCTATAACAACATTTTATGAAAGTTCAACACAATGTAACTTCAAAAATGTTTAGCCACGCTAGTGATGGCTCTACGGATGTTGGTCTGACTCAATGGTGGTCCACTGACTTTTCGTTTAACACCATCATTGGGTCAAAGTTATAATTCATCGAATACTTTGGTTTTGACCATATACCTGCAAAACTAACCAACTCTAAATTGCTGTACATTGTGTTAAGTGCTAATTAGCTAATATTAACATGCTAACACAAAGCTAAGATGGTGAACACATAGACTGTGTATAAGAAGTGGACGTAATCACCGTGGCGTCACCCATTGGTTTGTGGCCTGCCGTTTTGAAGCCTCGATTTCGGCATTTTGGCCGTCGCCATCTTGGTCTTTTGCAACCAGAAGTGACACTAGAGGGTGGAGCTAAGTACAACCGAACGCTGAATAAGATATTTTTTTTAGGCGACCAAAATGTTAAAATTAACTTCATGAACTGAAAACACACTGTGAAAGGGTTAAATTTTTAAGACGAAAACACGGACAACTCCCAGACTGGACAACGCCGTGGGAGCGACCTGTCAATCACAAGGTAGCCACGCCCTAAAGCATACCCTGCTTCATGGTCTAGTTGACTCTAAATGGGACCATAATTACCTAAATGAACATCATGCTGTATTGAAGCAGACTTGAAACTAGTGATTGAGACCATAAACTCATGTTTACAATGTTTAATGAGGTAATAAATCAAGTGAGAAATAGGGTCATTTTCTCATAGACTTCTATACAATCAGGCTTCTTTTTGCAACCAGAGGAGTCACCCCCTGCTGGCTGTTACAAAGAATGCAAGTGTAAGGCACTTCAGTATTGGCTTCACTTTTCAGACACGGAGGTTGCCCACTGGGTAAACATGCTAAACATTTTACCTGCTAAACATCAACATCCTAGCTTTGTCATTGTGAGCCTGTTAGCATGCCGGCATTAGCATTTAGCTATATATATATATATATATATATATATATACTTGACCTCTGACCTCAAAATATGTGAATGAAAATGGGTTCTATGGGTACCCACGAGTCTCTCCTTTACAGACATGCCCACTTTATGATAATCACATGCAGTTTGGGGCAAGTCATAGTCAAGTCAGCACACTGACACACTGACAGCTGTTGTTGTCTGTTGGGCTTGAGTTTGCCATGTTATGATTTGAGCATATTCTTTATGCTAAATGCAGTATCTATGAGGGTTTCTGGACAATATTTGTTATTGTTTTGTGTTGTTAATTGATTTCGAAAAATAAATATATACATACATTTGCATAAAGCAGCATATTTGTCCACTCCCATGTTGATATGAGAATTAAATACTTGACAAATCTCCATTTAAGGTACATTTTAAACATATAAAAAATGTTTGATTAATTTGCGATTAATCCTGCTTAACTACACTATGGACAATCCTGTGGTTAAGTAAACATTTTAATCGATTGACAGCCCTAGTTTTTCAATAAAAATGAGAATCATGATGTGAAAATTATCATTCCCTCTAATATTACAAATCATATCGCAATTGCAATATTAATCAAAATAATTGCAATTAGATATTTTTTCAAAATCGTGCAGCCCTACTGTGGATACCTGTATTTTTCAGAAACTTTCTTGCCACTATCAGGAGTCACCTTGCTATTTATTTCTCCCAGTTAGTGTAACTGTGTCTTATGGTTGTTGTAAGATAAGTGTTGAAGGATCTCAGTGTTTAAGCAGCGATGCGATGGTGTATTTTCTGTCCATATAACAGACAGTTCGTCTATGTGGTGTCTGTCTGCTTCTATCTTGAGTAACTGGCTCTTTAAGGGAACAGCACTCAAAGGTAACAGCTATGAGATCATCGGCTTGCGTCGTCATGGCAACAAAGGCTGTTGCAGCACTACTGAGAAATAAAATGGCTGGCGTGGTGTCGCTCTCCCTCCTCCTCCTCCTCCTCCTCCTCACCCCTCCTTCCCTTCCTCTCCTCTTTCTCTTTGGTATCAGTGAACTGGAGCAGATTGGTTGTGACACCGCCCCCCCCCACCTTCCTCCTCCTCCTCCTCCTCCACCCGTGGCCCGTCCTGCCCTCTCACTTTGCTCCTTATTCTGTCCCTCCAACCGTCCATTCACACTCCACACATGTGAGTCAGCAGGAGTCTGCAGCTAGCAGGAGCTGCCACTCTGTGGACGTGATTAAGGTGATGCTTTGGTCCTTTTTTCCCCTGACAGCTCCACACGGTATTAGTTACTGAATCAACCGGTGGAAAGCACTAATGAGAAAGACACAAATCAGCACCTTTAAAATGACTCCCTTTTCGGTTGTGGCCCTGTCAGGTGAGACACAAAACGAGGAAGGATGGTGGTTCAAGGGGCCCCTCATCCTTCAAGAGCAGAGGGAACAAGAGGGGAAGGATGGAAATTCAGCCAAAGATTCAGAGCCTGAGCAATTCCCCGGACATCATCTGAGGGCTGAATATTTTTTATTTTTTCTTGTGTGTTTGGAGCTGTTGATATTTGCTCCCCTCTCTGCCTTATGCATGTCCTCGATCTCTCTCTCTCTCTCTCTCTCTCTTGCATCCTCTCCTCCCCTCCCCTCAGCCTCAATCACCCAGACACAGACGCATGCATGCTCACGCAGAATCGCGCGCAGCAGGCGGATGCGCGCATACACACTTTCTCTCACACACACATACACGTACACACACACACACATACTCACACACCCTTCCTGGAGGTGCTGGGAGCAGCTGCAGCATTAGCGTTGAAAGAGATTTGCCGTTGACTGGAGTTTGCATCCCCCCCTGTTAATGAATGGATGCTACGGCGATGGGCTCGGGAGCTTCTTGCGTTGGATTGCGGGAAACGGTGGATATCTATTCTTGAAATTTATTTATTTATTTCTATGCTCTCCATTTTTTTCTCCCCACCCTCTCCTGGTGTGCTGTTGTCGAAAGGACGATGGGGTCTTGTGCTTGATCGGATAAAGATGGAGGTGAACGTGGCGTCTCCGGTGCTTGGCATACTATTGAGGTTTCACTGCCCATTAGGGTGAATGGAGCTTTTATTTCTGTTTTTTTTTTTAAGTGGGCTCTTTTGTTTTGCGGGGATCGGCCGAGCACTCCTGTGGTGAATTGAGCTATTGTCGAAGACTGGGCCTCTTAAGCTTTGAATATTTGACCATCCATCCATCCCCTCCCTTCCTTCCCCCGTTACCTTCTACTGAAAAGGAACAAGCGGATCCCAAAAAACGTCCACTGAAATCTCTCCTCGCCGTCCTCCTTGCTTCCAATGCCCCATTTCCCTCATCTCTACCCCTGCCCCCCCACCTCTCTCCTGCTCCCTCCTCCCACATCAGAGCGGCTACGTAATGTGCCTCCCTACGCATGCAAATGGGGATGCTACAAATGGTGGCTGGGACTGATGCCGATGAAAGGGTGATGCCTCGCGCAATCACCTGCACCTCCGCCGCCGCTGCCATCGCTCCAGATCAGCCTGGGAGAGCCCAGCAGCCGATGACAACCACCCACAGTGCGAACACGGTCGTTTGTAGCTTACTCGTGGATGTAAATGAGACGTGTGTATGTGTGTGAAGGTGCACACTGGTTCCTGCCATGTCTGGTGTGTGATCGCTCTAGCGGGACGTTCTTACTGATGCGGGGGAGGCACTGAGCCTGAGGTTGGTCGACCTCCCCCTGCACACCCCCCCCTTCCCCACCTCCCTCCTTCCTTCCCCCCTTCCACCACCCCCCACTCCACCTTATCCCAGAAGCCCCCGGGGGTGAAGGCCACCTGGTAAAGGGGTCACGATGAAGAAGAACCGCAGCAGCAAACTGCGGCGGGCCTGGCCCAGCTCGGAGCTTACCGAACGCCCGCCGGAGCACAATCTCTCCCGTAGTGAGAAAGACATCCGTGTGCAGAAGCAGCATCTTCCTCCCCCTCCTGCTCCTCATTTCTCTCCGTCCCCGCCAAGTTATCGTGCGCCAGGTGAGTCTTTGACACTCCCACCAAACAGAAGCTCCACCCTCTTTCTACGCAGAGCAACGACACCGTTTGATTTGGGGGGCAAAGGGCAGAGTTCAAAGTGGACAAAATGTCTGCGTTATCAAGTAGGAAATGATAACTTCAATATATATTGTATCAAATGAGGTAAAATAAAGAAGGAGAAATATTTTTGATTCATTTAAACTAAATCTTTCTCTTATTATACGCGCTATTGGACTCATTTGGCTCATAAAAATTCAAAACGGTATTTCTGTGGGTCCAAATCTCTTTAACCTTTTTACTTCATAGTCCTTCATATTTACTGACCCATATTTTAAAAAAATGTTTTTTTTTTCATCATGTATAACATTTTATAAACCCAAAACTTCAATGTACGATACATCAGTTGCAACACCTCTGCGACAAATTTTGTGACAGATTCGTATTTTGTTTGAGATTACAGCTCATCACAAACTAATGTCCTTACCAAGAAAATCAGATCCTTCCCGTCCCTTTTATTATAAATATTTGCATATCTTTCTGCTGTCTTTCTTGCTTCATTATAATATATGAAACATAAATACTACAACCTCATTCGCATACTATACTATATTATAAAAGCACAGGGCAGGGAGATTTTTTGGAGCAATTTACTGGCAAATCCAGCTTTTCTCATGTTTCCAAAAAAAAAAAAAATAGGAGTAAAGCCGCGTAAAGCCACATAAAGCTAAAGGGGGCTGTGATACTAAGCAGAGATAACGTCATCGTGTTGCTTAACTGACCATTCAGCTCAGTGTGGCGAGGACGCAGGGCCTTGCACAGACTTCAGCTCAGGTAAAAGAAGTGTGGATAGTAAAATGATAACTTTAAAACGGTGATCAATGAGGCAACATTAATTCTGTTGTTTATCCGTTGGACATCAGGAGACGTAATGTTATGTTAGGGAATCAAAGATGGAGAGTATTTTCTACATTGTATCGCGTGATTCTCCATCGATCACCAGATTTAGGTCAGAGGACGGGGTCAGCTACGGCACAGATGCTGCAGCGATGGATTCAGTGTGTTGCTTTACAACCTTTTCAGCTGGGCAGATGTTTGCTCTCAGAGGGGCTCGAAGCCGGGCCGTCTGGTTGTAGGATGATCTCACTACTCGCTACTGCTGAAAGCAAAGCCAGCTTAATTCAACAAAGGCAACAGAGAATTTCTGTGTGTAAGCTCTCGATGTGGCGCTTAAGTCAACTTATATTTTGATCAATTTCAAATGTGTTGGGTTTGATTGTTGTGCGCTTCCTTTTCTGTTTTGTGAGATGATGTGAATGGAACGATTTGCAAAGACTCAGGTGATCTCGCACTACGGTTGCTGCAGCAGCTGCCTCACTTTGCTAACCTACGAGAAACAGGAGGAACGAGAGGCTAAAGGAAGCACGGAGAGGAGGGGTGGAGCTGTGAGAGGCAGCATGCAAACTGCTGCTGTTTGACCATTACATCATAGCTTCACACGCTGCGCCTGCTGTTCATTCATGATCTAACAGTTGTGCCTCCTCCTCCCCCTCCTCCTCCTCCTGCAGGTGACGTGTCTCCGATCAGTATGTCGCCTATCAGCCAGTCACAGTTCATCCCGCTGGGGGAGATCTTGTGCCTGGCCATCTCTGCTATGAACTCTGCCCACAAGCCTGTCAACCAGGAGGCTCTGGTGGAGCACCTCACTGCCAGCTTCCCAGGTACGCTCCTCTGACCTCCTTCTTAAAAATGGGACTGCACTAAAGCATGCAGAAACTGTTTTTTGAATACATTATGTGGCATAAGTTGTTAGAAAATTAGCAGTTACTGTGAATATTAAAGGTAAAAATGCATCCGTGCATATGTCACATCTGGTTTGTTGTCTTCTGATGTGTTGCTTATTAACATCAGTTTCATTTTACATGTGTCTAACATAAAAGGTTCAAAGAGCAAAGTAGTGATCTATGTAGGCTTTAAACATCTACTGATCTCACCTCAGGGCTCCGACACATTTCGGTGATTCATTGAGAATTGAGATATTTCATCCTGTAAAATCTTGCAAACAATATCATAATGTTTCAACAGGGATAGATCTGACACGATTAGTCGATTAAGTGATTGGTCAATTGACACAACATTAATCGGCAGCTATTTTGATAATCGATTCATTGTTTTAATGGTAATTTTTCAAGCAGCTTCTCAGATGTGAGGATTTGCTGCTTTTCTCCGTCATATATGATAGTAAGCAGAATACCTTTGGAATTTGGACTTCTGTTTGGGAAAAATAAGACATTTGAAGATCGCGGTTAAAAATTTGGTGGACTTTTTCTAGGGATGTCACGAGAACCGATGCTTTGTTACCAAGTCGATGCCAAAACATTCTGAAAACGTGAAGGTACTCGTTACTCCTATAGTACCACAGGTATTGTAGGTACTGGGGAAAAGGGCTAGAGACTAACGGCGAACCAACTTCCTAGGGACGATAGAAAATATCCCTGATAATGCTACATTGCGAACAACAAATCCGTGTTGAAATTGTCAGGAGGAGAGCTAGTAACGTTAGCTTTTAGCCGCCGGTGGGCAGCACAGTCCTGCCTGGCTAAATAACGGAGCTAACAGCTAACGTACGGAGGTTGCATTGAGTTACATTATGATGCGTTCAGTAAATATGAGTATTAAATTATGATGTTATCATGATGTGTTCAAATGTAATCTTGTCAAATTTAGTTTTTGGCGAGAAACTTGATGCGGATCATCAGTTATTAGTAATAAATTTGCAAAAACTATTATGCAACGGTAATAAAGAGTGGATGTTGAAGTACATGGGATTTATTGTTGTTTTTTACCGTGGTATGGAATCGGGTATTGAGAATCGTGGAATTTCACTGGTATTGGTATCGACTACTAAATTTCTGGTATTGTGACATCCCTACTTTCTCACTATTTTCTGACATTTTATAGACAAAATGATTACAGCCCTATCTTAAATATTATGAAACTTATCTATGCTCTCTTCAAAGCCACCATACTCTGTTGACAAATACAGTAAAGATAAGCTTCACTTTCAGTTCAGTTTCTGGAAAATATTCTAAATATAGTGTACACTTAAACGGATATTGATTTTTTTAGGTGGGCCTTTCTTTTAATTGGCTAGAACCGTCTCCAAATTGTCACGTTGTTCCAAAAAATGTTCACAATGGTGTTTATTTTAACAGGTTGAATATATGTAATGTTTTAACAGTATGGTTATTTTTTTTCTTTACTAAAATGTATAAAACAATTAAATCCAGGATTTGAAAAAGATTAAATGTATCCAAACACAACGTTTAAAAGTACAGGTTTAACCGAGTTGTCAGTCTAATGGGAAGCATGTCCCTCATATTCATCTTTACTTCTATATGATGCCAGAGTGAAAGGGAGTTGAACTTATATGTTGCATCATTTCTGTGTAAAAAATCACAGGGTGATGTAATGTCAGGCAACACAAGACCATGCTAGACAAAGGTTATGAATGATGTTTAAAATGGACTTCTGGTAATGTTGATTTGAGCTCTTGAGGTGACTGATTAAATATCCTCAGGAGTCACCTGGGAATGGGAGTGTTTAATTTATTAAGTACCATTTGTTTTTACATACAGATTAAATCTTAGATTATGTCATGGTATCAGTATTATAGTAGATATACAAGTCATGGACATTCCTTAAAACACATGAGGATTTATGGGAACTGTGGTTGTTATCAATTTAAGAAAAGTTGGGTTAGTCAACAAAAAATGAAAAAAAGAATGCCAATTCAAGAGGAGCATGACTTTTTTTTTATCATTTTCTAGAGGATTTAAAAAAATATATATATGAATTGCATAATTGTTATTATTATTATTTTCAAAATGATAAAAAAAAAAGAAAGGACCATTCAATTAAATAGCTGTTAAACCTCTGATGTACCCACCAGTGGGTCTTTCTGTACAAAATCCTGTTCATTCATTCATGTGCTGTCAAGCAAGATTCAAACCAACTTAAGTTTAGTTTAAATTCTAGTGACGTAATCATGTTTCCAGCATAGAAATAAAATAGGAGTAGTAGATAGTCATTGAACGGTTTCCTGTGGTAATTTGAATACTACAAAAGAAAACAGAACCCCCGTTAGTGGGGCCGTAAAATATGGTCACAGCTCGCCGGGAAGAGAACAGACACTGCTGTCCGATAGCTAGCTATCTTGCCAATTCCACCATGCTTTAACGGCGCACTGCTTACAGAAAACAAGCCTAACAAAGTTGTCACTCATCTGGCGATAGTAATGTGCTTTCTGTGACAAGAGTGTGTGGATGAAGCATTAACCTGTTCAATTTGATTGAGTCATTTACATGTTCTATGTGCCTCGTAACGTTACTACTCCACTGCTCTTTAGTCGTCGTTACTGAAAAACCTCACCTCAGTGAGTCTGCGACTTGCCACAAGTCGGCTTAGTTTATGCGGAAGTCAGCCCGCTACAACGGTCGCTATGGCAATGGTACGCATAAAAAGGGCCGCCGCTCTGACCATCCTGCTACGTTGATTCGAACGGGAATGTCCGTTCTACTCCTATATTTTATTTCTATGGTTTCCAAACATACTGAATGTGTCAAATTGGCAACATGGCATCTTTCGTTTGAAAATTTCACACCACATAAGCATTATATAAAGCATGAATGAAATGATGGAATACGAAGATGCAGAACATACATTTTTTTTAATTTAAAAAAAAGTGATGAAAAATTTAAGGGGAAAAACTGTTTAAACAACAGTACATCAGTTTAGTTGGCTCTTCAAATAATGTCAATAATTAGTTGGCTTTTTTTCCATGCTCTGAAAAAAATGACGGAATACCTTACATCATCCTCACTCAGTTCCATCTTTCATTCCTATTTTTCTCATATTTAATATGCCTCTAGTGTGATTATATATGTCTGATTTACATTTTAATTGATGTTGAAACCTGCATTGAGTGACTGAAACATCATGGAAGTTTCAAATTGTATTCATAATAAAATAGCCCTCAAGCTAGTTTTATGTTGTCATTTTATCGCAGTTAAAAAGCAGTTCTCACATTGTGCAAAACAAAGAAATCTCAGGGTTTTTTTCTTAAACTATGATTTTGTTTTTTAAATTATCCCCATGCTACAACAAATTGTTCAAAATGTCCTGTGTTTGAACAATTTTAATATCAATTAAAAAAAATTAAGGCTGCATCTGACAATTATTTTCATTGTCGATTAATGTGTCGGTTATTTCTTGATTATTTGATTAGTTGTTTGGTCTATAAAATGTCAAAAAATGGTGAAAATGTCGATCAGTATTTCCCAAAGCCCAAGATGAAGTCCTCAAATGTCTTGTTTTGTCCACAACTCAAAGATATTCAGTTTATTGTCATAGAGGAGTAAAGAAACTAGAATAGATTCCCATTTAAGAAGCTGGAATCAGAGAATTTTGACCCTTTGTTTTTAAATTACAGATTAATCGATTATCAAAATAGTTGGCGATTAATTAAATAGTTGACAACCAATCGATAATCGTTGCAGTTCTATCTTTTTAACTGAAATTTATAAAGCTGTGCTTCAACTTTGTCTGATCTGTGTTTCCTGCAGGCGTGCCTACACCCAGCTCAGAGGTTTTGCGACATACCCTGAACATGCTGGTGCGAGAGAGGAAGATCTACCCAACTCCAGAGGGCTACTTCATTGTCACCCCCCAGACCTACTTTATCACTCCTTCCCTCATCAGAACCAACAACAAGTGGTATCACCTGGATGATCGGCTGCAAGAGCGCCAACCGCAACAGTCACCGCAGCAGCAACATCATCAGCAGCAGCAGCAGCAGCAGAAACCACCACAGCAATGCACTTCGCCGCCGTCTGGCAACGTAACACCATCCACACCTGGCTGCCTGAGAGAGAGGCCTCCTCGCAAGAATCACAATGACTCATACAACTCCTATCGCGAAGACTCGTCCAGACTTCACAGTAGTAAGTCACCAAAGGAGCACAGGGGAGATTCTCATCAAAGTAAGCCCCCTAAGGATCACAAGGGCGGGGAACCTCCACCAAGCACGTCAGCCAAGGAGCACCGAGGAGAACCACCGTCATACCCTTATCCCCCTCTTCCCACTCCCACTCCCACTCCCCCTCCTGTCCAGCAATCGCCGCCTCAAGAGCCTGCTGATAAGAGTAAAAGCATCGATAAGAGTAAAAGCATCACTTCTTTCCCTTATAAAAGTGACACTCTGACCAAAAAGAAAGAAGGAAGTGGTGGTGGTGGAAGTGGCGAGAAGCAATCCAAAAGGTTCGGTCTCAGGCTCTTCAGGTTGAGCTTCAAGAAGGACAAAATGAGGCAGCTGGCCACCTTCTCAGCCCAGTTCCCCCCAGAGGAGTGGCCTCTTCGTGACGAGGAAGTGCCAACCACGGCCATTCCCCGCGAGGTGGAGATGGAGATAATCCGCCGAATCAACCCTGAACTAACAGTGGAGAATGTGGCAAGACACACGGCTGTGATGAAGAGGCTGGAGGAAGAGCGTACGCAGAAGAACAAGGCGGGGTCAGCCCAGCACAGTGCACGCAGCAGGAGAGGGAGGGGCCACAGGAGGGCCCTACATGGGAAGTCTCGCTCACACAGCAAACCCCGAACCTCCAGGGGAGACCCGTCTGAGGGTTCAAACTGGGACCTTTTGTTCATGGAAAGGGATTACCGCTTCTTTAGCCACTCGTTAGTTCGCTCGCCTCGGGAGGCCATGTACACCGTGGAGCGCAGGCGAAGTGGAGGCGCAACCTACCTGGTCCATAGCAATCCCAACATTACTGAATCGTACTGCCCTGTTACCCCTGAGTGGGACGTGTCTGGGGAGCTAGCCAAGAGACGGACGGAGATGCCCTTCCCAGAGCCGTCGCGCGGGACGTGCCAGTCCAGAGTGCAAAGAAGTCACAGTCATAATCAGGACAGGAAGTCGCGTCACGAGAGGTCAGATCAAGCTAAGGAACGCTCTCGGTCCATGGACAACTCCCTCAAGGGCCCGTCACTGGGGGTGCCAGAAGACTTTGAACCCACTCTGGAGGAGCGTAGTCATTACTACACGGATGACGGCACCCTGCGCGCCACGCAGAAGTCCTCCCACTACTCAAGGATCATGTTCTCTGCTGCTAAGTTCCACTCTGATTTTAATGTGCCTGATTTGGGGAAAGGGAGTTTGGACGAGTCAAGGATCCGGAGTACGATGGAGAGGAACAAAAGCAGAGACAGCTTGCCATCGTACAATGAGCTAATGGGACTTTCTCCTAAGCCCTCAACAGATGAGTACTTCCAGTGCAATACGTCAAATGAAACAATCCTAACTGCCCCTTCGCCTCAGGCAAAATCAGAATATGACACATTAACCTCATCAGGGGGACTCCGAAAGGGCTCTCCGGCTGACCGCCAAACGCCTCACCTCACCTCTCCTCACACGATGGAGTACAAAGAGGACTTGTCGGCAGCAAAGGGACAGAACGGCTCAGTGCGACTGACGCCAAGCCAGACGCCGGAGCCGGTGCAAAATGCCCGTTTGACGCCACACCAACACAATGTAGATCCCGGTGGGGGAGGAGGCAGTATGGTGATCAAGAGGAAAGAGATCTTCAGCAAGGACACTTTGTTCAAACCTCCACACAATGCCTTGTCCACAGGCTACGTGGACAGCAGCTACACCAAGTCCGGCACATTGCGGAAAGCCTCACATGCCAAATCAACAGAGGCCCTAGACAATCCTGAGCCCCAGCAGCCTTCCAATTCAGCCACTTCCTCAGCGTCACCGGCAGTTTTACAGGGCTGCTTAGAGCCAACAGTCCCCTCAGCCTCCTTTGACTATTATAATGTATCAGATGATGAGGAAGAGGAAGAGGCAGAGGAGGACTCGCACAAAGAGTTGGCGACTGCGGAGGACAACAAAGACCACGGGGAAGTGGGTGGTAACGGTGGAGGCAGTGGTGGTGTTGGTGGGGAGGGAACCATGCAGTGGCTACTGGAGCGGGAGAAGGACCATGATCTGCAGCGGAAACTGGAGACCAATCTGACCTTACTCAGCCCCAAGGAGACGGAGAACAGCAGCAGCCAGAAGTCGGCCCACTCTGCCCGTTTGGACAGCATGGACAGCAGCAGTGTCACGGTGGACAGTGGATTCAACTCCCCCAGGTATGACACTATCAAACTGTTTGCTCTTAAAATGTCTTAAACCAGCATTATTGGTAAAGTTTGGGTGGTAAACTGAAGAAGAAAATAGTGGGACCAAAAATACCCCCAAACATCTGGATTGCTGTCAAACCAGATGTTGGCATATGGAGGTCTTAATATAATGTAAGTGAAAGTTACTAAAAAAAAATTTTAAAAGCTAAAAGAAAGGTGATGATAACTCTGAATGCTCTAAGGCCAAATAAACTTTTTTATTTTGACAAAACAAAAAAGTCGCAAGGTCCACTTACTAGCTTTATTTTGGAGCATTCAGCTGCATCTCACAGTTTTCCTCAGTGGATGGAGTTTGCTCAGTTGTCATCACATGACTGAAGTATGGAGGTTGATGCAAGCAAATTCAGGTCTTGAATTTGTATCTACACTCAGTGGCCACTTTAATAGATACACCTGTAGAATAGAATTCAATCCAATACAACATCCATCTTTAAGAAGCTCATAATGTTTTCGGTCAATGTGTAAATTCAATTATATGTTTATTATTGAGGTTGGATTGCATTTGATTGTACAGGTGTAGCTAATAAAGTGGACACTAAGTGTATGTCTATCTTTATATTGAATATAATGTTTTGCTATTTTAGGAGCAGCTCTTAGTGACGTGTTCCAATGGTCCCCATTTAATCAGGAAAATGTTGGTAAAACAGTGTGAAGTTTCCTGCTTTAACAACAGTCTAGTTACATTTCTGAGAGTGAAATCCACCCAAAACTTGACAAATCTTTGTTTCTATAAGAGGTGTGCAGTGTCGTCATGCTCACACTTCATAAGCTTTGACCCTGAACTTGGCTTTGGGGTTAGCTGATCACATTTAAAGCACACTTAATTGTTGAATTAAATTAATTTGATTCACAGATTCAGACTTCTTTGGTTACCATCAGTTTCATGCTAAACAATAATACCTTTAGTATTCCAATAATATCTTCATTATATTAATTAAACTGGAATGGCATTTAAAGCAACTTGAATCACACGGCTGGGACACGGCAGTGTCTTTGTTGTATTTCCTTCATCTTGATGGCAACAAATGGCTTACTAACCTTTCGACATGATTCTAATAAATTAATGTTGTTCGTTTCAACTTTAGATGAAACAGACAGTAATCAGTAATAAGCAACTTATTTATAACTGCATGTTATGTACATAAAAAAAAAACGCTGAAGCAAATGACAAATGGGTAAAATGCATCAAGATGAGATAAATAGTTTAAAGTTTTATATTAACAACTGCAAACATGTGTTTATCAGACAAACAAACGTACTAGCTAGCAAACTGTTTCTGCTCCTTGAGTGAAACACGAACACAATGCTGCAGTTTAATCACTTGTGAACCAGCATAATTTACCGGAAGAGATAACCACCAATTTAATATTGCACTTCCATGATGTTGTTGGACTGACTAAAAAAAAAAAAAAAAAAAGAGTATTCAAAATCAAAGCAGCAGAGGCCCTGACTTGTACTGCCTAGTATGGATTAAGCTCCAAATATGCTGGATCCTACACTTCACATAATGCAACTGAAGCATCTGTCATTAGATAGATGCTATTCTACCTGTAACACAAGCTTTCTGTCAAAAATTTCTCAATCCGAGATAAGAGAAAATAACCCTGATGACATCATCTGGTTTTTTTTTAGAAAGCTCCCTTCAGAACTACAGAAGACATGTTTCAACACTGTTTTCACAGGCTGAATGCCCCTTTAATAGATATTATTAAAAAATGCTACATATGTAGGCTCCTGAGAAAGAGCAGGGCTCAACAATAAGGATAGCCCACTTGCCCGGGGCAATTATAATGCCACCCCAGGCCAGTAAAACTAGCAACTCACTGTAAAAGGCATTAAACACATTGTTTTTTCCGGAGCTGATAATGGAAGTAGCTAACGAGTGAGACATCTCGCATCCTTCTCATCTGTGTTGAGAGTGGCACATGTGCAGTACTGATCGGGCATTCTCGAAAAAATGGCGGTGGGACAAAGACAAAGTTTATGAGCTGAAGCGCAAGCGAGCGTTTCACTTATGCTGGAAACAGGAGCTTAGTTGGGTGGCGTTAGAGGATGCGGGCGAAACTCTAGATTAATTTACTTAAATAAAGATTAAATATGATAATTAACTCCAGTCCAGGGGGCCAAGTAAAAATTGACTTTGGGCAAGTAGATTTCTGACCAGGCAAGAATACGCTTCATGGTTCAAAGTTGATGTTATTTTTTCACAATAACATCAGCATTGAGCCCTGAAGTGTATTCTTTAGACATAAATATTGGGCTTAAATATATTAAAATATATGAGTAATAAATAATGTAGAACTAGCAATTACATAACATGAAACATGTGCCACATATTTATAAGTTATTATATTAATATGATTTAATTATTTATCAACTCCTAATATGGTTAAGGCTTCTACTCAGACTCAAAGTTGCTTTAATTATTATTTTTTTAATGTATTTTCCAGGGTGAATGGCTCTTTTTATTGTTCTCAGTAACTAGAATTTATCTGTGTTTTTCTTCAGTCTACGAAATATACTTTAGTATAGTTTCAGTTTATCTTAGTGGTATTCTTCTTTCTTAGCCGAGCACCACTTATGCGATACGCAATGTGAGATTTTTCAGTGCGTTTTGAAAGCAAACACTTGACTTTGTATTGTCTCTTGTGCAGGACGCGTGAAAGCCTTGCATCCAACACATCCAGCATAGTGGAAAGCAATAGACGGCATAATCCGGCGCTGAGCCCCGGCCACATCGGCACCAGTGGTATCGGACTGCCATTCAGCTTTCGCGCCATCCCAGAACCCCCCACCACACAGCCTGAGAAACTCCAGAAGTCATCGAACTGCCTGGCCTCCATCACCAGCGTCTGACAGGCAGCACAGACTGAGACCATGAAAGGTGGTGGAGGAGAGAGGGAGTGAGGTGTTTCACCATTTTGACCCTCACTTTCCTCAAACCAATACACACACATAAACACACACACACACACACACACACACACACACACATCTTCAGACTCCTGAGAATCCATTTACTGGGACTGTTACAAAAACAGGCATGGCTTCAAGAGACTGTTCCCACAGCTTCAAGAACTTTACTGCAAAAAAGAGAAGAAAAACTACAGAATATCAAGACCACTGTAGGTGAAGAAACCTACCCGAAGTACTTTGATTTTTGGTGACATGGACTCTAGTTTGGCTTATATCAAGATTCTTGACTATTGGTATTGGAAAGTAGTAGACTATAGGATTCAAGTTACATTTGGAAATATCAAAAAACTTTTTATATTACTTAACAATACATGTCCAATTAAATGTTCTCCTTCCTGAAATAGCGTCAAGTTCTTCAGGACGATTCAATGTATCAGCACAATGTCGAGACAATAAAAGTTGATCCTGAGAACAACGAATGAAAGATATAAAAACATAAATCAGCTCAGATTTGTGTACCGCAATGCAAATGATGTATGTATACTCGATACTTTTGATATCCTAATTATTATAATGGTGGTATTAAAGATGCTATGTGACCAAACATGGTGTTTGTACAGAATGAGCTGCACCTCCACCCGCACATGTACACCACACGATGCTTCGCTAAATAATCTCACCACAAGGTTAATTTAGCGTCTGATCTGGAGCTTTCAGTCATATCACATGATCTTCCTCAGCAGGTTACAGTTTCCAAGGTTGCCAATGAACATATATGAATATGAACATCTACAATTCCCTGACGTCTTTTGTAGGACTAGTGTAGCCCATGTTTAAGCTTAAAAGTTGAGATTGAAAATTCTTTCTTGGCCTTGGAAACAGCGGTTGACAAAACAATCTTACCACATAGTCTATTTGTAGCTAATCTGGAGATGTAGAAGGCTCAGTAGCTCATATTTTGTAGTGAGATTGTTTTGTCAACTATTGTTTGTTAACCGTTTAATAGGAGGAATTAATTTGAAATTATTAATAGGTTCGTGGATTCTCAAGCGTGATATTAATATAACAATGTTAGGTTTATGTTGGGATGAATTCTGAGCTTCACTTTAATTTCTGTTTTTTACTTCTCCTCGAAACAGCACAGACATGGTACTTTGTGGGAACTGTAGGCAGAATGAGTAGACTGTGTAACCACAGGTGCTACAACTCGCAAACTTTAAATGGTCAGTACATCCAGATTTAATTTTGAATGAAAGTCAGATAGTCAATTGACTATAAAATTAATTAAATAGTAATTTGATAATTGATTAATCTTTTAAGTCATCTTTTTAATTAATCTTTTAAGTCATTTTTAACCAAAAATGGCAAAAACTGACTTGTTTCAGTTTCTCAAATGTGAGTATTTTCTGCTTTTCTTGGTTGTTTATGATAGTCAACTAAAACAAGACATTTTAAGGCATCATGAGCGTTGGGAACTTGTGATGAGTATATAGACCATACGATTAATGGAGAAAATAATCATTAAGAATTGTAGGCAGAATGACTAAAATGTGTAACTACAGTTGCTACAACTGTTGTAGACTCAGCAGTTGTGGTTGTGAGATAAAAAGAATTTTAAATAGTCAGTTAACCCTGATTTAATTTACTATTTTCTTTAGAAAAAATAGTTGCTAATGGACTGACACTGGGGTCTGTGCATTATACGGAGTAACCAGGATATTGTTTCTAGAAAGTAATCATTCTAGAGCTGAAAACATTTTGATAATCAGGATTGTTTGAGTCATTTTTCAAGCAAAAATTACACAAATTTCTAGAGCTGCAATGATCAACTGATTAGTTGTCAACAATTAAATTAATCAGCGACGATTTTGATAATTGCTTAATTGGTTTGAGTAATTTTTTAAGGAAAAAAAGGAAAAATGATTCCAGCTTCTTAAATGTGAATATTTTCTGGTAAACTGAATATCTTTTGAGTTGTAGACAAAACAAGACATTTGAGGACGTCATCTTGGGCTTTGGGAAACACTGATCGACATTTTTCACCATTTTCTGACATTTTATAGACCAAACAACTAATCGATTAATCGAGGGAATAATCGACAATGAAAATAATCGTTAGTTGTAGTCCTACAAATTTCATGGTTCCAACTTCTAAATGTGATGATTTCCTGCTTTACTTGGTCTTATATGTAAGTAAACAGAACATCTTTGCTTTTTGAACTGACAAAGAAAGATATCTGAATATGTAACCTTGGGCTCATGGGAATTGTGATTGGCATTTTCTCTATTCTCAAACAGTTTGTGGACAAAAGGATGATTCAGTTTATCGGGAAAATAACCAGCAGATTCATGAAGATAACTGTTGTAATTGTTCAATGAAAGTCCAGAAAAAGTCTTAAGATGCACCTTCTTAGTCTTCTATGGTTGTAATCTTTAGACAAAGAACTTTAGGCACTCACTTTTACAGGAGCAGAAACAGCCAGTGTTGCATTTATAATGAAAAGCCTTTATTAGTTTTATAGCTTATTCATGAGTTAATAATAATGTTTTTAAAAAACAGACCGGTTTGAACCTTCACCGGGGTTCAAAGGCTTTGAAAAAAAAAAATAGTTTTATTATAAAGTCCACATCCTGCTCCTATATGCATGAGTACCAGAAGTTTTCTTTCTGTTCATGTCATGTTTCAATGCTTTGAGCAGCACAAACAAAACTCTATGCAACTTAATTGTATTTGGATGGTAGAAATCAAATCACAGTAGTGTTGTTCTCAAAACCTCAGCAAATAAAACCAGAACAATATAGAAAAGGTGGACACCATTAGGGGTAAGACAGAAAATATGTTTCTTCTAATTTGGGTGAGCTGGTCCTGAAAGCGTGGCCCTCAACATACAGTGATGGTTACAGCAGTCTGACTGCAGTTCTCTGGATGAACTGTAGATGGAGCCAAAGTTAAAACACGAGAGCAGATCTGACCCACTGCTGCTGCTTTAGAGGGTTCAGACAACATTGAGATACTGAAGGTTGACTAATATGGTGTTGGCTAAGGCTGACCCTAATGCTTTGAAGCTTGACTCTTGGCATGGTAATCGACCTCCAAATCAGTATTAGAATGCTTTGTTTTTTTATATATATGTATAACTATGTAATAATAATGTATAAATTCCCAAATAGCCCATGAAATAAGGAATAATCCCACATCATTATTCATATTCAACATGAATTATTGTTAGTTATTCTCAGATGGATATCACTGTTTGTTGTTTGTGTGGCAGCAGCACTGTCCCGAAGCTTCGAATACCTTTGAATATTTCTCACCGAAGCTTCGAAGCCCAAAAAATGGTATTCGAGTTGATTCAACATGAATATACAAGATGAACACCACACAGCCTTGCTCTCATACTAAAACTCCAAATTAAATGTATTGTGTTCCTTAAAACAGCTTTTTATGAGTTTTACACATATTCAATTAATGTTTTGTATTAATCTCAGAGAAAGTCTTGCTATCGTGAAAAAAACCTAGAAGCATTCATTAGAAGTAAAAGCACTAAAAACACTTACTTTTGGGGGGAAATAGTTGATCTACTTCAGAGCAGACCTTTAAATAGCACAAAGTGAGCGCCCTCTGGTGGTTGACTGGTTGTATAACAGTGGCACCGAACAGCTGTGTGTGTGTGTGTGTGTGTGTGTGTGTGTGTGTGTGTGTGTGTGTGTGTGTGTGTGTGTGTGTGTGTTGAACCGACTGTGTGACACCTGAAGCTCAACAAACTAGGTAAGTGGCTTATCCTCGAGATACCACCAAGCTGCTGTGTTGAAAATGGGTCAAAAGTCAAACGTTAATCTATTGTTGAGCCACATTCATGTTCTTGTCAAGCGCCTAAAATGATTAAAGCCTTGATCGATTTAGATATTTTTTTATGATACCACTCATAATTCATCATTATAAATCTCACTCCAGTGCCTCAGTGGGTGAATCACTATGAACCGGTGTCAGTACCTACAGTATAGTACAGTATGCAGTCAAGTTTTTAAGTGGAAACAATGGTTCTGCAACAAGTTTGCACTGATGAAAATGACACAATTTGACATAATGCGCTATTTCACGTTTCCCCCACAGTTTAACACAGGTGATAATCAGACTGAGCACATACCTGTTCTCCTCAACGTGAAGTTATTCTGCTCAATCCTGCGTCTGTATGCGCGGTCAGTTTGGGTAGCTAACGTTAGCATAGTTAGCCGTGTTGTTCCTGGAGAAACACTTCACGTTAAATCTGTTTATTTTTACCAGCTGTTTCGTTTATAACAAAATCCCGCGGCTGGTGGGCACCGAGGTGTTTAATCTCAAGTTTTAACTCAAAAGGCAGACTTTAAAGAAGTAGCCGTAGAAGATAATCCACAAATTCATTCCGCAGTTACTATCTCCTTCAAAAGAAATGCTAGCGTCAACTGACAACGCGACTACAACCAACAGCCAATCAAACTGCAGCGATGCAACAGGTAATCGGCCGCATGTGGCAAATCTCGCGAGAGTTTCGCAACGAATCGCAAATTGTGGGTTACCTTCCAGAAGCTATGATGAGCATGCGCATTGATGTTTTTCCCATACTCAGGCCACTTGACATCATGAGCGCCAGCTGAGTGCATTTAAAACACCATTTAAAAACTATTCTGTCAGCCACTGACCTTAAATTGTATAATAATGATAAATAACAGCAGCACTATGGTAGATTTGTTTATGTCATGCATTGATCCAGAATTATATTAATTTCTAAATTACTCCGTATCAATAAAGCTACAGTTTCTTCTGCTGCCAGCAGGTGGAGCTTTGCCTCTACTTACTATGGGATTTATATGGAGTCTGATGGTGCCACCAGAGTGATTAAAAACGTTTTCAGTATTTAACTGTACTCAGTAAATTGATCAATTATAAATTAATTAATTAAATTAGAAATGATCAGAGCAGCAACAGGAGATCTGATTGATCAGCTGTTCTATGCAGGGTCAGAGGTCATCTGCTGAGCAATCAGAGCTCCTGTTGTTGCTCTTTGGGTTGGACATCATTTCATTTTTAGCTTGGACACTTCTTAGATATATTAAAATTATACAATTTGTGCATAATGTTTGTGGGATGGAATCTGATTTGAAATAAATGGAATAACAAAAACTAAAATTTCAAGTCACAAAATAATCTACCAGCACTTCTAAAGCTCACCAATTAACACATTATATCTTTTTTTTTTTTTTTCATCCTTACAAACAGCATCATGTAAAAACTTAATGAGCATTAGAGGTGCTGGTAGGCAGAACTTTTGTACAGAGCCAGGCTAGCTGTTTCCCCCTGTTTCCAGTCTTTATGCTAAGCTAAGCTAAACTAATCAGCTGCCGGTTGCAGCTTCATATTCTCATCTAACTCTCGGCAAGATAGCAGATCATGCATAACTCACAAAATATATTCGCTTATAAATTGATTATAATTTAACACTGGAAAAAGTCTATATTTACTCTAGTTTCACACTCCAGACATAACATGGCTGTTGAGGTAGAATAAATTAGCTTTAAAGTGATAGAAACAACTGCAGACAGCAAATAAAGTTAGTCTAACAAAATCACTCAAAATGGGCTTAAAGATTCTTTTAGGGTGACTTCTTTAACTACACCTTTGCCATGGACTATGACAGGGAAACAGTAATAAATTACAACAAACCTAAACACCATCAAATGTGCTATAATTATCATGTGAACGAAAACACTTGAATATAATTATCACAAAGGGTAAACAGCAGGATCTGATTTATGGATCAATGTTTGGAATTCTTCTCGTCTCGTTTAAATGGGTAAAAAAAAATGGAAAACATAAATTAATTCACAAAACACAGCAATAATCCACAACACACACGTGCGTGTAGTTTTTACCTGTGTGTATTTTAATGACTGATGCAGAGGACGTCATGTCAGTGTCTCTGAGCTACAGACACAGAGGTGGACTGATAAAACAAAAACTACAGTGGATCAGGGTCACCTGGAGCTTGGCACGTACAGCAATGAATGATTCAACTTAAAAACATACAGTTTACAGACATACACACACATTATTTCTCTATAATCTCCTATAACACACACTTACACATTTGCATTTAACACAACAAACGATGCAACCTGTATGCACCTTGATATTCCTTCAACTTTACAGCACTTTGCTCTCCACGCTCCAAATATACAGAAGGGGAAGTGTGTGTTCAGATGTTCGGGGAAAATGCACATATATGAGTTTTTGTGTATTTGTGGATGTGTAAGCATGTGTGTATGTATCTCTGAGAGCAGCTACAAAAATGACACACAAACACACATGCACCATTGACACTCTATCTCACACACAGACTACATTTCCCATGTTTTTTTTTTCACAATAAAACCATTCGAGATCTCCAAACAAATGAAATACGCTGTCAAAAAACCTTGGAAACACGCCGCTGACACAAGAGCACAGGTGCGACCTCCGACAGCATACATTTTGGTTCTAAGGCAATGTTGAAGTTCCACAGGACTAGTGCTGCTGATGCAGTGTGCTGTTTGCACACTGACTGTGTCTCCTATTGAAAACCTTTACTTCCATTCAGTCATTCAGTGTATTTTTATTTTTAGCACCATGGGAATCTCTCCTTCAATCAGAATCGTGTCACTCCGAGAGACAGCTGTGAAAATATTCCCTTCAGATATCCACTTTTTATTTTTGGGGTGAGGTGGAAACTGTATAACATCCATGAGAGTTTGTTACAAGATGGTGCAAACTCAAAAAAAACAGCATGGACACACACACAACATAATGCAAGGCTTAACATTAACATCATTTGGAAATTCTCCATTTGCATTTTTTCATTTTTTTTTTTTATCCCATTCCACGATGGTCGTCTGCATAAGCTTTAAGCAAAATGACGGACTTCAGCCTCCTGTTTGTTCTTTTTCTCTGTACACACAGACACACATACAGTAAACACAATGGGTTTTACAATAAGACGTGAAATAAAATCATCTGCAGCCGTTCTGAGCTGGGTTGAAGAGACCAGTTCCCAGGCATCAAAGGCAATAAAAATGTCTATTTAGAGTTTCCTCTCAGTTACTGTGTTTATGAGCAGCCGTCACAGTAAGTCACAGTTTAAGGAGTCAGAA